>JAQIUQ010003600.1:45000-94734 GCA_030378365.1 Hybognathus amarus | reverse complement strand
GTTACGAATTGCTTAGCAAAAGTCTCAATTTGAACTCCATTGGAGCCATTAGGTTTAGGAGAAACATTTGAGAGATTTTAAAGATCCCATTAGTAATTTTGTTTTCCTATGGGTTTATAATGACTCATAATCACTCCTATGCTCTTCATTTCTAAAAGAAGGCAACACACACAGCCAATGCAATTGATTTCCAAAGAAGCAACGGCAAAATGAATGCTTCTAGTTTGCCGGTCTAAAAATAAGATACAGTAGACAACAAACACCCTGTACTTGGACCAAGCAGTGAGAACATTCTGACGACTTAATAGCTCGCTTAGATGAAAGCTGCATGATCGTCCTTCCAAAACATCGATAAGAAGTAATCAATCTAACAAAGTGGAAAATGGCCAGGCGGTGGTGAGGGAGGGGGCTGATAAACAGCTCAAATGCACAGAGATAGTCAATATAGAGCTGTGGAAGTGCAGCGCAGCTGGAGGTTTCTGAGAATCAAGAATGGGTGAAGACAAGGAAGGGAAAAGAGTGGGAAGGAATGTCTCCTTCAGTGGTATGCTCCTAATTAAACTTCTTCATACTTCTCTCCTGGCTCCTTCTGTCAGACCTCCTCTCTGGGCTGAAGCCTAAATAATGGACTGATATCAACTACGGTCTTGCAATTCCAGCTGTAATCAAGCCAGAGAAACTCTAGCTCAAGTAGCCAAAGGATGATTCCCTACTGTCTTCACTACTGATCATTTTACTCTGACCTCTTTTTAAAATCTGAACAGTGTCCAGTGCTCATTTAGACATCTAGTTAAAACCAGGCCAGATTGATGAGGGATTCTGACCCAGACAGACCTCATGGTTTATTTTTAAGAGGGTCTCTGTTGTGGAATGGAGATGACAGGTTTGCAGGCAAGTCTGGCGAAACTTCCCTCAGATTCAGCTGGACACCATGGAGAATACAGACAGACAAGCTTAATTTATATAATCTAACAAAATATGGATGATTAATCGTATTTTAATGACGAATCATGATATCTGCTTTCTCGACTAATTAAATATAATGGTCTATGATATTGGCCCATTGGTTATTTATCGACATTAATCTCTTTAAGTTCCACCAGTTTTAATAACTGTTAAATCAGAAAACTAGATGAGTTTGAATTGACATTTCTCTTGATTTGTCCATCTGTGGAATTGTAATGATTTTGATGAAATGTAAACAGAAATTTCTCCAAATGACAACAATGACTAATAATCTTGATTGTTACTGTTGAAAATAATTAGTTATCACATTTCTATGTCCTGCCATAAAGAACTTGCACTGATAATCAAAGTTTGCAGGTCCTAGCAGAATAATTACATTCATTTCATTAGCTCACATTCGCGGTTTACAAAAAAAACAACAACATAATTTCACTCTATTTTGGCAGGCTCAGTGACTCTCCTTGCTCAGCACATGTTACTCAGTGTTTTTTTTTTTTCCACTTCTTTCTCTCTTATACAAATCCACTATAACGCCACTAACTCCAAGGTGGTCCCATTAGGCCAACAGCAGTGATCACATCATGCACCTCAACAGTCATGCCTCCACCATGTGTGCTGCTGCGTATTAACTTGGAGTAATTATTGCATAGTCAGTCATGCACGCCTCTTGCTTCAACAGAGTACAAGATGGAGGTCAGCGAAAGCTCAGTGACAGAAACAAACTCAATCTGAAAAAGCGCTACTGCAGATGGCCTCACTGAAAACACTGTGCTTTGATATGGTACTTTTTTGGGGGGATCCTGCTCCCGTTGAACACAAGAGTGCAGAAGTTTAGGAAGAGAGCCAGTCTGTCTTGACCTTATTGGAAGCATATGGCTGTAAGAGAAAGCAGGAAAGCCACTGTTTAATTAAGTGTGGTTTGAACATGCTAGGACAGTGTAGTAAGACATGCATGCAGATGACAAAGTATGTGGCCTCCATATGTCTCTGTGTCTCTGTGTGCATGTGTACATAATGGGAGTGTGAGGTGGTGCGTCACAGAAGACCATCCTTCTTTGAACTAACCTTCATGCTGCTTCATCCTTTGGAAGTGGGCACCTTTTAACTCCCTAAAAACAAGCTACTTTACTGTAATTTTCTTACTTTGAGCCCTTCTCCCTCTGACACTAAATTCACGCATCAAAGAGACTAAATGCCTGCCATTTTATGGTTGATATGGATATTACTAACAGAGGTCATATCAGACTTGTTTTTTTTGTGTGTGTGTGTCCACTTGAGGTTACTATGGAAGCTTGTTTCCGCCACTGAATAAAAAATTAAAGAAATATTTTTTCTCTTTTGACTTTTTTCTCACAATTGCGAGTTTATATCTTTGCAATTCTGACTTTATTTCTCAGAATTGCGAGATAAAAAGTCAGAATTGTATGATTTAAAGTCGCAATTGCAGTTATAAAGTCAGAATTCACGAGAATTGGAGAAGTCAAGAAATCAGATTGCGTATTTAAAGTCGCGAGTCCGCGTGTTATAAAGTCAGAATTGTGAAGATATAAAGTCAGAAATACATGGTATTAAGTAGAATTGAGATAGTATGAAGTCAGAATTGCGAGTTTATATGTTGAAACTCTGATCCTTTCTCAGAATTGTGAGATATAAACTCGCAATTGCAACTTGTCAGGCCAATTCTAAGGGGAAAAAATACTTTTTTCCCCTCAGAATAGTTTAAATCTCACAATTCTGACTTTATAACACGCAATTGCGACTTTA
Organism: Hybognathus amarus; assembly: GCA_030378365.1. NCBI lineage: Eukaryota > Metazoa > Chordata > Actinopteri > Cypriniformes > Leuciscidae > Hybognathus > Hybognathus amarus. The sequence goes on along the minus strand of JAQIUQ010003600.1, from coordinate 92,004 downwards.
TATCTCACAATTCTGACTTTATAACCGAATTTCTAAATTTTCAAGACACGCAGTTTATATCACGCAATTCTGACTTTATATTCTCGCAATTGTGACTTTATCACACACAATTCTGACTTTATATCTCGCAATTCTGATGCATCTCCATGCTCACAATTCAAAGTAAGACCCTCGCAATTGTGAGAAAAAAAAAGTCAGAATTGTGGAGTGAAAAAGTCGCAATTACCTTTTATATTTTTCATTCAATGGCGGAAACAAGCTTCCACAGGGCTACCGAAAAATGTTGCACCAAAAATAATATCAACTACTACCATTCAAACATTTTTTTTTCTTTTTTTCTATTGTTATATACCTTTTAGTGGGGGTGAATACAATTGATTAAAAGTGACATTTATAATCTTACAAAATATTTCTATTTCATATAAATGCTATTCTTTTTGAACTTCATATAAAACAAAAAAACCGATCAAGATCTTTGCAAATATAAAAAGCAGCACAGCTTTTATTATTACATTTTAACATATATTTCACATATATTTCTGAGTATTATTATTTTGAATCAAATAAAATTCAGCCTTGGTGAGCATAAGAGAGTTATCTAAATAAAATGTAAAACAATATTTTAACATATACTATACATCTTCTCCAGATGTATTCAGTGGTTTGGCCTCAGATATCTGCAGTGTGAACAAGCTTTCTATTTTTCAATTGGGAAGTTTTCCATTCTAAAAGTTAGAGTATGTTTTCTTGACACAATGAACTCTTTTACCTCAACGATCAAGGAAAATTCGATTTCTCATGATTACAGAAGGTAATGGATAAAAGAAATATCATAACCGCTGAGCATCTAATTACATCCTGGAATGGTAATGGACATAGAGAAAATTCACTTAAAATGTTCTATAGTTAGGCATTTCTAAAATGAAAGCTATTCTCAATACACAGGCATTAAGTGAAGTACTTCACAGAGAGAGAAGACAATAGCTATCTAAGCCTATCTTCAAGAGTACAGCTGTTACTCAAAGAAACATTCGATAAACCACTGTACGAAAATATAGGCTTGTGCTCTTTATTTACTACCTTTACAATAATGTGATACTCTGTTGAACATTTGTGGCATGTTTTTCAGATTCTGGTATATGACCGTAAAGCAGTATCATCTCATATGCTCTCCATGGCAATTACAGACAAACAAGTCATTCATATGACCTAATGGAGCATCCCATACATGCACACAATGACGACACTCAGTCTAGCTAAATAAAGGGTGCTTATACCATGGCCATCTTTCCATTTGAAACGCGCTGGTTATGTCTTTATGTCTTATTTTATTTCTAGAGAGACAGAAGGACACCTATCACACGCACACACATTGAAAGGGCTGTGATTCTTTTTTTGGATGCAATGAGCTATAATCACACTTTCTGCGTGCACGTGCGCACACACACACACATCAGTTATCAGCCTTTGTCTGTAGGGGTTCTTATCATGCAGCTGCATTACAGGAAGGGGCAGAGGGTTTTTGAGGAACAATGCACAGGCACCTGACCTCTCTGGCATGACCTTGTGTTTCCACACCCTTCAGGCCCTGTGTGAGGGAACACTGCCATCTACACCCATAGACAGAAATAGATTGCTCATTTTCCACTGACAGTAAGAGGGACAGCCAGACAGGACAGCCTTGTTTCTTGTATCTTAAGTGCTGATGTCATGTGCTATGCTGATTTAAGGTCAGTCTATGAGTTTCATGCTGATGAATAGAGCCGATCTTTCATCTTACTGTATGTATCAGTTACATTTAACTTGAAACTGGGTGTCATTACTTTTTTATGTTTTATAATTATTATAAATGTAGCTTTATGCAATATTATATGATATTATATTAACTACAAGAAATAGATCTACTTTTGAAAATGCTTTTGTCAGTCTGCAGTACCATTAAAAAATACACTAATGAAAAACATGGTGAAAGATTTAAATTGAACGGTTAGGGAACAACTCAAATACGAGTTAGTTCGCATGTTGGTGCAACATTACTTAGTCAACAGAGTGTTTGTTTAAAGGGGACAGTCAAAATAAAGTATAACTGATAACTATAATGATATAACTATATATTAGCGTCCACACCAAAACGCAATACTGTTTATTATAAGCACACGTAGCAATTATACAACGCATTCTCACCCCAAGGCGTCCCCTTTCGACCTGGCTTCAAATATTCAACGCTTTAGTCAGTTACATGACGCGATCCTGACGGCGTCATCTAACTGACGCTAAGGAAGCGTCAGTCATATGACGCGGAAAGGTTTAGGTCTGGGTAGGGTTACTTGATCCTACTATGGTGTCATCTCAGTGACGCTAAAGGGTGCCTAAAGCGTCAGATATTGCAGCATGGTCAAAATGCTTCCCAAGGGGTCGAGTTAGGTGACGCCTTGGGGGTGATATCGTCTGACACTTTAAGACCTCTATAGCGACATGGAATCTACTTGGCTGTAAGATGTTTTTTATTGTTCATTAGCTGGAAAAAAAATCTTCTGAAATGCGATTACAATGATATCGAAACTCTATGTCGTTGTCATTATAGTTGTGGTGTGGACTTAACTACACTGTAAAAAAATAAACCGTACATTTTACGGTAAAAAACGGCAGCTGTGGTTGCCAGAACTTTACCGTTATAAATAATGGTAGGAACGTTAATGGTTTTGCAGACTTAACTTAATTTACAGTAATAAACCTTATTTTATTTCTGATAAAATGTGGATTTACCAACTTATTAATGTATTGATATCTGTTTTAGACCATTGTAAAACACTGACAACTAACAATCATCACAGCAGTGATGAGAGTTACATGAGCAATCACAGCTCATCACAATACTTGTATAAAGCAATACTTAAAGAAGCTGCACAATGTCATTCACACAAACGTTAAGCACCATCATGGTAACAATGGTGAAATTAAAAAAAATGCAATAAACATTAATTTAACAACATTAAATGTAACGTATAACCCTAATGTACATAACTGATTAAAAAAAAAATAAAACTATGAGGAACCATAGTTATTTCAACAAAAATACATAAAATGTGAAGTGTCACAGGGAATTGTGGGAATGTCAATTTACGGTTTTTCACTGTAAATTATACAATGAGTTGTTCTTTTTCCACTTTCAAAAACTGTAAACTTAACGGTATTTTACTGTAAAATTATATCACAGTTATTTACCGTGTATAATACGGAAACTTTCTGTTTACCAATGAACAGTTTTGCACTGTAGCATTTTTACAGTATTTTACCATTAAAATCACAGTTATTTTTTACAGTGTATAATTATAGAATAATACAGATTGTTTAAACTTCATAGATATTGCTATTGTTATGGTTATTGTTCACTGTGTTTTTACTTATACATTCTTATTCTCTTTTAGTTATAATCTTATAACCTAATATTGTTCATATAAATTTATACAAAATTTAATCTACAATCCCGTTTCTGTAAATATCAATATATTGTGTGCATGCACTATTCAGTGTCAGTGACATTGAATCACTGGAGAAGCCATTCAGATCCGATTAAACTAGCCATACAAAAACCCTTTAGAGTCTTTATAAATAAATGAATAATAACAGCTTTTATCCCCTGGATCAAATGTTTAGTGGCACCCCCAGGTCTGGCGGTGGAGGGGAGGAACGCAGTCCAAAGGCAGCGGTTCATCGTAGAGTCCTCCACACAAGCTGTTGAATGAATAGAGTCTTGCTTACTCACCCTGCCTCTCCACGCCTATTCTTCTCCATTTGCTTTGCCAGCGCAATAAGCCAAGTGCTAAATTTAGCAACACAGTACACTATTTTTAGACCACTACCATTTTTTGAGACATTTATTAGGGGAAGGATGCTAGAAAAAACTCATGCACGCACACACACAGACCCACATCACACACACATACAAACAGAGGGAGGAAGGGGGAAAGGGAGAGGGCTCCTCAATTTGGACACATCTGAAATACACTCATTTTAAAAGTGTTGCCGTAGACGCTTTGCAGCTGTTTCCAATCAGAGGGAAGTGTAGAGGAAAACACGAGAGATTTAGACGGAGTAAAAGAGAGAAAAAGAGGCAGAACAAATGCTTTTCTCGTTGACATACAGCTGCCATGTGGCAGAAGTTCAACAAGTTGTTCTAAGGCTGTGGGGTCAACATGCTCTGGACGGCTGCTGCTTCACGCTGAATGAGCGATGAGATCTGCTTTGAAGGCTGGGCAGACGTCTCCACACGCATGTCACATTTTAGAGCAGGATGGGCAAGCTTCAGTCCTGAGGGCCATTGTCCTACAGCGTTTAGCTTCAACTCTAATCGAACACACCTAAAAAGCTAATCAAGGGTCTCCAGGATTTCTATAGAGTTACAGGCAAGTGATTTGTTCAGGGTTGGAGCTAAACTCTCTAGGACAGTGGCCCTCCCAGGATTGAAGTTGCCCATCTCTATTTACAGTAATTTTCATCTGTCAAGAAACCGTAGAAAATATATTCTGCTTTGTTATTATGCAAAGGCTTCCAAATCTCACAGCCTACAGGAAGAACAAATCATTTAGTGAAATATTACTATATTTTTAAATAACTGGTTTCTATTTTAATTATTAAGGGCAATTTTAAAGGCAAAATTGTTCAGTCTCAGTGTCACAATGTCCTTCAGAAATCATGCTGATTTGTTGCTCAAGGAACATTTCTTATTGGTACACTGATTGTTTTTATTTTTATTTTTTTAAGATTTGTTATCACAACATTTTTTCTTTTCTTAAATCAACCTAAATAATTTATTTAGTTCAGATAACTTATTATTTTGAGATTCTGATGATTAAATCAATATCCTTCATTGTATTAACCCCCTTTTTTCCCAGTTCAATCAACTAAAAATTTTAAGGCAACCATGTTACTTTATTTTTTAAGTTAAACCAACAATATTTTTTTTATGTTGAAAACAGTTGTGATGCTTAATATTATTGTGGAAACCATACTTTTTCAAGATTGTTTGATGAATAAACAGTTAAAAAAACAGCATTTATTTAAAATTGAAATATTTTGTAACATTATGCATTACGATATTTGTATACAGCATGAAGCAGTATAATGCATTATACTATTTAAACTGATACAGAAAACTTTGCACTTTTGCAATCTCTAAGTCCTATGTCTCCTCATTATGTTTTAAAAGTTGGACATCAACCTTCTTAGTATTCCTCAATCAATTAATTATAAACAATATATTAAGAATAAAATAATAAAAGACTGCCTGTTTTCCCATTAATTTTTTTTGAATGGGGTCACCAAAGACCCGAGGTGTGTAACAGTGTATGTATATAAATTTTTTCTACACAACAATAATTCAATATTTGATGACTGAATAAGAGCAATGTCTGATAAAAAAAAATGATGAAGTGGCATTTCACTCATAGTTACTGCAGGCAGAAAACAAAAGAATAGGAAGTATCTTCAGCAAAACTTGAAATGGCTCAGCGATTATAACTGAACGTAGTCAGATATTAGTGTCAGTAGCTGCGTTTACATGGTTAAATCGGAATGAAATCAATCCGATTGATGAATCTGAACACGGTTTTTACATAAATGATAAATAGCAGTAAAACCCTGTGCCCAAAAGTCGTGTGTGGATGAGAATCTAAAACAAGCACTGGTGGGAACGTTGTCCTGCTCCACTTCACAGACACTGAGTGAAATGAGAATTTTTTAATAACGGAAAACACTAATTTATATGACACTTTATTCAACAGGAAAAAACAGCTCGTTCCATGCGTCATACGTCATTGTGCTATTGCAACGTCGTTGCACATGCGCAGACCTTTAAGTTTTGGTTTTCAATCCAATCAAGTGTTTCATGTTCTCTCAATCGAATTACAAAAGGAGTAAACCACCCCTTTCAATCTGATCGAAATTCCAGTTCAATCAAGCTCAATCGGATCGATTAAGATGTTTACATTAAGGTTTTTTAGTCCGATTTGAGCCGCCGAATCCGAATTATCCATGTAAACGCAGCTACTGTCACTTGATCTGGTGAAGAGCTGACAATCAAATCAAATGATCAATCAAATATTGATTTTGAAGATGTTGAAAATGATAGTTTTGAGAATATGTTTCAGATCAAGAATATGAGCCAGATCCTGAATGTACTGCGAAATGAGCTCTGATGAGGACAATAGTATAAAACATCTGTTCAAACTGAACCCTTCCAAGCTTCAAAAGGTAACACAATATGTTTTTTTTTATTCTTCTGTAATTGTTACTCTAATATCAAGATAGTTTAATATTATTGCGTCAGGTAGATATCCATCTGTGTTAGATATAGATGAGGGCGCTAAAGAGCCAGATATTTAAATGATTGGCGAAACATTCATGCGTTTAAAGGTTAACTACAACAATCTAGTTTAACAAGAAGTGCACTGTAGTGCTTCACTTAATATTTAAATTACATCATTGGAAAACCATGCCTTTCTATGAAAATTAGCCTCACCATCGATGCCTTACAACCAGTTGTAAGGTCGCGCGTATTATAACTGTTCAAGCAATCAAGTCTATCACATACTCTAAGAATAATAGCGCCTCCCTTTATACTAAGGCTTTTGCATCCTGTTTGTGATGCTCATTGTTCATCTACACTTCACCTCTGTTGACTTGTCTATGTCACAAGGTTTATTTGCTTAACTAGACAAAGCCTCTTCTGAGTTTAATCAAAAAGTATGGCAAAAACATTGAGCTTGAAACATCACTCGGTTAAATTAGCATAAACTTATTGACCCTTTGCGTGAGCCAATAGTATGCGTGTGCGATTGTGGTAGATTATGGTGGTACACAAATATTTCCCTCAATCAGATGTATGTTTGTCTGTAAGAGGACACAGTTATGTGAGTGTTTTATGTCATAGCGGGCCTTTGTAAGTTAAATAGATGGTCATTGAGCCTCGGCACTGAGAGAAATTCGCCGTAGGCCAATGTTCTCTCTGATCTCTGATTACTCGAACTAGTAAGAAAGAAAGTCTTTTCAAAAACAACTGAGGGAATGTTCTACCGGAGAGCCCGCTAATGTGCTAAGTCCTTATGAGGAAATATTCTTTTAATTAACTCTTTACTGCCACTTTGAAAAGAAACGCAAATGAAATTCTGTTAATTAGTGTACCATGTCCACATCAAGCCTTCTCCAAGACGTTTAATGAACCTGTTTATCTTCATTTATTTCCCCACTTCTCCTTCTACTTTAAACAGATGTAAGTTGAGAGAAGCCTGACGCCTGCAACCCTTTTTACACACTCTCAGCACACAGCAACACATGAGGGTTAAACATCGTGAGGGAGCTTTGTGGAATCTCATTAACCAAGCAGGTAGTCATTAACAGTGTGACCTTTGGAATAATCACCAGCCTCCCTCCTTGTCGTTCTCTCAGTTTGTCTCCCGCCGCTTGCAGCTAAACGCGCTCCTTTCTGTCGCCGATTCATTTAGAAGTTGTAGAGGTAGGGAAGAGAGAAGATTAAAAGGTTGATGTTCAGATAAAGCTAATCTACGGTGGGAGGAGCTTGGCAAACTCTCTCTTCAAGTGTTTGTGTAATGTTCACACAAGCGCTCCATGTGATGACGTGAGTGTTGACATGAGTAAGGCATGCAGCCACAATGTGCTTCCTTTAATCTAGCTCGTTTTTAATACTGTTAAAACTGTTCTGAAGATATAACAATAAAAAATGTGAATAATGCTTATTAATTAAAATAATTTGAAATAGCTTCTACATTAAGCTACGCACATTACTCATTAATTTGCCTATATCCGTCCTTCGGATGAGACGTTAAACCGAGGTCCTGACTCTCTGTGGTCACAAAAAATCCCAGGATGTCTTTCGAAAGAGTAGGGGTGTAACCCCGGCATCCTGGCCAAATTTACCCCTTGGCCTCTGTCCATCATGGCTTCCTAATCATCCCCACATACTGATTGGCTTCATCATTGTCTCCTCTCCATCAGTAAGCTGGTGTGTGGTGAGCGTTCTGGCGCAATATGGCTGCCGTCGCATCATCCAGGTGGATGCTGCACATTGGTGGTGGTTGAGGAGATTCCCCCTCTATGTGAAGTGCTTTGAGGTCTCAGAAAAGCGCTATATAAATTTAACGAATTAATTAATTAATTTATAATTTAAGCAATACAAATGTTATATAAAATTATATATTATTTTGTTTTCTTCACTATATATATATATATATATATATATATATATATATATATATATATATATATATATATATATATATATATATATATATATATTCAATAATTGACTAATTATATAAATATATATACTAAATATATTTCTTATAATAAAATATTTTAAAACTATATAAGTTGTATATTAAAAAAGTATTTAATTATAATTTTACATTTTTCGTAAGTTTATATAATTTGTAATACAATGTAAAAAATAATCCTGTAAAAAACGGTAAACTACTGAATGCCAGCATCATAACGTAAAAAATACGGCGTGTTACTGTTTTGAAATTAACAGTTAAATACCGTATTGTCAGCTAGTTTAAAATATTTTATTATTCATTAATTTATTGATTTCATGCAATGGCCAATAAAGTAAAACAGTTTGGTGAGAATCAACTGATCTGTCATTGGCGCACTCAAAATCAAAACCAGCGGTAATGCCGCCTTCACCTTTGGAACTATTGAAAATATGAGTTTCCTACATAAAAATTGGCCATGGACACCCTCTCAAGTCATCTTTAGCACTGGGAAACTATCGTACTTCATATTTCATATTCACTAATGCTATTAATAGTTTTATATTTTAGACAGTAGTGCGTGTGTCTGTGTGTGTTTGTGAGTAAGTTGTAAGTTGTGTTTGTGAGTTTTTTTTTTTGAGGCAACGACTGATGGAAACTGAAAATATAGGACATTTATTAGCAATTAATACATAATTATTAGATAATTCTTCAGGAATTAATATAGGAATATAGGAATTAATATTCAGGAAAATATAGGAAACCAAGAAATCAAATCAAACTTACTGTAAAAAAACAAACTATGAATGTAATGTACATTATGATAAGTTTTGCAAAAGAAATACAAATTATTTGCATATCAATATAGGTAAATGCCTGCACTTACCTTTCTTATTAGAGCTGAAGAATGACTGAAACTTTTTTAAAGTTAAAGTTAAAAAATGAATTATGGCTAATTATAATTTTAACTGGAGTAAAATTTTATTGTGATATCTGTACTTTTACTCAAGTTACTTGATTTGTGTACTTCATCGCCACTCCACTGCTAAAATATGGATTTATTGTACACTGTAAAACAAAATATTGATGGTTTAAGTTTAACTTAACCTGGTTGCCTTTTAAGTTGATTAAACTGGAAAAAGTGAGTTAATACAATGAAGGAGATTGATTTTAATCATCAGAAACTCAAAATAATAAGTTCTCTGAACTAAATAAAATATTTTTTACAGTGAATAACGTACGTGTATTACTGTTCATTAGTAGTTACTTCATAGTTATTTTAACCATAATTAATAGTAATTCTTCAGGAAGTATGACAGAATTGACTAGTTATTGATTAATTAACTGTTACTTAACACAATCATAACATTCTATTACATACTGATAATTTAACACATCTTCCTTAGTGGTTAACAGTAGTGTTAATAAAGACTTACCAATTGGTTCCTCAGTAATCCCTTATTAGTTATGCAGTAATAAACAGTATTCTAAAATGTTTCCAGATTTTCCAATAAAATAGGCAAGAATAGTGTTGTAATAATGTCTGCAGAGTGGTGCGCATCAGACTTCGCGACAGTCACTCTGATCCAAAGATTGCTGGTTTGGGTCCCGTGTAGGACATCTTAATTGGGGGCAGTCATGGTTTAATGGTTAGAAGAGTCAGACAGGTAACCGAGTTCAATTCTCTATGCTGGGAAAACTTGTCCTGGCTCAGTGCATTATGGGAAATAAGTTTCTACTCACCTGCTAAATAAATGCTACATTTGTTTTTTTTTATTTCCCCCCTGCTAATCTGAAACTAGTATAATTTGACCTTACACAAGAATCTCGTAATTTGTTCTTTCTTCACGACTTAAGGTGTAATTATCTGGACCTTCCCACCTTTCGTCTGAGCCTCAGATGTTAAAACATAGGAGACTTTTAATGAGTTGTGGTGTGAAAGCTAATCACGGTAAGAAAAAGCTGCTTTGAACTGAGGCCTATGTTCTATTACATTACGAAAAGCTCAGTTGTTTTCATTTATAAATCTATCACCATTCTGTCTTGTGATATAATTAATGAAATTAGATCCGTTTGACAAACATTTTTAAAATCTATCTGAGAACATTTCCCTCTATTGCAAATGAAATATTCGTTCATGTCTCTATTCTCATGTTTACATTATTAATTACTGTACGCCAATGCCATTCTGAGAGAGGCACGTCCGCACACATGAATGAAATAATGGCCTGACCTACGAAAACAGAGATAAAAATGGGGCGAAACGGAAGACATAAACGGAAAGGAAGAGCCAGGGATAGTAGAGTAGGGTAGAAGAGCCTCTAGCCTCTCATAAATAGAGCTAAAGAGGCTGGGCGAGCCTCTCACTGCCTCTCTCCCAACAACGCTAATTATCAACCAAAGACATGCTAATTACATGGAGCTTTATTGCTAATGTAGCGGGCTGCTTCTCAAGACGCCCACACGCTGCGCCCGGCTCCCCTGCCTCTCCTTATCCTCCCACTGCACCCCACAGGCTCTCCAGGCAAGGACAGGAAAGATTGCTCAGATTTGTGTGTTTTATACGAGTGTGTGTGTGTGTTTTTCGCTTATTTAAACAATGCTAAATCTATGTGCGTACAGCACACGTTTGAGACCGTCCAAAGCCTATATGTGTATCTCACACGCAAACTCTCACACGCTCTACAGCTTAACGCTGAACTATGGCACTGACACCCCTATGCCGAGTTCCCCCTCCGGCCCACCCCAAGACCTCGTCCCCATCCTGCCATCACAACAGGAAGTCTGCTTTGTTCCTCTTTACCTCCTACCATCCACATCCCCTGGCCGTGATGTAACCTAGCAGCAGAAAAACGGGGCCCTGCAGGAGCTCAACGCTTCAGCGTCGACAAATCCAGTTCAGGGCGGCATTTTAGCCACCTTCAAAATCGATTCTCAAACACGAAATCTGGCAAAGTGGAAAGAAACTCCACTAAAGCTGTTGCTTGGTGATGGGAGCAGATTTGACTCGCTATGCTCTTTTTTATTTCCTTTCTACTTCAATGTTGGCGTGTGCTGATTCTTTAGTGTGCTTCATATTTCTGTCTACACATGGCAAACCAATCCCGTGACACACATGACCTGCTTTTTAAAGCGATAGTTCAGCAAAAAATGAAAATTTTGTCATCACTTACTCACCCTCAAGTTGTCCCAAACCTGTATGAGTTTTGTTCTTCTGTTAAGAACACAAAGAAGATACTTTGAAGTAGCCATTGTCTTCCATTCGTGACCAAGAGCCGTCAACTGTCTGGTTACCAACATTCTTTAAAATATCTTATTTTACGTTAAACAGAAGAATGAAACTCATACAGGGTGTGATTTCCCGTACAACTATGGAGTTTGCTGCTTCACTACCATAGTACGATGCATCATTGGGGAATTCAACTAGCTAGTCACGACTGTTTCCCAAAACCCATTGTCGCAAAGTATCGTTCAACCACTTTGGTTTCGCACATGGTGGAGTAATAACTACTTTTAATGAAACTGTTTGAGATCCAATTAACACAAGATTTTTTATATATAAATTACAGACATGTCATCTGAGGACTATTTCTAATTGTTCTCAGTTATTTTGCTTTATTACCAGACTCAATATTTGGCTCGTTCTTACATAGTAGATCACGTTCGCACATGCGCACTCTTCAAAATCGGTACTTTAAATCTTTTGAAAAACTAAAAGACGTATTACATTTGTATGTATTCTAAATAAAAGGCAATGGTTGTACTGAATGTCAGCTTGCTTATTTTTCTCAAGATAAGGATTTATTACGTCCAAATGTGATGCAATATAGAAACTATGCCTCTAACCACAGGTCGAGAGCTGTGGCTCCAACCACACAACTTTGCGATGCTGTTTGCGAATTTTCGTTGGAATGATTGTTTCGGGAAACACCGAACTCGATTGAACTATGCTGATTACGACGGAACTTGCGACCATAGTTGGCTAACGATGCTTTCGGAAAACGCACCAGGTTTGGACCAGCATGAGGGTGAGCAATGATGACAGGATTTTCATTTTTGGGTGAACTATCCCTTTATGTAGAGTGTAGAACTTTGCAGTTGTTTTACAAGGTTTCAAAAAGTGAAGCATATTTTTACAATATCAGAACTCAATAATAAAGACAATTTCAAGTCTAAAAAGATAAACTAAAATAAACTAAACAAGGTTTTGTAAAAATTGTGATAATGACTCGTTATAGTCTTGAAAGCATGATGTTTGAATTGTAATGCATTGTAATATTTTTTCCTTTAGAATTTAGTGGTCTATTGTCCATATTTATTCTTAAATTACAATATCATAAATACTAAAAGTAATTTTATTGTTATTCCTGTTTATTGTAAAGTAGCCTACATTTAATGAAAAATTATTTAGATTTTTTTAAGTCCACTTAAAATGATGTCAGGTAACAAATACATCTTTATTCAATTTTGCTGGGCCCTGAATCTGACTTTACATTCCATTTGAATCTCCCCTGATGATTCCAACATTGCAATGAAAATTTTTAACTAGAATGGTAATCCACCATTTCAGTGTAAATTGGACCTTGGCTCTTTAAAAATGTCTTCCTCCAATTTCTAAACCACTTGCCATGGCGTGTGGACACTCAAAAGTATGACTGTTCAATAACTAATGAGAGTTTCTGAGTATTCCAATATGAATCGGAATGATGTATATTCTAAGAATAAATACTTGAGTCTTTCTCAAGTGCAATGCACAGCTGCTAATGCTTAGAGTGCATTTTTATAATTGTGCCGTGATGCTCTAGGTATAACAAGCACTTTCTTTCTTGCCCTTTAAATCTGCATAAAGGTCTGAGTTTGTAGAGACAAAAACACAGGGCATATTTCACACTTTATGACAGATGAACTTCCGAAAACACATCTTTGCATTTGAGATGATAATTTTGTAGCAAACAAATTAAAAAAAAATATATAAATTAGAAAAGAGATGTCACGCTGGCTTTATAAGATATATGCATATGGAAATAGTATTGCTGAATAAGTAAATAAACGAGAAAAAAAAAGATCAAGCTGCAGAATTATTGAGCCAGTGTACACACAGTTGAAATGAAGATTGAGCACAGAGTGAGGGGATAAAAAGGAAGTAGACAGAAAAACATGTTTGTTCTTTTTTCTGACTCTAAGTGCAAAGCAATTGGATTGCACTTAGATTGAGAACAACTCACTTCACAAACTCACCCATAGATCTAGTGATATTAAGAACAGTTTGGGGATGTGGACCTGTTCGTGTGTTGTTGCACTGTAGGCATGGCAAGAGGACACCTTTTAAAGCCCTTTAGTGGACCACCTCGTCAACCCATGTGTGTCACCTTTTCTTGTCAAGATGTGTTGTGACATCTCAGAAAAGCAGATTACGCGATCAGCTCACGCTGTAGCATGGCCTGACCTCAGGTTAAGTTAAAGGCAGGAACCAACAAACGTGTCTCTAAGACCTGAGAGCCTTAAGCAGCATTAAGCTGATTGAGAAAATGTAGACATTAAAGCAGCAGGAATAAAAAAATAAATTAAAAAAAAAACAGTTCAATGAAATAAAGCATGACACTGGATGTATTTAGTGCACTTATCGTATAGTCTATTTTCTAGTCAATTAGACTGCAAAAACATGTTGTTGGGTTTGTGTCTATAGTGTCTCACCGTGACACGGGTTGGGCTGAAAATAAGGGTGCAGTGGCACTAGTATGCGCAAGGAATCTAGTCATATAGTCACATGTTAATGATAGATTTCGCTAAGTGAAATATGACACGAAACACTCATTTATGTACATCTTTCTGCATACACACTCACTAACCTTTACAGACCCCCACCCAGAATTGCATACAGGTATAAGACCCCCAATATTAAACTCTATTCTATGTGACATTTTGTCATAAGTTTCATTTTAAAAAGCAACTAAACATTTAATCAGATCATAAGTTAAAGGAGAACTCAAGCGCAAAATGAACTTTTGGTCTAATAAAACATTGGTACCTAGTCAATCGCTCTCTGAGATTTGTTTCATGATAATCGAATGTAAAGAGTTTTATCTCTAAAAACTGTTTAGCGTATAATGCTAGTACTGGGGGCATTTACTAAGTAAAAAGAAATCGCTAGTTTATACCACTAACAAGGCTCAAAATAGCCCCACACTAACACAGTAACATAATGAGGGTCCATACATGCAAAAATCGAAGCATTGAGAACTTTGTAAGTGTACAGACCGTTTAATAAGAAGATACTTTATAGCAGTCACTTAGTTTAAGACTGGAGCCATCTTAGAAAACAGTCAAGACAAGTCAAACCACGAACATCGTCCTGAGTGAGCTGACCTATATGAAGTTCAGCGAACTTCTGAAACTGTATGAACGCGTTCGGGGATCGACTTATTGAGACTATTTTCTAAGATGGCTCCTGTCTGTATACACAAAGTGAACTGTCTTTATAAAGTATCTTCTTATTAAACGGTCTGTACACATACAAAGTTCTCAATGCTTCGTTTTGCATGTATGGACACTCATTATGTTACTGCGTTAAGTGTGGGGCTATTTTGAGCCTTGTTAGTGGTATATGCCCCAGTACTAGCATTATATGCTAAACAGATTTTAGAGATAAAACTCTTTACATTCGATTATCATGAAAACAAATCTCAGAGAACGATTGACTAGGTACCAATGTTTTATTAGACCAAAGGTTCATTTTGTGCCTGAGTTCTCCTTTAATGTCCATTAAGGGGTGTGTTCTGACATGACTCCATGTGTTTCTGTGTTCAAGCACTTTTTTATTTTGATGTTCTTTTGGCTTGATGTTTCTGGTCCAACATTAAATCGATAAAAATTGACAGTCCAGACATTTATAATGTCACAAAAGATTTATATTTAAATAATAAATGTTTTCTATGAACTTTCAATTAATAAAACAGTCTCATTGTTTCATCATGATCATAATCAAATGTATTATATGTTTCCACCCTAAATTTCTTTTGGGGTGGAAATATTTTTAATTTTAAGATTCAGCTTTGCAATCACAGGAAAAAATTACATTTTAAAATATATTATTAACAATTATTATTCAATCGTAATACAATTTCACAATATTACTGTAATTTACTGTATCTTTGATCAAAAACAAACTTGATGACCATGACCCCAAACATTTGAACAGTAGTGTTTTATTTTATTTTATTATTATTATAAAAATAAATAAATCATTATAATAGCCATAATAATACCTGCTGACAGTGTGGGAACGTCAGGTAAGGGTGTTTAGAGAAACTCACCTCCACAATGTCAGAGTTGGTCCTGCTCTCATGTGGTTCATTGTACTCAGTGTATTTGAGCAACACTTTGTCCATATCTGTGCTGGCATACTGGAACAGCTTGTTGGTACTGTTGAAGATGATTAGGGCAATCTCACAGTCACACAACACGCTCAGCTCATAGGCTTTCTTCATCAGGCCAAACTTTCTCTTCGTAAATGTCACCTAAAGAGAGACAGAAGAGGGGAAACAAGGTTAAACAAGTCATAGGCTTCACTGACGGCGTATAAAAACAGAGATGGATGACTCTATGTGTGTTTACTCAGCGCGTTGAATATACTCTTAAATATTCTTGACTCCCGAGATGTCCTAAATACAGCGTTTCTTCGGAAAATCAATGTTAGTTTTCTTTCCTTCTGTCTACTTTCTTTTATTTTCCTTTGTGCTCTTTCAAATTATCAGGAAAAATAGACAGGAGCGTAATAGCTCCTTCCTCTCATAAATCAACTGAAGATCTTTTAAAAAATCCCATTCTTTAATCCTAAGTAAAATACTTATTTCACTTTTGCCATTATTCTTACATTCATAATACGAAAATATGAAATATAACCTGTGTGCTCCGAAACCATGCAATAACCTTTCATTTAAGAGTAATACATTAAAACTAACTGTGCCTGGCCCCTCTAATACAACAGTTCAACTATTTAATTAGGATTTTATTTCATAATTAAGGTTAACAATGTTCACCTCAAGCAAATTGTGGGGGGGGGGGAATTATTGCCTTTATTGCATGGGAGGCAAATTCTCTGCTTGTGCATCTCTGTGCAAATGCACTTTCCAGCAGATGCGCAGACATACAAACACACTCACGTACCGAAGATCATCGCTGCCACGGAGTGTTTGAGAGGCTGTTAATGACTTCTCAGTGCATGTTCTCGTCTAAATTAGCAGCATTAAAAATAAGAAGCATCTCTCTCTGACCTCATAGGTTTCATGACTCTTGAGTACTTAAATGCAGCGCTGGAGAAACCACACACGCACAGACCAGCTTTTGAGAACAACACAGAGGAGGAACCTTGAGGCCTAACCGCTAAACTCTTCATCTCATAAGTGTAACCAAAATGTCCCCATGCACCTGGCAAATCTATACATTATTTATTGCAGAAGGAAAATGCATAATTTTACAAAATATATTATGAGTGTTATAATCACCAAAGCAATTTGACAAGGAAGACAATTAGCATGTATTAACATAAGGTATTTCTTTGATGATGCTAATTTGTTTTCTGACGTTGTCATGGTGAAACTATTTAGCTTAGCTGGTGTGGTAAATTATTATTTATTATTTATTATTATCAAATTAGCTGGTTTCAGTAAGACTGTGCTTAAATTGAAAAAAAAATGGAAAAGGAAATGGAAAAAAATATATAAAAATGGAAAAGGAAACAGTATCCTGTGAAATAAAAAGTGTTGTCAGGTAACCTATACATGTACTTCATGCATATTGAAATTAACTGGTTTTAGTCAAGCCAAATTTAGATTTATTATGACTGAATTAGCCAAGGAAAAGTTAGTAATTGCTTCTTAAAGGGATAGTTCCCACAAAAAAATAAAATAAATAAATAAATAAAAATACTCAACCTCATGTCATTCCAGTATGACTTTATTTCTTCTGCCAAGCACCAAGAAATGTGCTATATATATATATATATATATATATATATATATATATATATATATATATATATATATATATATATATATATATATATATATTTTTTTTTTTTCACTTAATAAAAGTTTTGGGTCCAGAATTACACTGAACACTATTGACCTTTATTGTATGGATGTTATTGTTTGTGCCCAATAAAATAAAGATCACCATGCAATATGGTGAAATGATGAAATAATTTTAATTCTTACACTGTTTATATTTGCTTAAATATTTAAAAAACTGTTTAAATATTGTTGTTTGAACTTAAAGTAAGTAATGGTTGCCTTAAAAAATGTAGCTAATACAATAAAGGAGATTGGTTTAATCAACAAAAAAAAATAAAATAAATAAATCTGAACCATAATAATCTAAGTTGACTTGACAACAGAAAAATGTGATAAATAACAAACAATTTATATATAAATATATATATATATATATATATATATATATATATATATATATATATATATATATATATATATATATATATATATATATAATTTAATTTTACAGTGTATATCCCTTTAAGAGAATAATGACCTACCAGTTTTTGTAATGTGTATACTTGAACTGGAGTTCATTTGACCAATTTCATTTGACAGTGATTCATCTTTCTCATCTTTCAGAGATTATAGTAAAAAAAAAAAAAAAAGAAAAGAAAAGATAGAGTAGTGCATCTCATCTTGCTGGTCATCTTTCAATCATCATATTTCTAATAATTTATGAGCGAAGTAATGATGTATTGATTATGTATCATTTTGACGTTCGTTTTGACAAGTTGAACAGCCACTTAAATAACACAACTGATGTTTTGACAGCTCCCCTTTTGCAAGATAAAGCCAAAGCGAGAGTTTCGAGCTTCCACGTTGTGGCTTAGCAGTTCTGAGAGGTTTCTTCTTGAGGCTTCTGGAGATGTGGCAAGTGTGACAAGATGCAAAAAGAATAAGCCACAAATCCTCCAGTATGACAGCAGGTGGAGAAAAGAAAAAGCTGAACAATGTGTTTGATGAACAGACTTTGAATTTTGGATTATTTGAATAACAAATAGAGTCAGTAATTAATTCACACATCCAAAATTTGCACTGGGCACTTCTCTGAAAGAGGAAGTAGTATCACACATGCACAGATACGAAGATATAAGGACTTTAAATAATCACTGTGGTCAAGCTCATAACTGTGGCTAGTGACTTCAACACCCACAGTCACAAACAACACATAGGCCTACTAAAGACACTTCACCATAGTTTTTTTTTTTTCTAACGCGTCATGGTCACATATATTCCTCTTTATGTGAGTGGTGCACTCAATATTTTATTTTTATAAGGGATACACTGTAAAAAATAATATTCTTTGATCTGTTATACCAACTATTTTTTTTCTTCTGTCAAATCATCTTAGTTAATGAAGGTGGTTCACTGTAAAAAAATAATACAAAAAAAAAATATATATTTTCATGATTTTTTTTCTTTTGTCAATCAACTTAATTTATTTAGTTCAGATAACATACAATTTTGAGTTTCTGGTGATTAAATCATACTCCTTCATTGTATTAACTCAGTTTTATCCATTTCAATGAATTAAAATTAAGGCAACCAGGTTACTTACTTTTTTAAGTTAAACCAACAATATTTTTACAGTGAAATATTTTATCTCCTTTGCTGTTTTACATTTTTAATTTCAACGAACTCAACATTTTAAGGCAACTATGTAACTTAATTGTTTAAGTTAAACCAACAATATTTTTTAAACCAACAATATTTTTTTGAACAATGTTGTTAACCAAACCGTCTCAATGTCCATTGACTTTCATTGTATGGGTGAAAAAAACTCCTTTAGGGTGAGCAAATGATTTTGACATTTTTTTTTTTTATCTTTAGATGAGCTATAGGGCTATAGAGTTTTTTTTCACCCATACAATGAAAGTCAATGGACATCGAAACTGTTTGGTTAACAACATTGTTCAATATATCTTCCTATATTTTACGCAGAAGAAAGAAAGTCATACGGGTTTGGAACGACATGAGGGTTTCCTTGTGAACTATCCTAGTAAGTTTTACTTTGAAATTATTAGTTCACTCTGAAGCTATCAAATAAAAAATGTTTTTAAGGGAGTTACCTCACTGTAACCACCATCTCGGGATCACATGACTGAAAACTAGCCAAGTACTAGGCCTACATATTTTATCTCATCTGATGAAGAAAAACATCATAATAGCTTTCGCTCACTCTTGGTCTCCAATACCATTTTTAGAGTTCACCATACACTAAAAATGAATGCGCTTCATCTAATCAAAAAAATTGTGGCAACAGATTACAAGCAATATTATTAATTTAATTTACCAATAGGATTGAGTAATAATTAATCAAAAAAAATATTTAAAAGTTAACCGTTTAAAATGAGTAAAACATACCAAAAAAAGAAGTACATTTAAGTCACCATTATGATGATTGGTGTTTGTTTTAGGTTTGTTTTAAGATGATGGTTTTCTCCTTTAGTGATTCTGCTTGTTAACATCAGGTGTCTTTAATGTTGGCAATTTAAAATAAAGAGTTCTTAATTAATCTTTGACGTCTGTTATTCAGATATTTTAGTTTAATTTTAAATGGTTAACATTTTTGAATGGTAGTAATTTTTACCCAATTTTAATTTGTTGAATTGAATTAATAATATTGTTTGTAATCTGTTGCCACAATTTTATTGATTAGATAATGCATATTCATTTTTACAGTGTATATGTAACGTGCTGGTATAATGTGATCACAAGGACCTTGAAGTGTGATGTTCTTCCTCCTCTCCTGCTCACTACCTGCCTCCACAATCTGTGAAGCTCATGAGCCTTCAGCGATCCAGCGTGTTAATTGCAGAAAATGCCAGTTGCAACACCTCCTCGATGTGGTGAGAGCTGCAAAGACTGAAGGACCACGGGTCGTGATGATCACGATTTTGTCTCTTCGAACCCTGAACCTGCAGACCGCAGAAGTGTAAAGCCCTTATCATGTGAGCACATTCTTATCATGTGTGACAAACAAACTCCCTAGACATAAATGCGCCGTTGTTCTCATAAGGTGAGCTTGAACTGCTGTTCAAAGGACTGAGAATCACTTTATACTGCCAGACAGAAAGAATGAAAAGGAGAAAAAAGGTCTGATTCCCAGCCTGAATTTGGTGTGTGTGTGTGTGTGTGTGTGTGAGGGGGAGTTGGAGGGGGGAGGTCAGGAAGCACATTTGTATGCATTTCCTCTCATAACAGGAAGTGCCTGACAGCTTCCCCTTCACAATGGCTTCGCTTCTGCTTCCCGCCTCCAGTGCATTTTTTCCCCTGGGGAGTTCCTCTAGAGGACAGAGACAGGGAGGATGAATGTCCATTTGTCAGCATCTGCCCGTGAACCATGATCCATGCGACCCACGCACCCCAAAATCTCCCCGCTCACGCTTCATGGTATACTGTATGAATCATAATGGTAAAGTCTCACAGTAGGGGTAATAGAGCGAGCGTGACCCAGCAAAATTCTGCTCTGTTCCCTTTCTAAACATATTTTAGAGGTTGCTTTTCGTCTTAACAAACTCACAGTTTACGCTAAGCGACACTGACGGCAACACAATTTATTTAAACGTCGTGTTTAAAAGATATTTCAGCACATGACTCTCAAAGCCTCAATGAGAATCACTTGGTTGTAACAAAGAGAATATTTTCAAGGTCATCAGCAGAAACATAATAAGAAACAAAACCTGCGTGAAAAAACGAAAATGAGAAAAGCTCTGAATAATGAGAAGAAAAGTGGAATAACAATTAGCGTTAGAGGAACAAAAGAATTTTAAGAAGATACATTCTAAGAGGAGAGATTTGGAGAAGTTGCACTTCGCCGAAGCAAAGGAATTCTCCCGATGATGTTGGTTGAGAAGCAGAGAGAGAAAGAGAGAGAGACAGATGAAAAGTGAAAAACACGCACAGCATGTTTTGTGAGGAGACAGGCGCAGAGGTAACGATCACAAGAGAAGGTGGGAATTGATGGAGGGGAGAGCAAGGGGTGATGGGATACCCAGAGGGCCTCATTATTTTCTTGCTGTTAATTTTACTCAAACTGTTTTACACCTTTCTGTTGTTGATTGGAGAGACGCCTCTGTTGTCATGGGTGGCTGAATCAAGCACCGTCTCCATGCCATCACACCATCATGAGGCAGAGATGAAAAGAAAGGTAACAGAAGCCTACTGAACGTGTGTTGCCTGCATTTGCCAAGTCAGTTAGAGGGGTGAAAACCACAAGCATGTAGAGCACCAATTAAAGTATGTACTTCTGAATGAACTTCCACCATACGGAGACATCCAGAAACCTGATTTCTAACACATAAGTAACTACTGGCCCTATTTATAGTGGCTTTCTGCTGAAGAAAATCCCAAAATGAAATCCTTCAGAAACCATTCTGATATTCAGATTTTAGGGCTCAAGAAATATCTATGTTGAAAACATGCTACTTAACATTTATTGTGGAGACATTGATATTTTTTTCAGGATTCTTTGATGAATTTATTTCAAAGAGAAAAGTTTTTTTTTTAAACTATATATCCATTTAATATTTATATTATATAAAATATTTTTTAATGCTGCACAATAACAAGACGGCATCAAAAAAAGTTTCCTGAACTCAACGAGTCTACGAGACAATCATCTGTACGTGTTTGATTTTATTTTCCAACACAAGTCAGCCATGATTATTCTTCAAGTAGAAGTAAGTTCTCGGCCTATCCTGCCATCAAGGCAGAAGAATCAGCATCGAATAAAATAGAATTTGAAATAATTATTAGATAGATTCATCTCTCTCAAATGTGCCTGTAAGTGTACGCTGTGTATTCAGCAGTGTGAAAATGAGTCAGTAAGCATGCTCTTGTTAGCGATGTGGCTAACACTTTTATGACACAGGGGGTCCTTTCATGTGACGAGCCCAGGAAAGTGTTTGAGTGGCTGAGGGGAATAAAGCCAGGCTCCTCACACTGATGCCCTCTGTCTAAGCTTCTGGGCAGCTAGTCAACGCCAGGGAGGCCTGCTGGAGGAGCCTTGCTCTTCGCAAGTGTTTTCAGGAGGTGGGCTATAGGCAGCCAAAGTGGCCGCCCAGGGCGGCTGAGGCCTTGTGCCCATAAGCATGGCGCCAGAGACAGGGTGGGCCGTAGGGAAGCTGCCAATCTGCGAGAGGTGATATCAGCAAGGAAATGATGGGAGACGACAGCTGGGCCAAAAATGTTTGAGCATTCAGACATTAAATGTTTGAAAAAGATGATTTTTATGGACGTGTGGGTTTAGGTTTATAGTGTATTCAAGCTCTTAGCGGTTAATTAATGCAATAAAAAGTATATGCAAGGATATTAAGTACGGAGGAATCACATAGGGTTAGGGATAACCAAAAAATAAAAAAATAAATTCAAATAAAGTAGTGTTCAAAAGTTTGGGGTCAATGAGATATTTTTTTTATCATTTATGATTTATTGCCAAAAAAAAAGCAGCTAGCATATATATATATATATATATATATATATATATATATATATATATATATATATATATATATATATATATATATATATATGAAGAGTTCAGATGCAAAAGCCTCTAAGTGCCATTTGAAATTTTCTTCTAAAATGATCATTTTTATCAAGCTTGTATATTAAAGTTCAGTAATTTCACCTAAATGGCAATGAAGATTACCTATTAATTGTCATTTAAGTGAAATTACTGAACTTAAATATACAAGCTTGAAAAAATAGTCATTTTAGAAGAAAATTTCAAATGGCATTTAGAGGCTTTTGCACCTGAACTCTTCATATATATATATAATATATATATATATATATATATATATATATATATATATATATATATATATATATATACACTTTACTAGTGCTTTTGTCTTTTTAGGAGCTTGGCACATATGAATTGTCATTATATGCAAATGAGCTGCATAACGACTGTGTGCTCAGTTTTATCAACAAAAAAAATGTAGAAGTGTGTAAATAATGAAAAAAAACTAATTCTGGGTCAATTATTCCTTTAAGTGCATATAATCAGCACAACTGTTGTCACAAAATAAGTTTTCATTAAAATGATTTCTGAAGTAAATCACACGGCACTGAAGAGTAATGACTGTTGAAATTCCAGCTTTGTCACCACAGGAATATAGATATAGATATAGATATAGAGATAGAGCTAGATATAGATAGATATAGATGAAACTCTACTACGCTATTTAGATGCATTTGCATGAAAAAGAGCAAACATCTCAAGAATGCAGTGCTTAAGGTAACACCATTGAAGCAGTCTGTTGTTTACTTGGCTTCGGTATGGAAAGATTTCCTTAAAGAGGAAGTGAAAATATGCACAGCCCAGCCACGTCTTCAACACATTAAGAGCTAGAGGGGAGAGAAAAAAGCAAAATAGAAACGAAAAAACCCTTTGTAAGTCAAAGGTCCCCCATTCTTGTCTTGTGATGTCTGTCTTCACGGTTCTCTTGTAATACAATGAAGCGGGTTGTTTGCCACAGCCCCAGATGAATGGCAGCAAGAGGACAAGAGTCAATAATAACCCCTGTGCCAGCTGTCGAACATGGCATACAGTCTATAAATACATAACAATTTATGATGCATGTTTTCAACAAAGCATCTTCTGACCAAAACCTCTCTAGAGAATTTATGAGCGCATTTGAATCACTTTGCAAGGCCATGGTATGTTTTGGCATTGCTTTTCATTGAAGTTGTTGACATATGGCTAATGATGTGATAGTAGACATTAAGCGTGCAAAAGTTCGACACATTTTGGCAAAAGGATAAATGTCATGTTCCTAGTAATGCATTTTGTAAAAATTGTACAAATTTAAAATGTTATCTACTCTATTATCCCCTAACACTGCAATCGTGCAGCTTAGAAGTTTATTTTTTGTAGTGTGGCAAGAGGTCAATCCCACACAGTGTGACGCATCTGAACATTCACAGAACAAAAGTACTTAATTAGTATAAAATGCTTAATTTCAACCATATTTAAAGAAACTGGCCAAAAGGAAATAAATGTCACTGTTTTCTTCCTTTGTCCCCCTTTATTCTTTTCTATCCCAAGACCTGGAAATCTGTGGCATTGACTCTCATCAGGTGTCCTTCCTGTATCAATCTCTGATCTTGAAGTCTGGTTAAGGGGGAGTGAGAGAAACAGAGAGAGAGAGGAGAAGAGAACAGCGATAACACCAAGACAGGATGCTCTCTGTGCAATCCGATAGCCTCGCCAAAAACATCCTGACCTCAGCCCCCACCCTCCTACTTCTCTCCGTTTCTTTCCTCCTTTCCTTTTCAACTGTGTTTATGATTAGAAACTCTGTGTTAAGAGCATTGAAATGTTATGTGAAACCAAAACATTTACCTGAAAAGGAACATTCTGTCACTATGGACACTAAATTTGAAAATGAAGGCAGTTATTTTCCATTTAATATTGGTTGATAGTGACTGCATGTGTCAAAGCTCTAATACTGTAAATCAAAAGATAAATGAACTAAAAAAAATATTAAATAAAATGAATGCAATAGATTTGTGTGGTACTGCTAATACGATATATTACAATCTTCTCATCACAAATTTTAGTGACCAATGGCACAGAATATCACTGGTTCTCAGATGGATTACTTTTATGATGAGTTTGTACTTTTTTGGAGCTTGATAGATATGGATAGTCACTGTATGGAAAATATGCATTGAGACTGGAGAAAAATGTGGGTTAAGTTGTACTAAAACTAGTCAAATTGTATAAATAATGACAAATTTATTTTCTGGGTGAACTACTTCTTTAAGCGCACATACACTCACCAATGCAACTTTTTTTCATAAACAAACCTTGGAAATTCAAACTATATGCATGTTACATTCAGAAGCCAATTCAATATGATGCCTTGTTAAAATCAAAACTTGTTGGTTTTCAGAAATAAACAGAAACAGAGAACAGAGAAGTTTCTGGTTTGAGAAGTACCTTGACTCATTCTTTCAGCATTTAGCATGAAAGCCCACATGCATGTGAGCCTCTGGTTTCCTCAAGGGGAGAACTTACTCAACCCACAAGTACTGAATGACTAATGTCACTGTGCCCCCTCCGTCTGCTCCGGCTGACACGCCCATTACTTTCCTCACCCAATTTTTCTCACTTTCTCCTCCACTTCTCCTCAGGCCCTCACACTATCTTCAATAATTGATCAACCCACCCAAGGTCCAGACAGCAGCCATTAACTGCAGCAGTATGGTCTCACTCAGTCATATCAACTGTTAGCCAAGTCCTTTTCCCAAAATCACTTTTTTTTTTCTTCTCCAGACAAGACTGAGGAACTACAAATGTCTGTTTCTGTGACAAAGTGTCATCATGTGAAGGGATGTGAGGACTCTGGTTGACTGTTCAGAAAGTTCATGGAGAGTCAAGTTACAACAGAAAAGACAAATAGATCAACCTGAAACTAGTCAAGGTTACTTTCTGTCAAACTGCAATCTGCTTTCTAGGCTTTCCTGACTTTTTATATACATAAATATATAAGGGGACAAATGTAAATGTCAAGCCTAAAGAACATTTATTGATCTTGCAGTAAAACAAGCATCTATGTAACTGGCACCAATACGATCAATACAACTACAGTATCTGCTATGCTGCATATCTGCCTGTTTTTGTGTGTTCCTGACTTGATTCTGTTTCACGCCCAGAGAAATGGAGATATGAAACAAAATGTTTTTCTAATTGGTCAAATTTGAACGCATTAACAGAATTAGTTTGAAGAACACTAACACACACACAAATAGCCAAATTCATTATTATTCGATTTTAGTGTCATCCATATAGAAGAAAACAGCTTAAATTAGTCCAAGCTGTTTGTGTCTAGTTTGCTGGATTTAGAGGGGTTTTAGGCACTTGTCTGCAGGTTAGAAAACCATTTTACTACCAATCAGCTAAACTAGCTTAAAAAAAAAAAAACAACTTGGCCTATCAGTCTGGCATAAAACAGCTACCCAGCAAACACAGAACGTTCCCCTGAGTGTTCCCGAATGGTCCCATGAGGTTATTTTTTGTGGGGAACCAAACAAGAACGTTATGTTTTTTATAACGTAAGGAGAATGTTCCCAGAACCTAAATTTGTTTGCTGGGTAAAACCTTAAGGCAGATTTTTTATTTATTTTTTCCCACCAGGGATTACAATTACAATTTATATTATTATGAACGCAGCTAAAGCTACAGATGATGAACAGGATCTCAGTGATCTGAAAGCCAAGTTCAAGAGGAAAACTACTAAGGCAGGAAGGGCCCCTGGAGGGCCATCTTCTACCTCTGTGTTGACTCCACCTAAAGCCCTGAAGCATGTGGCATCATTCCACCATTGCCATCTCTGCGTGTTTGTGTTCTCCACCCACCCTGCCCCTGCTAAAGTAATATTCCACTGCCGTAAGCAAGAGGTGGCAGCGTGCGAGGACGCCGACAATTAGCAAGCGCACACCACCTACTTAGTCTATTTTAGTTCGAAATAACCCATCAAACTTCTCTGAAGGAAGCTGTCTAGAGTTAGTTTGTGGCTCCTTCTGGTCAGCGTGACTCACCTGTCTGTTACGTTCATCCATAATCCGTGTGATCTGAATCTTTTTCCTCCCCATTGTCCCCGTCTTTTGTCTCTCTCTTTCACCAATGAACTTTATTCTTTCGTCCCTCTGTTCTTGCTTGCGATTTCTTTAAACCAGGCTTTCTTCTCTTGACTTCCTCCGCTCACTTCAAAGATTCCAGTAGCTGTACCTGTGAAAGGCAGAGAGAGAAAGGCATTAAGTCAGATGAAAAATGGCAAAACCACAACGTTAAAAAACAGGGAATGGCAGAGTCTGAGCCACATGGGACAGCAAATAAAGACAAAAGAATCCGTAGACGTTTCGAGGCAGCGCTGTTTTCTGCCATCAATATCATGCAAATCAGATTCTCGCGCTTCGGCTGCGACTATGAGGGTAGACAGCACTGTTATGCTCTCTCTACAGTCACAGAGAATTTGACAGTGTTTTGGAAGTGCCACTAACTTAACAGCTCTAATCATTTGCGGTGTAACGTTTACTGTCACCTGAACGACAAACAGCGACACTTTCCTAAACAACGCCGATGTAACATCGCATAGAATTGTCACTAGAATGCTGAACGAACACACTTGTGTTTCCCTTTTAGCTGAAATTTTGTGTGAACGCAACCAGCTACGGTGCACTGAAAGATGAGGCTTTACTATCCACGTATCATTAGATCTGAAGAATAACCTGAATGGAAACCTGGGACATCCTGATTAAGCCCTCGTCAAACCCGCTCTGGAATATGATCCCGCTGTCAAGTCGCGGCCTCGCTCCGCTCTCCGTCTCTCAGGGAAAAAGGTGTGCGGGGCCTTTATTAGGCCCTCCTGCTGAGCCTTTTGAAAGGCTGCCCTCACCCGAGAAGCTAACCCAGGCTTTCTGTAAAGTGCTCACAGCTCAGATCCACACAGTGCGAGAGCTCGCGATCACAGAACACACATGTGCGCGCACCGGTGTTTGTGTGCATGTGCGCACCTCTTTGGTGCCGTAAAGTAGGCCAACCCGATTCATCTCTGGGAGGAGCGGCAGAAGTGTTGTTGTGTTTTATTCTGACAGTAGAGGTGATAACGTCCCTCGTTATGCAAATGAGCGTCCCATTATTTAAGCTTTCTGTAATGCAGTAAAGCTGTCAGTGGTGTCACGTTAAAAGCCCTCCATTGCTTTCTCTTTATTCTCTGGCTCTTTTTCTTCTTTCTGAACCAGATTTCACCTGCCAGAGCAAGCAAGGAACATTGATGTAGATACACCTAAAGGATACGCTGCGCTTCTCACGTCTCTCTCTGCGTTGCCGCGCTTCTCTCATTTATTAATAATCAAGTGTTTATGGGTGGAGTGGGGGTTTGGAAGTGTTCGAGAGACTTTTCCATGTCATGTCAGTTAAACCGCACGCAAACTCTAATTTCATTGGCTGAGATCCATTTTTATTTCATAGGATGCTGCTAATCTATGAAATTCCACACATAATTGTTGGATTCCTTCGGTGTTGTTGAAATAGAGTTGTTTAATACATAGTTTCTTCTCTACAAATGCAACCTTGTGCTGATGTTGATATAATTTGTTTTCCATAGTCTCTAATAATAACTGTGAATAAGATTACACTCTATTAGCATACAAACAAGAGCGCTCTGTACTTCACCAAGAGTTGTTAGCTGGACTGTTAGCGAGCACGTCTTAATGTGTATGTGGCGAAATCCGAAGCGGCTTGATGATTGTTTAGAGGACCAATGTAAAAGACATAATACAAGGAGCAAAACAACTCAACTACAAGCTGGTGATAATGACTGGACGCCTGTGTAAATATTTACCCACTGTGCAGCCAGCAGAACCTGGCGTCACCGAGTGCGATTTCGCTGCTCGCACTTGAAAGCTGATTAAGTAGTTAACTCAATCAAAACAGGGTTTGGCTGCAAATCTAAGAGGAGCTTCCTCATTGATAACGACAGGTCCGTAATACCTGAGACAATCATTCCACAGTCTCTGGACCTGCTGTGCCTTATGTCATTTTAAACATTCTTTAATAGACTTCATCTGCACACTGATTCCTGTTTACAGTGGCACCGACAATTATTAAAGTATGAACTTTATAGCATAAAAGTTGACAAAATATCAAACATGATGACAGACCTTGATAGAACTTCACTTTTTAAAACCATTCATTCATTATTTCATTTCTATATTTTAAGATATATATAAGCAATAACTTCACGTACAGATTTGGACACGTTTAATTATTTCAACAATCCAGTTTAACGATTCGTTTAACAATTCAGTATTGATACTATTTGGAAAGCATTAAAACATTTTATTTGTTCCTAAAATTAAACAAGCAATAAAAAGTACAATAGATAAAAGAAAATCTAAATCAGACGTGCGAATTTGAGCAATCTTATAAGATCATTACTAGTATAGAAGTAAAGGCGATAGGCTAATAGGCTAGTAGTATAGAAGAACGCAGGTTAGTACAGAAGAATAAAATGTAATAAGCATGTGCTAGTGATAAACAATTAGAGAAAGATTTATCAAACTTTGGCAATTGTGGTTTTTATGTGTGCTGGAAAAAAGAGGAGGAAGCGAATGAGAAGAATATGGAAAGGCGGTCATGGATATGGGAAAAGAAGCCAACTTGGCAAGCTGATTTTGCAAATGGAGCTTGAGGTAAGTAGTTTTAAGTTTTAATGACATGTTTCATTAGCCCGACTTCATCATAATCATATTCTTGTCAGAATATGAGTCTGCACTCAATTGGATAGTCGGAAAAACCTACAACCAATCAGAGCGACAAAGTAAGTGAACTACTTGCATACAGTTGTCAACTACAGAACTTACTTATTTTAGAAGTAAAATAATGAGTGTTGCTTCTTTTACTTGGTCCTTCATGAGTGCGACCAATGGAGAAAACCACAACGGCCACAGGCTTTTCATTACGTCCCATCTTCTTAGCTACCATCAGAGCCAGCTGATAAGTTACACTTTTGCTGAATCTTGTAGGAAGGACGGCAAATATCTTTCCGATCGACAAATGACTTGATTGCAGTTTTTTATTTGTCTATTAAAATGAATGCACTGTCAATTCATTTTACAACAGACGCGACAGCGGAATATGTACATCTCAATTCTCCTGGAGTCATCTTTGAGGGAAACCATCATCATATAAAGCCCGCCCTGGCAATTTGATTGGCCCGAACGTCTTTTGCCTGATCATAATTACTCCTCTATGGATCGAGTCCAGAACGAACTTCCCGACCAAAAAATGTTGTGGGCGGAGTTTGGGCTGGCATCCAGGCTAATGTTTCATGACTGTCTGAAAAATTATCGCAGGCTATCTTTGGTCGCAAGACCGTGACAATGGACGTCGTTCAACCTCTCTTACTATATGACATGGGACCATCGTTTAGGAGCCACATAATTCACCACAATTGGTCATCTTTCATCTGGGACAGCCCAAAATCGTACAATGTGTTCTGGCATAGCATAAAACTCTCTCTCTCCCTCTAGTATCATCCCCTCCTGTACACATGTACACATCCTCACATTCAACTGCTTTCAGATTACCACAGATGAGCACAATCCAATTTACACCAGTAAAGCCGAACTACACTGCAGGCAAGTTGTGGTTGATCAGTTGCCAGCGTGCGCTTTACAGAAGGTTCAAGGTGAAAATAAGGTTCGACTCTCATATCATAAAATATCTGATCAAATATGTCTGATGCACAAGTGTGGCTGAATCCTGCCAAAAGCACAGGAACAAATACTGTGTGTTTAAGATCAAATATGTGTGTGAGGAGGTTTTAAAGCTTATATGTGAAATTATACCAGAGAGAGAAAGAGTGAGGCGGAGAGGGACTACTAACAGGCTTTCTCTGCATTGCTAAGCCAATTCACTAATCCACAGCCAAACCATATGGGAAGGGTGAGAGAGAGAGAGAGAGAGGATCCCTCCCCCAAAAGAAGCTAAGGACAGGTTTGGCATAGTGTGACAGGCAGAAGAAAGCCTGGAAGAGGGGTCATCACCAAGGGCTGAAGGGTCATGGAGGGATGCAACAGGACAGAGAGGGAAAGATAAGACAGAGTTAACCCACACCATTTCTCAATTGATATATTGGGCTCAAAGCAAGAGCACAAAGAGCAAACATGAGCGGAGGGAGAAATCCAAAGGAAAAGCAGAAAGATGTGAGCAAGTCTCTCTTGAGGAAAGGGAGGAGAGGCTGCCGTCCACCCTCCCATCTGTTAACCATGCCTCTCTTTCTCTGCCACAGAGCACAAGGGTGGTGGGGGAACAAAGAGAAATCGTGGGGGAAAAGGAGAAAGAGGTGGGGTGCCGGCACTGGGATGTAATGAGGTGCTGTGTGTTTTTCTCTCTTTCTCTACTTCTCTCTCTCTCTCCTTTTAAGAAATGGAACTGTGAGGGCAATGAGTACGTTCATAAACAGGCACAATTCTGGGTCGGCTGGGTCCCTAGTGTTCCAAATATATAAAAAAAGTATATTTTGCACGCAATTGTATTGTCAAAGTCTTAATAAAGTGAATATGACTACTTCTCTGTGCTCAGCGATATAATTTTGTTAGGGGAAAAAGAAACAAAGCAATTTTTTATTTCTCTAAGGGGTCTAGTGTTGAGAATGAAAAATGATTAAGATGCAAAAACCATGAATTAAATTTGTAAAAAAATAAAAATAAAAAGTACAGAGATTGTATGTGATAATGAAACACTTGTTTTGATGAGATATACAACCCTGGCAGGTTTCACTTTTATTGAGATCTGGCACAATCTGTGAGGTGCAGGGGGGTTACAGAGCAGCGCTGCTTGACGCCCACCACATTAAAGTCATCTGTATGTTATTATTACAATCAGACAGGAGCTGATCTTTTGAGAAATCGACCTCAGCACTATGTTGCCACCCTTTGTAAACTCTCTCGCTTCCACTTTCCCCGATTTTCTTTTCTTCCCAGCACATCTGCAAGACATTTGGTACTAGTGTGTGTTTGAAAAAGGGCAGTATCCTCTATCCTCGTGGGGAAATGTGGTCGCGAAGATTTGAAATAACATATTATGGCCGAAAAGTAAACCTTTTAGGAGGTGCATGATACATTAAATAAACCCTCACTCTTTTAAAATAAACTGCCGTTTCCTTGAAGAGGTCAACAATTTTTAATATGTGTCTTATGAACAATTTGAATACAATGGCACACTTTTGAACCTACTTGGATGTGACACTTTTACCACACCCTAATCTTAAATATGTCCATGCTGTACTAAAATAATATTTATTTACATGTTTTTTCTTTTACACACATAATTGTATGTGTACATATTTAGGTGCGGCTGTTTGGTTTGCACTTAAAATGGGGCAGGGAGCCCATAGTGAGAGAGTTAACAGCCTATTGTCTGTATAAAGTCATTACGGCCAGTGCTTCTTAAGTGTGGCAGAGTCTGCCTGAGGGACGACACTGAAGAGTGCCCATAAATCTTGGCAGTGGAAAAGACACAGGATGGGTGACCTGAACCTGAGATCAGGATCAGTGTGGGAGGAACCCTGGCAATACAGATCTTAATGAGTGCAGGTAAATCCACATACACAGTAAAAAGTGTGTTCAACATTTTGACTGTATGTTAATTTAAAAAAATGGAATTAAAGTAGACACAAATAAAAGGGACAGTACAAAAATATGGGTAACACTTTACAATAAGGTTCATTAGTTAACATTAGTTAATGTATTTACTAACATGAACTAACCATGAGCAATACATTTGTTACTGCATTTGTTTATCTTTGTTAATGTTAGTTCATGAAAATACAGCTGTTCATTGTTTGTTCATGTTAGTTCACGGTGCATTAACTAATGTTAACAAGATTTTAATCAAATATTAGTAAATGTTGAAAATAACATTTACAAAGATTAACAAATGCTGCATATGTGCTATTCATTATTAGTTCACATTAACTAATGTAGTTAACTAATGTTAACTAACGAACCTTATTGTAAAGGGTTACCAAAAAATATATATTTTATGATGAAAAAAGAAAAGAAAACATAGAGTACTTGTAAAACTGTGTGACAGTTATTCCAATATGTATGTTTATGTAAAAATACAACATACAAATTGAACAATTAATTCTGTGGATGAGCAGGGGAAAAAAATAAGACGTTAAAGGAGTAGTTCACCTAAAAAAAAGACACCCCCATGTCTTCCAAGATGTCCATGTCTTTCTTTCTTCAGTCGAAAAGAAATTAAGGTTTTTTATGAAAAGGATTTTTCTCCATAATTCACTTTACTGGTACTAAACGGTTCAAGGTCCAAAAGACAGTTTCAGTGCAAACTGCAAACTGTTCAAAGGGCTTTAAACGATTCCAGACAATGAATAAGTGTCTTATCAAGTGAAATGATCACTCATTTTTTATTTTATTTTTTTTAATAGCAAAGTTTAAGTTTTATTAGCTCAAATGCTCCCCTATCTCTGTTCTGTGATGCGCGTCGTGACTCTCCAGTTGGAACTCGTTTATCAAAATGAATGAATCTTTTCCAGAGTCACTTTGTTCATTTTCGTTCGATGAATGAACCGAATGACACAAACAAAGATTTGTTCATTTTGATAAATGAGTTCGAACGGAAGAGTCAAAAACGCGCATCACAGCACTTTTTTTTAAATGAGCAATCGTTTCGCTTGATAAGACCCTTACTCATCATCTGGAATTGTTTAAAGCTCTTTGAACAGTTTGCAGTTTGCACTGAAACTGTATTTTGGAACTTGAACCGTTTGGTTACCAGTAAAGTGCATTATATGGAGAAAAATCCTGGAATGTTTTCATCAAAAACCTTAATTTCTTTCGACTGAAGAAGAAAGACATGGATATCTTGGATGACATGGGGTGAGTAAATTAACTCTCTTTTTCTATGATGCAATTCAGATAGCATATTACTTAACAAGTTTACAGTTTGATACTAATATTTGGACATTAAGTGTAGTTACGCAACCCATCTGATTTTGATTCCCCCTAATTTCCACCGACTGTATTTTGAATGCAATCAAAACATATTAAAAGCTACTGTAAGACACATATTCTCATTATTGTAATGGAGCAGGAGTGTCTATCTGGGCTGCTCCATGGTCATTTACACCCCCAATGTATGACTGGATAGTGACAGGAAACGTACATGCACACACACAGAATGGTGGAAGGATATGACATCAGCAGCCACAGACAATCAAAGGTGTAAAGGTGCTTCCTTTCCTAAACTGTTCCAGCATACAAAAAATGCATACAGAAAAGAAGTAAAAAAGAAGAGAAGAATAGAGAGAAAAAAATAGAGTTGAGGGCTTGAGCCACAGCTGATTATAAACAAACCGCCTCCACTGATGCAACCCCAGACAAAAAAAAAAAAAAAAAGAAGTCAAAACCGGCTTGTGGTGTGCACTTTTTAAACACTTAGTGATGGCCAAACATTTAATGACAGAGCTTAACAAACATTGCAGCGGTTATTTTCGAAAAATCACTGCATCCACATTATTAGATTTCATCACACACAAACTGGTAAAACTGATTTCACAGCCATTCTTATTTTCCACACCATGCAAGTCATTTGTTTTTTTCGTAACCTCATTTCAACCCCCCAAAAAAGCAGAGATGAAGAGAGACATTTTCAAAATGTGAGATTTTATTAGCAAAAGTGTAAAATTATAGATGAACTGCTTTTCTGTTTTTGCAGTGATTAGTGAATAGCTCTTTTCAGGTGCTTTGCTAGATTAGGGCATTGGGTGGAGGGATTTATTTATGTGATACAGGGCTCTCTTTCAGGACTCTGCTGCAATACCTTCCTTCTGTCTCTACAGGAATCAACAGCTAATTACTTAAATAGTTCTACATGTACCTTAAAATAACACGCCGGCCCCTCTGACTTCCCCTCTCTTTGTCAAAACAGCTCAAATTCTTGGCATAGAATCATGTAAGACAAATATGACATGCTCCTGTCAGGTTTGTGGGTTTACACTGCATGCAGCAATATATGGTTTGAATCCAGATTTAAATCACCGCCACCATTTTATACTACTTAACGTCATTTGTTGAGCCAGTTTTGTCGTTTTCCAGTAACATGTAAATCTTTCGATCTCAAAAACTATCGCTGCGTCCGAAATCGAATACATCCATACTATCTACCTTTTTCCTGAGGAAAAAGTCTCGCCCGACTCAGTGAAATCAGTGTTAATTTCGTTGACGAAAATCAAGACGAAAATTATTCGTCAACAACATGTTCAAACTTAAAAATCATTCATATTAATAGGTTAATAGATGTTTTCTCCGGGATTATATGGGTTTGGACATTTTAGAGAAATTCTAAATGAATGCATTACAATTTAACTAAACCTATTATATTTTAGTCGAGTAAATCTACTTTAGATTTAGTCGACTGAAATCTTCATGAATTTCGTCGACTAAAACTAAAACAATTCAGATGACTAAAATATGACTAAAACTAAATGGCATTTTAGTCAAAAGACTATGACTAATTCTAAATCAAAATTTGCTGTCAAAATTAACACTGAGTGAAATGATGCTTTACATTTTCGGTCTTGAGTGTTTCTAGTCAGATTAGCTCATTTTTCCGAGCTGATAATGTGATGTTAAACCTATGGTCATCACTTAACAGACAAAAAAAATAGTTTTTTAATACTTTGTAACAAGGAAGTATAGATGTTTGATGTAGGGTCTGATGGAAAAGTGCCATAGGGTTTGTAGTCTTTCATATGGAGGCACGTGACCAAGCACAACAGTGGAAAACAAAATGAAAGGGTGTTAACAGCATTTGCATCCTTCATGGAGTCAGTAAACAGTGAAGTGTGGCCTACTAAAGCCAGAACCAGGGAAGGTGAGAGCTATCTTTCCATAGCGACTGCGTGCTGGCCAAAGGGAAGCATGGCACAACATGCTATGTCAACTCTAACTGAAAGAGATACGCTGAAACCAGCTGCTCAGCTGACAGACACATACTGAGTGAATGGTGTCTGATCACTGTCCTGTTCTGGTTGGTCAGCTGTTAGTAAAGAAATAAGGGGAAAATAACAGCCCTGACAGTGGCTCAGTCTTTTCGTGAACAGGGCAATGGCCCTGTGGCGGGCATAAAAAATAGATTGCGTGGGTTTCTTTGGGTGGTTTCATCGGTCAGTATGCCGAAGGCATTACCTCAAGGAAGCTCTCAGACTTCTGGGTGAGTTCTTAGTACTGTGGAACAGAGTTAAAGAAAGAAAGGAGAACTGAAATAATAAACTACGCTAGCATGTCAAAGAAAACTCTATGACTACGTACACAGCCAGTGTTTGAGATGAACAACCACATGTACAAACAGGTGTGACTTTCAAATTGTTCTGTTCATATCTTACAGAAGCGATCTAATTAATGTCGGTAAAAAATCATAACTTAAGTCAAGCCCCTTTTGATTGTGAAGTCTGAAACCAAACTGACAGTGACTATAGTAGTTGCCAAACATGGTAACTTGTCAGCACCATAAAGTTTCAAATGATATGACGCAAATGCACAGTTGGTCTCACATTGTATTAACTAGTTGTTGTCAGACATGTAAGAGTCAGAACATTTATAGAAATCTGAGTCACTCCCATTGAAACCTGAATTATGTATGAAGAGGCATAATGATGACAAGGGAATTCAACAGCTGTGAAGAGTTGCATAGTTTATCGCATTATAAAACTAGCCCAGACACAGCAACCGATGCTCTGCACACTTCTGGAATCAAAACTTAGGCCTTCAATGATCAATCTCTGCACTTTATTAATGAGCAGAGAACGACAGTGTCTTGTAATGTTAGCCATGTTGTCGGGGGCGATGGTTAGGAGGGAAGACAAAGTCATGTGACCTTTCCCGCAACACCAAAAAGCATGCTCGGATGATCCTCTGATTATTTCATCGCACATTTTTTTTCATCCCCTCTTCTCCCTCTGTACCACGGCATTCTAATCAGACTAATTAAAAGCTTTGTTCATTTGGAAATCTCCGATGACAATTTGTTTCACTCTACCCTGCAGCGGTCCTGTGAAAAGAGAATTAAATTTGATCTTCTGACAGCAATTATTAAACGCTCCCTCCTGGCTTCAATTAAGCCCAGAGGCTAACGTGGCTCACCAGGCAAGAGCGAGGGCCAAGATACTTCCTTTGTCAATTTATCATCGCTCTCTCTCTCTCTTTCTTTCCTTTGGATTTTTTTTTATTCATGTACAAAAATCTCACTGCAATTATTTAAAGATTGTTTATGGTATTTTTTTTCCTTCTTGCAGTGGCCTTACAAGATACTGGTGGAAGGGGGAGCAAGGGGTAAGGTGGAAAAGGGAAGTTGAGCAACCTCTCTCTGATCAATCGGCAGTGATTGCGAGAATGTTCTTTTTATGAGTGATGTTTCATTAACAGTTGGTGACCAGATGCTACTTTCACTTTCACTTTAATCAAAAACAAGCAAAACAAAAAAAGGTTAAAGTTCAGTCTGATATAGCAATATCATCTAATGTGTCATTCCAAGTATTATTTTCATATGTAGCTCTCAGTTTCTCTGCACCGAACCGACACTGATCAAAGGGAACCAACTATTCGTCAGGTTTTGTCAGCGCTGGTCGGCGGCTGTTTTCACCGACTGAACATGTTTGTCAGGTCTTGAAATGTTTCAGAAGTGACACTGCAATCTAGTGATTGTCGCCATTGGTCGTGTCTGTCGGGGCGGTGTGGCTTTTATGGTTGGAAACTCTGCAACGCAAATACATACTTCTGACTGATCTGTGACCTGCTCTTGTAAGCAAATTATATAACCGAGAACCGCAAGGCCACAGTTTCCAACTGACAAAGCAATATTCCCAAATGACTGTTCGCTGTACCTACACTGACCAGAGAAATGAACCAATGCCTACCGTGACATCACACGTGGCATTTCTGACCTCCCCTTTGAGGTGACCTGAAGACATCTAAACTGATCCTAAAACACATTTAGACTGTTAAGGGAGAAAATAATTTGAAGTTGAAACCCATTCAGCAAAGATGTCCTTCAAAATGTTGACCTGACTCTTTCTCTCTCACCGGTCCCAAAGCTCTGTGAGGAAACCGAGTAACCCAAGATCGGGAGGAAGAGAGTGCGAAGAGGAGATGAAGATTACGTGAGCCTAGACACTTTCTCAAATCTCCTGCTGCAAAATGTTATGCCA
Organism: Hybognathus amarus; assembly: GCA_030378365.1. Lineage (NCBI taxonomy): Eukaryota > Metazoa > Chordata > Actinopteri > Cypriniformes > Leuciscidae > Hybognathus > Hybognathus amarus. Next base: position 53,925 of record JAQIUQ010003600.1, on the reverse strand, counting down.
TTATTTCGCCCTCCCCGTCCTCGGTTTTCCAAAGTGATGTCACAGTTTGGTTTAAGCGCAAGCCGATCCGCTTGATTGTTGGAAGCATTGCTGCGCTGTTGACATTGCGGATCATTAAACTGTGATTGTTGCAGTTAGCGTTTGTCTAAACATGAGTGCCATATGACTGGGTGACGCCTATCTCTCTTTCCTCCTCTCTAATGGTTTCTTCTTGACTCACTCCTTCTATGGCCTCACATCTTTCATGCGGGACTGGGATGTAGACTAAAATCGACAAGTTTGAGGTTTGCATGAATGACTAGCCGGCTTGTTTGATTCAGGTTGTTTTCAGGTGCACCAAATGTTTCTTAGGGAGGCTTTAAAGAACGGATTGACGCACACTGGGGTTTTGAGACAAGTTTTTAAAAGAAGAGTTATTTTTAACTTGACTTGTCATTTAAAAAAAAGCAACACTCATGGCGGGAAACTAGGATGAAGAATGTGATTCAACGTCATATGATGCCAATCTGAATGCAAATGGCTGTAGCCACGATGCTTTAAATGAAATTAATTTTAGATAATTGTTTTAATCTGCAAAGCCAGCGCAGTCTTATCCCAAGACGTCATATAACTGACGTCTTGGGACGTCTTTGACCATACGTCAATATCCGCCTTTCTAGGGTCCCCTTAAACGTTGGTTAGGTGACGTTCTCGGATCCTAACTCTACCCCGTCACCTAACTGACGTCTAAAGGTAAAGCGTCAGTTGTTTGACGGCCCGGGATCGTCATATAACCGACGTTTAAGGGTACCTAAAAAGGCGGATATTGACGTATGGTCAAAAGACGTCCCAAGAGCGTCAGTTATATGACGTCTTGGGATGAGACTGTGTTGGCAAAGCATGTAAAAATTTAAATAAATATGTACATTTAAATATTCATACTGATTTATATATGTTCACATATTCACAATATTTTAAAAATGATTGCTTCATTACTATGAAAAAACATCAAAATATTTAGATACATTTTATGAATCTAAATGTAAATGAACAATATTTAACAATAATAAATATAAAAAAAATACTCAAAATTCGGTATCTCTTTGGCTAAGATACCTGCAACCCCCCCCCCTTTGGTGTCTTCACAGCTTGTCAAGGGGAACCAGGCAGCCCCGGGCCCAGTCTCTCATTACGGTTTCAGGATGCCGACGACACACCCCCACCCCCGTTTGTAGTGGTGAGGGGAACCACCAGGGGCTGGCATAAGTTACTCCAGTATCGGCTCGCCTGACCTCATCAAAGCACGCGCTCGTAATTTGTCACAGAAAGCAACCAATTAAGATGCGTTAAGGGATGAGGGAGGGGAGGGGAGGCAAGAGGAAGGGTAGACGGGGCAAAAGCAGTGAAAAGATAGCATTTGATTAAAGAGTCAGCGCAGCTGCGGTGAATCAAAACGCTTCCGGACTTTCAAAGAAAAACCTCAAACATGAACGGGAGGTTTAGAGCACAGAGCTAGTGTGATCAGATAAAGCGCTGTTGGTTAACCCTTGATGAGGAACTAAGAACGGAGGGAAAAAGTGTAAATATTAGATTTTCATGACTTTTACTGGTAATACGCACACACACATGCTACAAGCTTCTGGACCCGTCATAAAGATGACCCTTCAGGCCAAGCTCCTCCCACTTTGTTGTGTCAGCTATTTTTAGTCGACACAAAGATATGCATTTAGTCGTAATAGTGCTAAGTTTCATTTTAAGTGTAACTATTTCATTTTTTCCATGTTTCCGCCTCACAGTGGCATTCAAGATGTCCTGCCGTGCTTCACTGCAATTAATCTCAGTCTCTCCCCTGTGTGCACAAAGAAAATGTTCCACAACTTGTACCTTTTTTTTCTCCTATCAAATTCTCCATACAGGAGTATCCATGTGTAGCGTGTGATGTGTGCATGTGTATTCACTAGTTATTTATTTATTTTCTCAGGCTTTACCTTGTTGTTCAGTAGCGTGTCAATGTTGCACGCATTTGCATAGCTTCCTTTACTGTGTGCTTCTTGTGTCTTGCAGCTGTTGACAGGCCTGTTTTTTTATAGGTGATCAGAAAACGGTGACAGCGAAAGTTTTCCGATGCCGCACGCCAGATTAAACGGCTTCACTTTTCTGCTTCACACTTTTCAGTCATCTCGATGAAGGAGAAAAAAAATGCTAGTCATACAAAAGAAAAACGAAGAAAAATCTCTGCTCAGAGGAAGAATAAAATATTGTGAGATGCATATCACATGTTGTTTTTTCAGGAATTTATATAAAAAATAATCACTCTTCTAATTGCTGTTATTCTGATGGTAATCGCTCACTCCAGCTAAATAATGACCGCTTCTCGATTTGACTCGATAAGAGCGGAAAAGAAAACAAGTGAAAGCAAGTGCTTACAGCCGGTGTTGTATAAATCAGGTCTGTGTGTGTGTGTGTTTTCCAGAGGCTTATCTACACCATCTTGTTTTGGGGGGGGGGTTTGGGAAAGTGCAGCCTGCAGAAGGTTGCGAAGGGAGGGAAGCTTTTTCTCAAGGCTTCAGCTACCCGGCAGCACAGGGATCGGCCAAGCGATCTCCCTCGGCTCCCGATCCAGCTGCAGCGTTCACATAACCCCAGCTGTCCCCCTCGGCTTATGATAGCACAACTTGTCTCTCCCTCCCACCGTTGCGCTTGCACCCATGGACTTTTCCACTCCCTTCACTGTTGGGCACACATCAGCCCACCCCCCTCCACCGTACGTTGTTTTTCTTATTGAGCATTGTATGTTTTTTTACAGGTTTCTTTTGCCCCCACCCCTGAGAAAAATCCTATGGCTGTTTGACCCCGAGATGGGATGTGAATGCCCACCCCCTCCTCCCACCGAGCCTCCCTTTCCTTGCTCTGGCGCCGACATTGGGGACTGTCTTTCTCCTGTCTCCTCTTTCCTCCATCCTCTTATCCTATCCTTGACTCTCCCTGGGTCTGCTCCCAGCTCCGGCGTTAGGCAGACGTTCCAGCTGCGCATTATCCCAAATAAACAACTCATTACACATGTAATTAACTGAGGGGGCTAGCCAAGCATCGGAAGCTAATCCACACCAGCATTCCCAGTCCTTCTCTTTTCCGATTCTGCTGGAGGGGAGCTTGGAGAAGAAGAAAAAAAAGTGGGCTGCGTTCAGGACAAGGAAGAGAGAAAGTGAAAAAGGATTTCGAATCGACTTCCCAACAAAATTAACCTTCTTTTTTTGCCCTCTCTCCGTCATTCTCCACAAATTGTTCTCGGCTCTTCCTTGTTTTCTCGACCATCTCAGAAGTGGGTCATCGACGGGCTGCCTAGCAGAACGTCTAGAAAAAAGGTCTGCGCTTTCCTTGGCGAAAAAAAAAAAGCAAAAAACAGTTGTAAGGTTTTTTACGAGCGGCCTGCTTATCCAATTAAACTGTCATAAACACATTAATATAACGGCACATGCCCGTTCAGGGAGAGAGGAAAAGAGGCTAACTGCCGCTTTATTAACATGAGGTTTCTTCACCTGCGCACTGAAGCTTGACAAGAGCAGTTCCTCTTTCTCACGAAAGATGATGATGTATCTAATAAGATTACACCTCCTACGTTAACAGGCCTGCAGAGCACAACGCTTTTAATCTGACCCATGTAACAATAACCTGACGATAAAAAGCAACCATGTCAACATAATGAAATTATGTCCATTGTGTGTCCTCTACTCTGGTGGGACCAATCCAAAGTTGTTGAAAGAGAAAATTGCAGTAAAAATGGTTGAGTATATATTCTAGAGATCATTTTTGTGCATTTATAATTCAGATGCAAGTAAATATGCCTCTTTTCCAGTCAAACTCTTCAGACTCAAGGTGTCAGGCCTATGTTCAGACTTCTCTGCGGTCTACAGGTGCTAACGTAGAGTCCAGAGGTCCAATACACAAGCCCTCTAGAGAGACACCAGCGGGAAACTGGGCGAGCTAGCAGGAATGTTTGCCGAGTCAAATTCAATCATGCCACATCATTAATTCACAATCTTAACAGTTGGCAACAGGGCTGGGGACGTAAGCTGTTCACACGGAGGTTTGTCAATCACATATACACCAGAATTCAAAAGTTTGCACTCTTTATGATTTTTAAAAGGAATATATTACAATCAGCAGTACACTTATTTGATCAAAAATGCAGTCAAAAGTGATAGTGACAATTAAAATTTTAAAAGATTCGAATATATTTTAAAATTTAGTAAATATTCTATTTAGTAAAGCTGAATTTCTTTCAGCAGCCATTACAGAAATCTTTTGCAGCATTATAAATGAATGTATTGTCACATTTGATTAATTGTATGCATCTATTCTGAACAAAAGTATGAATTTCTTACCCCAATTTTTTTTAACTTTGGAATTGTCTGTTTAAACTTTTCAAAACAGATACAATATAATGTAAACTAAACTATTTTATTACCTTTTTTTACACAGAGGCTAAACATGCAATTTATCTTTAGCATCCTTTACTTTAAGGAATGTTATCTTAATGAACCTATGTATACTTGATCTAACCCTTAAAACACTTTTGTTTGTGTAATCTAATATTCTCAGATTGACTGAGTCACAATAAATAATATTTTTAAATTTAATATTAAGATCCACATTCATATAAAACACTTTGTAAGTTCCTGACAAAGCTTTTTGTTTTCAGTTGTTTATTTAGTGAAACTATTTTCACATAGTGGCGTTGATTGTGGTAAATCTACTGGAGGTGGGAAAATACTTTAAAGTTCCTAAACAGCTCCAAGTTTGTAATGAAGAAATAAAATTAGCACCTCACTTCTAAAAATATTCCATGATGTGGACATCGCCCTATTAGATTACACTCCGTGCCTACGCACTATTTCTTTCTCTATTCCCTTCTCTTCACCAACCGTGAAGACCATACACCAGTCTAAAAGCTCTGTTGCAACGTATAGTCATATGACTATTTTCCATTTAATAAGTTCCTGTTAAAACCACACATCAAGGTCTGTTTAAGGAGAGCACGATATAGAGAGGATCCAACGTGAACATTAGGCGGTGGGGGACAACAGAGCTCGCCAGAGTCTCGACAGGTATCTCCCTTCCTTTCCTTGTCTATTTATAACCCGTGAGCCGCTCTGATCCAAAAATAAGACAGTGACCAATTTTAACCTGAACAATACTGCAGGCTCACAATCGTAGTCCCTGGCGCACATATGCGCACACATGCAGTCAAACACAGGCAAAAAAAAAAAGTCAATCTCATGGCTGAGCTATTTCTGGCGGGACAGCAACATTTAGGAAGTGTGGGCTACGGGCCAGCAAGCAGTTTAATGACACGCCTGCGTCATGGTCTAATGTCAGTAGCTCCCGCCATTGTCAGGGTTGAGCACGGGCATAAACACACACGCACACACACGCACGCACGCACAAGGTTATTTGTTTTTCCAGAGGGGCTGTAACAGAGCAGCTGCAGGTGAAAGGAGCCACCTCCACACTTCACCATATAAAGCCGAGCACTCCGCGTCCCGTCCTGCACTGGCCAGCAAACCCTGAAGTTTCAAATGAAGTGCTGGTCTTATTAATTATGCATACAATTCGGTGCCGCACATTTCCTTTCCTTCTTTCTCTCTCACTCAATTTTTTTTCTCTCCATCTCTCTCTTTTATTCTCTTCTTTTCCAGATGGAGCATCTGTAATAAAATTAATGACATCATTCGCTGTACTTCGGAGTAACTACTGGAAGAAAAGTCATACATCAAAGTAAACAGTGTACTGTGGAGAAGGGGGGCCCTTGACTGTTAGATATGAAGCAAAGAAAGAAAATTACATATATGAAGAGTTCAGATGCAAAAGCCTCTAAGTGCCATTTGAAATTTTCTTCTAAAATCATCATTTTTATCAAGCTTGTATATTAAAGTTCAGTAATTTCACTTAAATGGCTATGAAGATTACCTATTAATTGTCATTTAAGTGAAATGACTGAATTTAAATATACAAGCTTAATTGTCATTTTAGAAGAAAATTTAAAACGGCATTTAGAGGCTTTTGCAACTCTTCATATACAGCATATATATTTATATATAGGCCCTATATGTACTAAAATATATTACTCTGCACAGTCTAAAATTAATAGCGCCCGTCATTTATTGTGGAATAAAACCGACTTAAGACAGAGCAGACAGCCAAAGGCTGAAACTGGCTGGTCTGATTGGTTATTTTGGAGGTGGGTGACAGCTTGCTGAAGGACCCTGTAAACGCCACCACAAACATAAAGGCATTAAGTGTCACAATGCCAGGCTCACAGACACATCTCCCCTTCTGTATTCACGACTTTTCTTTTTCTTTCTCTTCATTGAATCTCGAGTGTCCAGCACGGCACGCTTTTCCCCGAAGTTTCAGCCTCCGCTGCTGACAGGCCGCTGTTGAGAAGGGTGCAGATGACTGCAGAAAGACACACGTGTGCAGCTCGGCAGGACACTGCTCGTGAGAAGCTGTCTTTGCAATCTCGGCTGAATTAAACACCTCAACCTCACACTAATGAAAAGAAACTCTTATTTCCCTCCTGACGTTTTATGTTCAAACGTCTCTGAATCACGTCTGTCAGTTGTCAGACTCAGTGGCCCGTGTTTACAACCCAACGAGCAAAAAAAAAGAACGCACCAAACAGTATATGATGATGAAAATCACAGGATTGTGACACTTTGAAAGTGTCAAGAAGACCTTCGAGTAAATTGCTAAAAATACTGTGCTTGTGTGCTACGGGCAGCTTCGGCGACAGAGACGTCGGGGTTATGAATGTTGTGTGAAGCTGGGGCATAGAGGGCCCTCTGTCCCCCTCTCACCGGAGAGCCTTACAGAATGACTGGGCTATGCTGCCCCACTGACAAAGATAAATTACATTTGCTGGAAAATATTTCAGCATTTTTCCCCTCCCCTAACCTCTCTGAACTCGTCTCTCATTTTTTCTTGAATTTTTTCGTCGCTTTTTTGGCCCGAGTCCACCAGTGTGCCATGGGTCCCTCTGCCGTGAAGCAAGGCGCACACACCGTGCCACTGTGCTTTATCACGGAACAATGCGTTTACGCATGGAGTCGGCAAACACAGATCAAAACGGTTAAAGAAAAGTTTGATAGGATTGCAAGTAAAATTGACCGGATACGCGAGGCATATATTTGTAACAATTTTCCGTATTTCGTATTTTCGAACGTATTCTATGTTTTGTTTAGTTAGTTTGTTTATGCATTGTCTTGTATAAATGTGCTGAAATTCTGTTTATTGTTTTATGTTGCTGCAGAACAGGTAAACCAGTTTTGAAAAAGTGTCCGTTTTACTGTAACTATACTGTTGCGGTTGAATTTTCCCGTATAATAAATGAAACGAAATTAATTTTACTTCGACACTTTCAAAGTGTCACGATCCTGTGATTTTTGTCGTCATATACTGTTCTCTGAACCGGTTTTAAACTACAGATTTTTTTTTAATCTCCAACTCTAACAAAAGTATAACAGCCAATGCAACACGTCGTACGTTATCTGTATATAAAATGCTGGACTGCATCAATTATGCACGACTAGATAAAATGAGCTCGCGAATGCAGGGATGTACCCTTTCCTAAACTGTTTCTACTGTTCTGTGAACTCTTATCTAGCATAAAATGTGCTCTGGTTTCCTAAGAATCCGACCAAAGCGGAAGAGATTCAATGCTTAAGGCCAGAAGGTTCCCTGCTAGACCACCCAAATCTGAAGAGGAGTTTATAAGAAACAGGAGTCACCTTTTTTTTTTTAGGGGGGGTTGGGTGAGCACCTCTTTCATGTCCGCAGCGTGATATGTTGCGCACATTCATTCGGTGTACGCACACACACTGACTTGTCTGTCATCGCAGCCTCCTCGTGGCAGCCTCTACCATCCTTCATAGCTTTCTATCATCTGCTAGTGTACAAATACACAGTAAAATATTGTTTTTTCTCATATCATGCAAATGCACATCCACATACACAACTCTCAGAACTATTTCCAGCCACATACACGTAGACTTCTTTAGCATACATAATAATTACTGTGTGTTCGATACCACGTAAGCCCACAGCAGATCTTTAGAACACAGAACGTTCGGTTAAAAAATTCATTTTTATGCAGAAGTATTCTTTTCACAATATAATTAAACATCAAAGGCAGGACTATTCCTCTGCGATTGAGCAGCACTCTGGTGAATCAACTCCATACACCACCTTCCACTTTACAGCGGGAAAGAAAGTTGCCAAGCGTCACTGCTAATTACAAAATAGAGACAGAAGCAAAGTTAAATTCATTATGCAAAAACCAGAACTCGTACGTGTTGGGTACATTCAGCTAATGCCAAATATCATTACCTCTTTGAGGGTAAAAATGACTTATCTGGAGCTGGTTTATTTGCTTTATTAAACTAATTTTTAGCCTAGTAAATGAAGCTGAGAAAGAGTGTACGGAAAAAAACGAAATGAGAAAATGTTTGACTTCATTGACTCAAAATTAACACACTGCTGTGTAATAAAACGGGCTGATATTACTTTTTATTATTATTGCTGAAGTGTTACAATGAAAATAAAGACTCTGTGTTTATTTTTGAGCTCATGAAACTTAGATGTTGAGTGGTAAATGTTTGGTTAAAAGACATATTATGACTTCTTGTTTTTGGGGGAATGGATCACATTTAGATTAATGAATATTCATTACTACATTATTTATTTATTTTTCATAATGCCTACCTTTGCTTGAATAATCATTCATCCCAATGCATGCAAAAGCGTAATTTACCTTATTTTTATTTAACTGCAAAAAATGAATAAAATGCCCTAGTGTTTGTCAGGACAAATCTAAAGACAATACATTTGTGCTTTGGAGGGGTACACAAACTATGCCTGTAAATGCCTCTGACAATCGGCTCAAGT
>JAQIUQ010003600.1:0-42500 GCA_030378365.1 Hybognathus amarus | reverse complement strand
TGTGTACATGTTTTTCTATCCGGTGTGGACTTAAACCTAAATGCACATGGACTAATGGGGACTTTAGAATTAGAATTGTCATACAAAATTAGTTTTTTTTTTTTTTTAAATGTAAAAATGCAGGAAGTTTTCTCTGAGGGGTATGTTTAGGGGCAGGGTTACTGTAAGTGGATGGAATAGTTGCAATTTAAGTTTGTAAGTTCTTTCGAAAACCATCTTTGCATTGCTCTAATGAACTCAGATTGGAAGAATCTATAAAATAACACAAAGGACTAAAGACAACTTAAGAAACCTATAGAGTGAACATTTCTCGTATATTAGTGCCCTCTCACAGCCCAGCAAAACAACCCATCTCCTCACCATATATGGTTCCTTTTCACTGGAGATAAGGACTTTAACATGAATAAATCACAGAAAAATCTGTCCCACCATGAATGGACTTAAACACATCTACCAATGAATCAAAAGATGAGAATTATGTAAACCAAATACCATCCTGTGAATGTTCATAAATAAGGGTTGAATTCACTTTTAAGGGGTTTGCAAAAGAATAGAAACTGTCATATTGCTGATTTTTTTTCAGTTCCCCATCTTAGAGCGGTCATCTGAATTGCTTCACACCGATATTCATTGTTTCATAAAACGAATGCTTTAGAATTAACCATAAGCACCACTTGAGTCACTGACAGACAAACCAGAGGCAGAGGTAAACATGAAATCAGTAAATGAATTAATAAAACCTGCTAATCTCCCTGACAGACTGTAACTGGACCCACGGGCATCAGCTTCCCTGGGATCCCACTTCTGGGTCACAAGACACTGTAATCTTGAATTCCATTTTTATTGGTAATTTCAATATCTAGATCAATACGCTTTCGGTTCCACCAGCTATATGATAGTTTCATCAGATTCTCTGTTTCACCATGTATATTTACATGGACAGTTCCTCACACTATATCAATGAAAATATCTTTAGCCTCAAGATTAGGCCACAAAATATATATTTTGATATATTTATCTTACGTTATATCCACTGTGTTCACAATTCCTTCAGTTCTTCCAGCTCCAGTGCACAGCTTCTGCAGGAAGACCCTCTTAGTTTTCAGTGTGCGCTCGTGTTTGTTTAGTTGGCACCTGGCGAAGAGACACAAAGGGAGAGAGAAATTCTTTCTGTGTTAATAGCTATATCTAGGCACAGTGTTCAAGATACACTACATGGCTGGGTGAACTACAAAAGGAATAAATAAATATATAAACACCGTTATTGAGTTGCCTCTTGCATATTCATGTGGTTGGTAAACTAGATAAAGAACAGGAAGAGGAACAGAAACAACAGTAACTACAGCAACTATACCGTGTATCATTGATGTAGATCTGAATAAGAATTTGCAGTTTAAAACATAAATACTCATTTGCCTTGGATACCATCTGAAGTGCAGAGAATGGCAATTATTACACATTTGCAAGTAAATATTTACATTTTGTTCCTGTCATATCCTGCCATTCTCTTTGATGCCTCTTTTTTTCCCTCTCTCTGACCAGTTTGGGCTATTACCGTATTCACACAGTTTAAGTTCTGCAAAGAGGAGTTTTATACAGAAAGTTGTTTAGATATATATATTTCATTTTATAGTAATTTTACGGTAAAAAAATATTTTGTAAAATATTTATTTTATATTTAAAAAATATATTAATAAATAATATTTGATTTACTGTAAATTAAAACTTCCAAAACTTTTCAAACTTTAATTTTTTGAAATGCTTTCACTTCAGTAATGATCTGCTGATTGTTACCTTTAAAACAAGACCAAACTTGGGAATATATTCCAAAGCATTCTTGAATTACAACCATTTAAGTTTGTATAGTGCATTTTAATGTAAATTATCAAAAAGGGGGGTGACAGGTAAGGGGTTAATGGATAATTTACATTTATTTTATTTGTTTTAATATATATATATATATATATATATATATATATATATATATATATATATATATATATATATATATATATATATATATATATACTATATATACATATATATATATATATATATATATATATATATATATATATATATATATATATATATATATATATATATATATATATATATATATATATTTATACAAAAAAATACATTTAAATAATTAGACTTTTTTATATAAATATTTGGTTTTACCAAGATTGGTAACTTTCACTACATTAGTTCAGTCTACTAAGCATTGTGCAGTAGAGCTGACTAATGAGTTTTAACAAATTTTTAAATTTGTAAAAAACATAAAAAAACATAAAAAAACATAAAAAAAAAGTCAAGTTAGGTTTCATGACCTAATTTACAAACAGTCAGACACATACTGTATACATGCACACACATGAATTATTCTCCCTCTTGTTTTCCTTGGCTGTCGATCACTACCAGACTGTCGGTCCAAACTGAACCTGCTTGCCATCACTCAGGATCAACAATCCGATTTCCAGTAAGTTCAAAGCCACAAGGAAAGTGTCCAGTAGCAGTTAAGTCATTTCGTATACACATACAAGAGGCTTTTCAGAGAAAGGTAATTTTGAGGTTTCGACCTCATCTGTTCATGTTTGTAATGAGCAGATGTAAGGAGATGGAAGATAAATACACAATGTTAGTGGCTGACAACAATCCCGCCTACATTGTTTTCTTTTCGGGAGCCCAGTAGTTACCCACGTGTGTCTTATTATCTTCAGTCAGACATAAGTAGCGTGTTCGGGGAGGATATGGGACAAGGCCTCTATTTCGTTTTATTTTAAGAGCATGATAAACATCAACACATTTTCTTTGGCAAACAGGAACAAGCAAGGCTGTTAATGCATGAGTGTGTGCGTGAGTATACGTGTGTAATCTGTTGCTGATCACACTCATGTGAAAACACAATCTGTCTGTCACAGTCAAGTGCTCAAACACCAGCGCTGAGCTTTCACAGTGCAGGAGGACGTTGGCGAAGAGCCTATCTCCCAGGTCTGGCCAGATCATAGATTCTTCTTTTCCTCTCCTTGCTTATCTCACTTCCTCCCATCTCCTCTCTCTCTCTCTCGCTCTCTCTGCCACCTTTAATCTCACCCATATCCCTTTTATTGCCCTCTTTTCTCTCCTAAACATTTGAAGATTTAGACAGATAGACACATACAGACAGGCAAAAGGAAAAACACACTTACTAACAGGGGTATTTATGCAGGACAAAGTTATGTAAGAGTCTCAAAAGAGTTTAGAAATGGCTTACGATGGGTACGAAATGTCACTTTTGCTTCTGCCTCAGTTCAGAATGCATATCTAAATGATAGTTATGTCAATAGATTGAAAACCAATTAAGTGCAAGTGTAATTAATCACAATAGGCTTTATGCCGAGCGTCACGTGACCAAACCGCAAAACGGGTCTCATCGCATCCGCTTGTCAGTGAAAGTGTTAACGGCCGTAAGAACTTATTACGATATCTATGGATTTTAAAGGTAATCGGCTAACCTACCTAGTTCACTTTGTTATTGGCGTTTTATTCCATTTAAATAGCCTATCTAAATGTAACTGTGAAGAAGAAAAAATATAAAATGTTTAACTATAAAATGTGAGGGACATTGGTTATGCTAATCTTTGCTCGCTCCTTTTAAAATCATCTTGAGTAAAGCCGCAAAAAAATAAATAAAATAAAAATCATGAAGCACATACAAAAGACCAGAACCGGAAGCGATGTGATCTGTTTTACAGAATGCGAAAGTAAGTTGTGCATAGAGCCTATTAATCACACCTAACATTAATGTTTTTAATATATGTTTATTTTGTAATTATTTCACATTTAATCTCCAAATTCATGTAGAAGCAATAAGACAGTAGCTATTTTTTTAAAGAAGGCCATTGATACGACTGTTGCTAATGTCTCTATAAAATTATACATTAATTTTAAGGATTCAGCATTACAGTATAATTGAAAACTATACATTGTAACATTTTTCAGGCTTTAATTTAAATTAATAAAAAAATCTTTACATAACCCCATTTTAATAATGCCGCTTTTTAATTACCAGAACCAGCTCGACTCCACTCGCCTCGGCTCGCTTTTCGCTACGTTTTCCATTGCAGACAGTATCGCCACAAATAGTACCCGGTCGTCATAGCGACGCCTTTCGTTCCTCATTGCCCTATTAAGGTCTCGCTGGATCCTCTCTTCGGAAACCAAACAAAGGAAAGTTTGGACCTCCTCGTTTGACCGCGGTGTACTCTTCCGAGTTGCCATAATAGTAGTTAGTTTAGTAACTATCTCTGGCCAAACTATTTAAAAATGGCGGGGTTATTCTGGATACTCCATCTGGCGCGTGCAATGATGACCCAGCGAATGGTGATGATTCTCTCTGACCAATCAGCAATCGGCATTGTTTTCATGTCACATTTTAGTACCGAATCAGCTCGCCTTAGCTCGCTCAGAACCTCACTGGAGGTGATACAAAAAGAGTACCCAAAAGAAGGCACAGGTACAACTTTTACACAGTGGAAAACCAAACAAAGGCAAGCCTGAGCCGAGTCCGAGTCGGTACTGTGTAGTTGAAAAGTGCCATTATTCTTATTTACCTGTACTCTATATTTCAGGGCTTTTTTTTTCATTGGCCCAGTCAGACCTGTTCAGATTTTTACTTGCTTTACGGTTGTCAGGTAGATCTAACAGGGTTAACAGAAATTGAATAAAGTTTTCAAAAACTTACAGTCTTCCATGCATAAATAAAAAAAATGAAATGAGATCCTTATTAAGCTACAAACGTTATTCAGTCCAGACACGAGAGAGATTTCTCTTTTTCTTTTGTTCTTTGATTGATATTGACACTGCAGTAAGTTAATTAGGCTGCTGTCACTTTAAGACCATAAAGCACGTGCCACACAGATCCCATTTTCTCACAACTCTACGTTCAATTAAGACTTAATTAAACTAATTTAAGACTGTGCTTGCGAGGAAACTCGACAAAACAGGCATATTGGCATCATTTCGTGTTTTGTCCGTTCAAGCGCTGTCTGAAGCTGCTTTTCTGTGCGCATGAGTCGTTTGTGTCTTTCAGTGCCACGCTGAAGGTGATATTATTTTTTATATTATATTACTTTTAAATCTTAGGCTATATTATATAACTTTTCAGAAATTGTTATCTATTAGATAGATAGATAGACAGACAGACAGACAGACAGATAGATGCATGTTTACCATGTTTATCTGTTTCTCAAAGTAATAGTGCAACTTTAACTTTTCCAAGCATACAACTTAGAAACTTCTGAAAGCGCATAGCTGATGAATTGATCACGGTTTGAGCCCTCTCTTCATTGCATTTAAATAACACCTGAGCACGCTAACACATATTGTGGTTGGAAGAAAACCGGTAGTGAAGTGTTGACTCGTGTGGGGACAAATTTGGTAATTTGCATGTTCTGTTGGGCAAACAGCGCGTGATCGCTACACCTTTGATTCATTATAAATGAACCACAAGCAGCACAACACGGTTAAGCCTTTGTGCAGGATGCTGCTGCTCTGGTTTCAGTATTAAAGCTGTGTGCTGGAAAAAGCCACCCCAGTTCCAGTTACCCTGCACTCTACTGAAGTCTTTATCTCCCCTGTCAATACACCTGTACTCTGTCCCACTTGCTAATGGAGGCCTGAATAGGAGTTAGTGTCAAATGACAGTAAAAGTTCCAATCTATATTTACTTTAGGTCCAAACATGTAAAAGCACAGCTTAAAGGGCGATTTCTTGGAACAGCTCTCTGCCTTGTGAGTAAAATGTGGAACTGCAATACATATCTCTGCCAGCAGAGGCAGACTAAGGCTTTCTCACAGAAGAGTTAACCCTCTCCATCACAACTAATTCAATAGTTTAATTGTTAGTCAAATCGATACAGCAGCAAGCATACAGTATGTTGACTCACAGTAACATTATGTAAACAAATACGAATCTCTCAATAAAAGCACAGGCACTTTCTCTCTGTCCCATACTGCACCTCAAATTATCAGTCTCTTTATTTCAGAAAGTCTGCTGCTTGCTATCTTATTTAACATCTTTGTACATTTTACAATTTAGCTCAAAGCGCCCTTTGTCTGTCTAATGTTAAAAGCTGGAAAAATAAAATTAAAATAAAATCATACTCTAATGATTTTTCCTACTTTGAGCGGTGAAAACTAATTCACTCATAACCTCTACAAAACTTGCACAGTTATTTCATTGTTTCAGTTTTTCCCCACAATGCGACACTAAAAAAGATGCCAACATTACATTTTTCTGTCTCCAGACTTGCAGTGCCAACCAGTGTTTCCTGAGCTTGTGCAGAAGTTGGGTCTTAACAGATGGTGGGCATTATGGACAGGCAATGGAAATTCTACCTGTATTTTCTTATGTATATTCCTTGCTGGTCACATAACTGTTGCTATACCAGACAGTGTAGATTATCTGTGCAGGGGGTGGTTACGTACATGTATAAGTATGTCTGATGTGTGTGTTTTAAGAGAACGTTTTTGTCCCAAACTCTTATTATACATCAAATATAGTTATTTTACTCTTTCATCCCTTCAATTTTTGTCTGTGTTGTTCTCTCATTCTCTCTCTTTCTTTTAAACTGCTGCCCAGTTACACTCGTGCACACTTCAGGTGGTAAAGAAATCAAACTCTTGCTTTTTCTTCTCAGACTGTAGTAAAAAAAAAAACTACAAAACAGGACCACTGTCCTCTTGACCTGAGGACATGAACTGAGAAGCCCCTCTTTATGCCACTTAAACTACAGAACAGACTGGATCTTAGGTCTACACCACAATGGAAAGTTTGTGCTATATTATAATAGCCATACACATAAATTACTCAAACCAAGATTTTACAAGGCATAGGCCTACGTTTACAAGGGTAAGTTCACCCAAAAAAAGAAAACTAATTTCTCAAGCCATATCTCCTTCATGTGAGAAAACAAAAATGTACACTACCATTCTAAAAATATGTTTTTAAAAAGTCTGATCCGCTCACCTAGGCTGCATTTATTTTGGGATGAAAAAAAATACAGTAAAAAGCTGTAATATTGTAAAGTATTCTTACATGTTATACTGTATTTTAAGGTGACTTTGGTACAGTGTAACCACTTTCTTTCTTTGGGGAAAAAAGGCTAAACTTTATTTGGTAACACTTTATTTTACAGTGACCCTGTTAAACATTTTACGGTAACGCTTCCTTTTACAGTCCAGTTACCCATGTAAATACTATGTAGGCTACTTATTTTAGTAACTACAATTGCTAGGTAATAACTAGTACTAACCCTGAACCTACCCCTAAACCTACCCCTGTTCCACGTACTTACCTTATATTAGCCAGTACTTTCTAGGTAAGTACACTGTAAGTACTGTACTGTAAAAGGAAGCGTAACCCATTTTACATGTTTACTATAGTAATAAAAGTCAATTGTGCATAGTTACATGCAACTAACCCTACACCAAACCTTACCCAAATTATAAAATAAGTGCATGCAGTTAATCACTATTACTTAGTACTTAATTGTATAATTACACTGTGACAAGGAGACCTTAACCCCCTATTTTAAGGTGTTTATGTTGCTGTGCAATTATACATTTAAAGGGTACCTATTATGGAGTTTTGAAAATTGCCCTTCATGTAGTGTGTAACATAGATCTAAGTGAACGAAAACATCCTGCAAAGTTTTAAAAATGAAAGTTCACCGTATACAAAGTTATTGTCTCTCAAAAGTAAGAGTCGACTCTGAGTCTCTGATATGAATCGTTCAACGAACGATGCTTTTCCTTTGTCTAGTTGACGTCAACTTGACAAGTTATTTGAATAAGAAACGCCCACTTATTGCGCTCTGAGACGCCAGGGAAAACCGGAAAACAATCATGTCGACGAGACGCTGTGTTTTGAAGTGCGATGCAAAAGCGAACTTTTTTCATCTGCCAGGAGAGGAGCATTTGAAGACTAAGTGGCTACAGTTCATATATACAAGTATACCACACAAGTATAGCCCAAACCTTGTTCTGTGTTCGCGTCATTTTGAAGATGATTGCTTCACAAACCTAAATGCTATAAAGTATGGATTCGCGAGCCGGCTGATACTGAAGGAAGGATCAGTACCGAGTTTATTCTGACATACTCTGCACAGAGAATACCAATCACAACTTGGCTAGGTCATCTGACCAATCACCGCAGATTAGCGTCACGGGTTTTGGAAAAAAGGCTGGTTTTGGAAAAAGGACTCCTGAAACGATTCATATGGGAGTCGGTGAGCAAATCAGGTAAAAATAAATGCATATTATAAGACAACAAAAGGGTTTTTTGTCATTTCATGCTTGTAAAACTGTTGTTGTACAATACAAAACATACCGACCCCAAACTTTTGAATGTAGTCTTTTTTTACAGAACATCTTGCTTTGAAACATTTGTAGTCACGGATGTCAATTTGTGGAGGTGGAATGTCAATTCATCATTAACGTTCTTTGTATGGACAAGAACAGCTTGGACATTTTGTTAAATTTATCCTTCCACATAAGAAAGAAAGTCACACTGCTTTCAAAGCACATCAGTGTGGGTATATAAAAACATAACTTGAATTTTTGGTGCCTTTGTAAATATGCAGTGACTTTTAAAGGTTTCATCAATTCTAGACACTTTAGATAAATCAGGGTTGGATCTCAAATTCCCATTATATTTACAGGGAAATTCACTCATTGACTACTCAGACAAAATGAAACATCAGAGGTTTTTAACAAGTCAGAAAACCACCTTTACGCACACACGCCTGCAGAAGCTTCACACTGGAGAATATAGACGCATATGAGCGCAGAGTCTTGAGGAGTGAATCTGGCTGTACACATACCCGCGCAGCGTTGCTCTGCTGAACGGATGCCGCCTAAACCTCTTTGTGCCTGCAATAGCACCCCAGACTCATTCTTATTCAAACAAGATGAGACTGGAGGCAGGCAACAGAGATTAGCCTGAGATCAAAAGGCGGTGAAGCACTCGTGTTTTGTAGATTCAGACGGGCCCCATCCAACATGTAAGACCCACGGAGGAGCGGAGCGGAGCGCTGCGCCGATGCCACCCTCTCCAAGGGGCAGAGGAGTGGATGAGCAGAAAGAGAGAAAGAGAGATAAAGAAAGGAGAAACGTCCAGACGGCCAAGACTACAGCTCCAGTGTGAAATATTGGAATTAGATTATGAAAAGAGAGAGGAGAAAGAAAAGTAAGCCGTCACTGTGAGCAATTATAGGTTAAAGATAATCCTCCTTTTTTTTCAATGCTACGGAGATGAAACTGTTTCCATGTGTTTAATATGTCACCGTTTGTTTTAAATATAAGATTCTCCTCCAATAGACAGTAATGTGGAAGCATGAAACCTAAGAACATGGCATCTGGATCTGCAATATGCAACATAAGGATGGTAACTACTGCGACGCCTGCGTGCCAACTGTGATTAATATAAATAAATGTGGGGGGTTCTTCTCAACACCATATATGTTTGGTAGCTGTAGACTGCATTAGTGCACAAATAGGTCTATGTCGCACCCGTAAAGCTTCAGTTCTTAGCTAAAGTCAGATCACTTGTGCTTTTAAATGCTCTTATAAATATAAGCAAAAGCAAACAAGGCTGACTGCCATGTTTGTGTAATTTCAGGTTAATTTGGGGCTATTATAAATTTTGCAAATAGCACAGGAGCCTGCAGGAGCTGGGAGAAGAGGACTAGTGCATGGAAACACACACACACAAACAGGCAGACAAACTGAATCCTGACATAGCCACTGGCGAATAGACAGAGAAGGGTTCAAAAAGAAAAGGGTGCCTCCTCTACAAAGTGCACCACCTTTGCTGCGAGAAGCAACGCTCTTTTCCAACCACAATTCAGATCAAAGATTTTTATTTATTTATTTATTTTGGTAGCGAGAAAGTTTTTCAAATGACAAACATGGGAGCTTTGGTAAACTGGGTCAGAGCTGCCTTGCCGGTGTCTCCATGGGGTGGGTTGGTGGGGGTGCTGAATGTCACACCCTGAACACCCAGGAAGAGAGGGATTAGATGGCAGAAAGCTTGCAAGGGATGCT
The DNA here is from genome assembly GCA_030378365.1 of Hybognathus amarus. NCBI lineage: Eukaryota > Metazoa > Chordata > Actinopteri > Cypriniformes > Leuciscidae > Hybognathus > Hybognathus amarus. The sequence goes on along the minus strand of JAQIUQ010003600.1, from coordinate 32,412 downwards.
TTCTTAAAAATATGCTGCCTCAGAAATATTGTTCTCAGAATGCAAATAAACTATAGAGGAAGAAGCAGATTGAATCCCGATTTCATTCTCAAGGGACTGAGCTGATGTCAAAACTAAGTGTATATTGTTGAGTCTTAATAATTTGGAAGTATAGAATTATTATGTATGTATATATATATATATATATATATATATATATATATATATATATATATATATATATATATATATATACACACACACACACGCACATACACTACATTGTATAAATATTTACTTTCATATAAGGATTAAGTTGATGTCAAAACTAAGCGTATATTGTTTAGTCTTAATAATATTGTAAGTATAACACAAGTGAAAAATATTATTTTTGATATAAAAAACCCACATCTTATTGTCAAAATAAGTTTATATTGAGTCTTAATAATATTGTAAGTATAGAATTATTATGCATATATATATATATATATATATATATATATATATATATATATATATATATATATGTATAAAGTAGTGTGTGTGCATATATATATATATATATATATATATAAGGATTAAGTTGATATCAAAACTAAGCTTAAGTTGTTTTAAACTCCAAAATGTATTTCTTATATGTAATATATTCTTATTTCATATATATGAAGAGTTCAGATGCAAAAGCCTCTAAGTGCCATTTGAAATTTTCTTCTAAAATGATCATTTTTATCAAGCTTGTATATTAAAGTTCAGTAATTTCATTTAAATGGCAATGAAGATTACCTATTAATTGTCATTTAAGTGAAATTACTGAACTTAAATATACAAGCTTGATAAAAAATTTTCATTTTAGAAGAAAATTTCAAATGGCATTTAGAGGCTTTTGCATCTGAACTCTTCATATTCATATATATATATATATATATATATATATATATATATATATATATATATATATATATATATATATATATATATATATATATATATATATATATATATATATATATATATATAAACACATATCTCGTCTTTGCAACATATTGTTTTCTGAATAATACAGGCATTCATCTTTATTATACAGTATGTGATAACTTTGTGTTTACACTTTTATATGTCTTATGAAACATTTATGTTTCTTTGATTTTAAACACTTCCTAAAGATTCTCCCAAGTTCTCATGTGCGAACTTGTTAAACTGTTCAGACCGTTTCTGCTAGTGTATGCTCACCTATTCCCCTGTTATTTCAAACTTAAACTAGCAATGTCAAACTTGTACTAAGGCCAGAGTGATTCAAATTGATATTGATTCTGTTGTGGCAGCTCGCTCACAAGTGAGAAGAATCAACACTGTTCTGAGACTAGGAGGTTTCCCCCATGCTTCATTTCAAACCAAGCAAATAGTTGTTGGATTCAATTACTCTGAACGGGAGTAATAATTTAGTCTGACGTTGAGGAATAAAAACAACATAAAAACAGCAAATCATAAATAAACAGTCCTTGTTTCAATTGTAGATTAATTATAGAAATCAGTACAAATTAGTATGTGGATTATTAGTAATTTGTTTCACCTGTTATGTTTCACCCCCAAACTTCACCACTCACACTATTTGAACTGAAAATCCCCTCACAAAAGGACAAATGTAAAAACCTCTCCCTGTAACATACTATGCTTGGCCACTGTACAGTTCTAGATTTTTCCACAGACACAATTTTTCGGCTCATCACAAGAGGGGAAGGAGGAAGGGAAGAGCTTGGAGAGGAAAAACTCACCGGTGCCGATCTTGTGCTTCCCCAGGAAGTCACACCCTGCAGCTCCAGCTGTGGGCCAGGTTAATCAAACAGTAAAAAAAAAAGATATATATAAAAAAGAATGAACACAAATGAAATGCCCTGCATTAATAAAGCCAGACCAGCTGGCTTTGAACAGAAACCCTGATGTGGGTTGTGTTGCCCTGCAAACTCTCTTGGATCTGAAAAGGGTGCTATGCATACACACAGAAATGAGACACTAGCTCCCTAAACACACACCCCCGTGAAAAAAAAATGGCCCATAGGATTTGTTGGACAAGTATTTGGCAGTGCCTGATCTCCACCTGTTCCCGTCTCTCCAGGCTCAGAGGTAAATTTAGGCTTGATATATATCACTCAGACCTTTGTAATAGCTGGAATTGCTGTAGCAACTGTCATCAAGAACATCAAACAAAATGGGACATGCTTTGCATAAGAACATCTATCTATCTGTCTGTCTGTCTGTCTGTCTGTCTGTCTATCTATCTGTCCTATCCTATCCCATCCCATCCTATCCCATCCTATCCTGTATTGCATCCTATCCTATATAGTATCATATCCTATCCTATCCTATCCCATCCTATCCTATCCTATCCTATCATGTATTGCATCCTATCCTATATAGTATCCTATCCTATCTTATCCTATCTTATCCTGTCCTGTCCTACATAGTATCCTATCCTGTCCTATCCTATACTTAGTATCCTATCCTATCCTATTCTATCCTATGTATAGTATCCTATCCTATCCTACTCCTATCCTATCATATCCTATATAGTATCCTATCCTATCCTATCATATCCTATCCTATATATATCCCATTCTATTCTATCCTATCCTATCTCTATCTATTCAATCCTAATATAGTATCCTATCTATCCTATCCTATCCTATATAGTATCCTATCCTATCCTAGCCTATCATATAGAATCCTATCCTATCCTATTTTTCCTACATCCTATCTTATCTTATCTTATCTTATCTTATCTTATCTACTCACTTATCTTATCTTATCTTATCTTATCCTATACTCTCCTCTCCTCTCCTCCTCCTCTCCTCTCCTCTCCTCTCCTGATCCTATCCTATCCTATCCTATCCTATCCTATCCTATATTTCATATATCCTACCATATATCCGTCCTGTCCTGTCCCATCCTGTCCTGTCCTTTAAATATAAAAGCATTGTGAGAGTGTGGAATAGAGCTGTGATTCCTGTCATTGATCGTCATTATTTTTGTATAGTTTAAATTAACACGATAACACATTATACTGACAGTGACACAATGTGGATTTTCAAGACATATTTATACTAATTAAATTATGAATGATATTTTAACCTGGAATAGCACACGTACAGGGAAGACAAGCATTTACCGCATCAAAAGTGTTTTACCTCGGGTTCACGAAATTCCATTCTCTCAGTGACATCACATTTGTATTGACCCTGTTTACAATATCCTGGGGATATCTAACATTTAATGGGAATGTGTTTTGGCAAAAGGAATGACTTCATACATATCTAATGTTACAATATCATAATGGGGATTTTATTGAAACGGGGCACAAAAATACGACAAAAAGCGCTAAAAGATTTTTGCTTACTGTAAAAACACTGCAACAGGATGTTGCCGAGGTCAGTCACAAGGGAAGAGGAAACTGTTAAGGGGAAAAATGCATAATTATCCCTTACTGTACAGAGCACTCAGTATCCAAAGCATAATTTGTTTGTACTGTAAGTGCATTTATTATTGGCCTTCCCCACTTATTGTAACTTAGTTACAATACCAAGCCTCGTTCAGCATCCAGAGCGACAACCTGGAAAACTGCATTTCTGAGTCAGCACACCTTTCTCACTTTCTCCTTATTTGCTGTCTCTTTTCTCCCCACAAAATACTCACAGACAGTTCTTTCCTGTATTTAATAAACTGAATGGGAACGTCTAACAAGCTGGAATGTCTCTGTCTTTTCTGGCCGTGCTGTTAGAGCGCTCAATGCTGGACACAAGCTGTGTGTTCCAGCGGCAGCAACAGTAGCAGCAGCAGCAGCATGCAGGAGTCTGGCTGTCTGTGCGGCTCTAGAGGAAAGAGGACCAGTGTGGCAATGCACAGCAGCAGAGACGCCCCAACCATCAACCACAGGAGCCAGCCCGGCTCCCCCATGAGGCACGCTGACTGGACCCAAGTGTGTGTGTGAGGGAGAAAGAGAGAGAATAAGAGTAGGATTTGTTCGACTTTTTTTATGTGTATATTTTAGTGTGGGAAGTATGTCTGTACTTTACACCATGTGTTCTGTTATCTTAAAGGTGACGGAGGACTAACAGGAAGCCCAAAGCGGCATCTTTCCTGAGGCAGTGTGCCGTGTTTTATTTTTTAGCCTTCGGTGCAATTACAATTTTAGTTCAGTCATTGACAGCACATTAACGGTAATTATCTTGATGAATCTACTGACAGATTTATGTTTAGTGATTTGTTTTTATGGCAGCACAGTTAATAAAAAAAGTACTTCAGAGCAACAAAATACCTCCAGCATAAAAAAAAAACGATAAAAAAGTTAAAAGAAGAAATTTTGTAAATGTTTAAAATTTCTTTCTTTCTGCTGTTTTTCTACAAGCTATATATAAAATATCTTCTTTTGTGTTCTACAGAAAAAGTCCTACATGAGATTCAATTTAGCATTTTTATTTTTTTAACCTTTAACATGTGTAAAAGTTGTATATATTTTTTTTGATACAAAAGATTATGAACCATGTTGATAAAATTTACTTTATTTAACTCGGTAACACTTTATTTCGATAGTCCACTTTAGACATTCTACTAACTATAAGTAACATGTCAACTAACTGTGATTAGAGTATTAGTAGACTATCTGCTTAATATCTGCTAACACTTTATTTTGTTGGTCCCCCAACAGACATTCAACTGACTATACGTAACTTGGCAACTACAAGTAAACTTATTCTCCAAACCCGAACCCTAACACCCAACCATAACCTGACAGTCTACTATAATATACTAATACTCTAATGAGAGTTACTTGACATGTAGTTGAAAAGTCACTTATAATTAGTATAACAGTCCAGAGTGACTATCGAAATAAAGTGTAACCTTTTTGGGTGAAAAAGTTCATGTTTCCAGCAGTGTTTGATATGCTCTCTGGGCTAATTATTTTAAATATTTAGGCTAATTCATTATTTTGAATATCCCAAATGAAAATATGCCATGACATATGTTGCATACTTAGCTAACTCTCGGCAACTGTGTTTTTGTGTTGGAAATTCCACCGGCGGTCTATATATCAACGGTACTGAGTGGCGTGGGCAGGTTCGAGTCAGCCCTCTCCTTAACACAAGGTCGCTCTGTGTGTGTCCTGCCCAGGAGACTGAGGGGAGCCCACGTTTAACACGCATATCCATCCATTCATTCAAGGTAAGCACGCTAAGAACATCACATGATTTCATGTTCCATTCTAGAACATTCTGATGAACTCTGAGCCTAAATAGATCTGATGAAGTACAGAGAAATAAAGGAGGAGGGATTGGGGGCTTGAAGAAGGCGAGAGCTCTAGACAGAGAGCGGGAGAGAGGTAGGAGTCCATACACCTCTTTCCAAAAACAATATTTTGACTGAAAGGTTAGCCATCTGGATCTTCTGAACGCAGGATTACGGCTGGTGCCTCAACTTATTTTTTTCCCCTATTACCAATGGTTGCCACAGACACAGCCACTAGCTTGCATGGAGACCCTCTATGATGACAACCACCCTGTTGCTGCATGAACAGCTCTCCAATCTTCTAAAGGGAAACAATGGGTTATCTGAGTATGCTTTAAAATAGAAGACTTTGGATATGTGGATCATAGTCAAGAACTATTTCACATCCCTGGTTTACATTTATATAAAGAACCTAGCTACGTTCGAACACTGGCTCAAATGTGCTATTCTACCATACTGTAAATCAAACTAGGATTTGTCAACTGCATCCTTCTGAATCTTCTTGAAATGAAATGGTGCTCAAAATGTGTTGCTCTTACTAATGACAATTAATTGGACACTTATAGTTCTCTACTAGCTGTCGCATTACTTATATTTAAAATAACAGTCACAAATGCATGGGAAACAGTCGTATGTAAAATCTGTTTTGACAGCTGCAGGTTCTTTGAAATCAGTTAGATTGGTTCTAGGACCTGTTTAACCCTGGTATTAAGATGTGTTTTGGTTGATCGGGTCACAAGTAGACAAGGGAGACACATTCCTGTTTACACTAGTGTGTTAATCAGCCTCTTTTACAAACTTTCAACCACTTCTGTCCTGATTTCTTTAAGAGGAGGGTATGAGCTTTTTCACATCTTTCGATCTAATAGAGGCAACAAGCTCACAAAATGTACATATGAACATGAAATGAGATCAGGAATGGTGAAAGAACATTGTGCTTGATATGAAACAGTCTTAGCTTTCAAGTGTTGTCTTTTCTTTAAGAAATTTAAACAGTATTAGTTTGTGCGCTTTAATGTGTAGTGACAAATTCTGAATAAACATGGTATTTATAAAATCACCATGCATTTCCATTTTACACTAAGGAACAAATCTTGAATTTACGTCTTCAAAAGCAGTTCTGTAAAAAAAAAGAAAAAAAAAGGAAAAGAAAACTTCATGGGGTTCCATATAAGCAGAAATAATTTTTTAAAACACTAAACAAGGTGCAATTTGTCGGTGGGGGATTGAAGGTATTGGTGAAATTCATTAAGAAAGACTTTGAATAATGGCTTATGATTTCAGAATTTACATTCATGACCCTCCACAGTAATCAAACCTATTGAGAATAAAAATGTGAAGTCACGTTTATCACTGCGCGTTGCATTGTAGGAAGGATTCCCCATCTTGGATGGAAACGCTATGCATTGTCATGGTTACTTCGAGTGTGAGACCGAGAGAAATAGCAACAGAGAAAGAGAGCAGCTTGATATAAAGACCCGAAGCATACCACCTTTCACATACCCTGATGTAGTCAATTACCTGGTTTATGGTATCCATGGCTAACATTACACACAATGCAAGAGTTCAGAAGCTTTAAGTCATTAGAAGCTTATGAACAATTCTTCTGCGGCTGGGTGCAAGACTTAGAAACCACAAATAGACCATATCAAATAATAGGCCTACATATTTTTTTAAAATATACAACACACATGTTAAAACAACAAACAATAAAATCTGTACCAGCGCTTCTGCTCCTGTATTGAGAGATAACATGCAGCGCGTTTCTTTTACATGTGTTTTGAGGTGGTTTTGAACAAAATATTAAAGTTTATAATTAAGTATTTTGACACACCCCGCAGAGTGTGTATTCTAAAATCAGGTTTTATTCTGGCATGAATTAGAGTTCGACAAACGTGGCCGCGCGTTCACTTGAATTTATTTTTCTCATAACAGCTAAAATAACTTAATAGGCTTTAGCCTACTCCGTAATTGTTGGTCATAAAGATAAGATATCATCTTTTAAAACTGTAAAAGGTCTTTTATTCATCTAAAGTATATAGGCATACACTCACAATAGGCTAATGACAAAAATTCTTCTCGCTCATTTGAGCGAACACACTCACACTGGAGAAAAAATCGTTTGGGCATTTTTTCAGTGAGTTACGTGATGCCATTAGAACAGTTTGTTCATTAAGATGACACAGGTTCGAATCCAAAAAAACAAAAAAAACATGGACTTCTGTTGCTAAATTTTATATTTAGGCTGTTAATGCAGAGAGGTTTGTCTAGTTCTAAAACTCTGTTACACCATATAAAGTGGGACAATGGGTAAAGTGGGACACTTAATAATTTCTTTACATAGCATTCTGAGGTAAATAATGTTAAGGTTATATCAAATAAATAAATAAATAAATAATATCATGGATCATTTGTAATTTTCATATATTTTGTTATAGGATGTAATGGTGAATCAGAATTTTTAAAAATCATATTCATAATAATCTTCATGGGTTTTTTATGCGATTTTGACACTGTAGCAGTTTGCTAATAGCATAATGCTAAAACTGGGGCAGCCATTCAAGTCATTCTAATGGAGGAATTGAGTTCCCTTTATATATACATCCCTCATATATTTGGTCAGGCCTATTTAAGCATCAAGAATGGTAAAATATTAATGCTGTCGGCCAAAATCGGTTAACAGCATGTATGCTGCAATGAGATTCGATCTCAGGGCACCTGATGCTCTGTGAGGCAGTTGTGTTGACCACAGAGCTACCGTCTGAATGCTGTTAAGATAACGTCTTTTATGTTTTTGCAAAGCCTCATTGATGTAGCCTAATGTTGCAATGTTTTAAGTTTTCATTATTTAATTTCAGTATTTGTGATTATGATTTATTTTAACTACGTTTCGCTTGAATTCATCTGCTGCCAGCTTTCAATCAATCTGAATGATCCGCAGCACGGCGGGAAATTACGCAATAGAGAGAATGATCGGACATTTTTCAAAGTCTGTAATTGTAGCTCCTCTTAGCAGTAAAAGGCAGCAAATACACCCCAAAATTTACCGTCACGGCGGGATGGTGGCAGTAAAAGTATTATTCTGCTTGAGAACCAACTGTTTTCAATTCACTTCATTTGAAAATGCCATAGATCTTCACATCTCAATCTCCTAAGTGCTTACAGATCTCTGAACCTGAACGCTCTGGCAGGTGTCCATGGCAACCTGAGAGCGCACTCAACCCCACTCATTCTCTGTCTCCTTCACTCACTCTCCGAGTTTCTCTGAGCATGCCCTGAGCACTGTGAAAGTGGCAGCTTTTATCTTCTAATTAGATGGAAGGAACTCACCTCAAGGTAAGAGCAAGTGGGGCAAGACCCTGCACAGACATTTCATCTAAGTTATCTCAGTACTGTATATCTGTTTCATAATCCAAGGTTTATTCTAAAGACTAAATTTAATAAGTCAGCTTCCATAAAGGGAATTTGACATTTATTGTTGTAGATGTCAAATGAAGAACATCTCAGTTTGTTTTCATAAAAAAACTAAAAATGCGGCGAAGCAGAACAAAGAGCAAACTACTTTTCAGGAAGGTGATGGAAAGACCTTAAGTGTGTTTGGAGGAAGCAAACGCATCTCACCTAAAGCGAGCAGCTCAATGAGACCCTTTCATGTGCCCTACGTTGGGCGCCACATATACAGATCGAGCGCTTGCATATGTGCATCCCTCTGTTTCTCTCCAGCCCGCTCTTTCTTAGCAGCTCTGTCTCCACTCGCTGAAAAGAGTGTGACAAGCAGCACAGATGGAGTGTGAGGAGCGAGGTCTTCTCGGGTCCGTTTCATGGTGCATTTGGCTGCGCCTTGCAGCTGATGATTTAGGTGTCATAATAGATGTTCCCATAATAGCTCTTAATCCAATGGACACTTCCAGAGCAGCATCCCTCACAAAGCTCTCTCATTTTATCTAGAGTGAGTCAATCGCCAGCCTCAGGCATCCTTTTTAAAGTGACAACTAGTCCAATCAAACAGCCTTCTCAGTATCACTGATTTGAATGACTTGTCAAACATATTATCAGCTAAGTAAAGAGTAAAATTGGCAAACTATTTGATAATGTGAATCCCATTCACTAAAGCTCATGTGGGTAAATTGGGCTTGATTTTTAAAGAGTTCTTCAATTAATGTCCATGCTTTGAATTTTAAAGATTGCCACTTAAAACATCCGTAAAAAAGGGGTTTTAACCAGAGGGTATGTTTCTATTGCCATGTCTCTGTTCCTGACTAAGTCTTGGTGGCAGATTGCTTGGGGTGAAAGCCAAGGAAAACCTATACAAAGTCCAGATCCCTTCTATTGCACAAATTTAGTTCTTGTAATCATGTAGATGAAACAATAGCCCCCATGGATATGATTTTGGGTGCAATTTGTGATGGTAAGTATTCTTAGCATATTTTCATGTTTGGCTAAATAATTTGCCAATTTGTCCCTGATGTTGGCTCCAAATACTCTCAGACAACATCGATGATGTTCTTCATATTAAAGATGTACTTGGATTAAAAAAATCTAAAGAAAAAAAAGGAGTGAATGAGCCTATTTAGCATCCAACGCATGATACAACAACAAAAAACAGAGGATTGTCATGCTATAATGTTATCACAGACATCAGAAAGGCAGAATAAAGAACACCCACAAACACAAACATTGCAAGGAAATCACATATTATAATTACCATCATATAGATTTAGATTACTGATTTTTGCTGAAATAAGACATTCCAATTACCCCAACTTTCTTGGAAAGCATTTCCGAAAAATAAAAAAAGGAAAGCCCAACATTAGTGGCATTCAGAAACTTTAGTATATTTGATTGGGCATGAATAAAATAAATACGAATAAATTGAGCAACAACTCATGCTTTAAAATGGAAAATTTGGTAAGATTAAGATTAAACTTGCCAATGAATTTGTCTAATCTGTTTCACTGCTTAAATGTGTATACTGATATTCCAAGGAGTGAACGGGTGAGAAAAAGAGACCCCAATAAAACAAAGACATGGTTTCTAATGGTGTTGAAAAATGGTGTTATATTACGTGCACTATTTCTAAGGACACATTTCATAGAAATTCTGCTTTGTGCTAGTAAAATAAGCAAAAGTTGAGTTGTTTGGTGTGATATTACAGCCTTTGACAGGTACAGCATAATTACAAGGGCAAACCATGACATATTTTCAGGGAAAGCAGGTCGGTGATGTCCCAATTAGGGTGAAATGACCAGCAAATTGACAGCTTGAAAATGTGTCTCATCCTTGGCATACGTCCTCAGAGTGGGCTTCGCTTATGCCTCCTATACAAGACAGAATTGAATGGCAATGTCAAAAGGCACTCCGGCTTGTTAGAATGCAGATAATAATGTTGTTACATGCCTTGGTTGCTAAGGGTCATTTTCTGATGCAACTCCAAGACTTTTGCGGATCTAAATATAATGGGACCAGCGGTGGTCCAAATTATGGTACCATTTAAGGTTACATTCTTGGCATCCAACTTGGCACCCTGGTTAAATTGAATGCATGTCAGAGGATAATGTTAAAGAAGAGGCCAAAATGAGGACACTATCCTCAGGAGGTCCTCCAGGAGACAGCTTGGCCGAACGTTGGCCATTCTTTAGCAAAAATACATGTGGTCAGGTCATATATATATTATTATATATCATTTCGGAATAGTGACATTAGATGTTTGTTTGTTTTTGTTTTTCTAAGTCTAAAAACACAAATTTCTAAACTTCACGATTTTGGATCGCTGACAGCCAATGATAACAATGTCCATACTTAAATGGGAGGTGCTGTTGGCTGACAGTTATCACTCTTTCTCAAACCTCCAAATGTATTTAAGTAATGCATAACAATGCTTTCAGGAAACAAGCCACAAAGACAAAGCGGCTTAAGTACCACTTACGCTCTGGAAGGCACCATGCCATGTCTTATTTTCCCTAGTACGTTCCTCGAAATGCTTCTTGGGACATTGTGTGGCTTTAATTAGATGTTCATTAGAAGGTGTCTTGTATTTCCTCAATTAGTCCCTGTCATGGCAGCAGCGGCACTGCAGTAATCTCCGTGATTAAACTCTACTCTTGTTTGTCTGGGCACGACGTGCCAGCTTTCTCCAACGGGCGCTGTCCTGGAGCCCTGTCACAAAGTGTAATGATTCTTTAGCATGCCCCTCCAAGGCTTCCCAACATCCTGCCAGCCTAACAGCACAGAGCACTCATTTTAAATGTCTTCCCCATTCAACCATTTGCCATTTTCAATTATACCTTTCCACCCTTCCATTTGTGTAATTTTCTAATCTCACCATAGCTGGCATGATGCTGTTTTAGCGGTAGTGCAGAGTGACAAATGAAGCCATCAGGATGAAAGCTCAGAGGTGTAAGACATGTCAATGGTCATGGCTATGTAGCTGCCCCTTTAATTTGTCGAAACTGAATTATAACGATGATTATGTGTCTGTTTATTATCACTTTGTGCATGTTAAAATGACAGGGTTTTTTTCTATATAGCTTGGTATGCATTCATGTTGCCATGGCTATAGAAGAAAAGACCAGTGGTTTTCTTTCGATTAAAAAAAATTACAAATAGAAAATGACATTGGACTCTCACAATTCATTATATTCAAGTTTGAAAAGAAATATGTTAGACATGTTTAATTACCTTTATAAGTATCCTCTCCAAAACATTATTCATATAAATAGAACAAAGAAATATTAAAACACTGCAAAATACATCATCACATCTCTATATTCTGGTGGCAATGAGTCCACTTGCTTAGCTGAAAGAGCTGCTCTTGTCAAAGCACAGCAGTGGTGAAAGAGGTCAGGGCAGACAGATATGGGGTGCAATTACTGCCTCTGAGAGCCATAAGCATTAAGGTCTATTAGGTTAAAGTGTCCCACCACTTCGCAACCAAAAGAGCACAAATAGCTTCAAACTCATGTTTCGAGAGTTGGCTACTGTTCTGAGAATATGATGAGACAATGACCTGAAAGGCTTGGTGAACAGGTTCGAAGTGAAGTTAATGACACACTTTGAACAACAAAGAGCAATATTCTGTCCAAAAGGCTCCAGCAAAAATATTATTTAGTGACAATTCAGCAAAGAGGATTATGAAATAGGATTATAATTGGTAGGGTATGCTTCTACCAATGCAAATTAATACTGAAGAACTTTTGACCTAAATAAAATGTGGGAAAAAGATGCTTACCCCTCCGTTTCTACTCGCACTACTCTGAGCAGGATTCTAATGGGCATTTTCGGCATGGGAGGCAGGTACACTAACAAGGACACTAAAGACTGAAGCCTATATTTTCAGTCGCTAGTGTTCCCATTCGACCTGCTCCAACCTGTGTGTCCGGCATGACCAATGAAAAGTTGTGAAATCATGTCATCTGATTTCCACGTATTTCCATTTGCTGTCAAAGCTGTCAATCTCGCAGCATATCTCCCATAGACAGTATGGTATCTCCCCGCCCTGTGGAGGCATCTCGCCGGTCTTGTGAAGTTTCTCGCCGGTCTCGTCTCTGAGACCCCTACACCTGATATTATAATGCGATCTGTATCCAGATAAGTTATCTGGATAATAAAAAAGGCATGTTAATGCAAGGTATAAATACATTGTGATCGGATTGTGATCGGATCTGCCTGACCATCTGGAGGTAGTCTGGCTCGCATTGTGTTCGGATTTTTACTAGGTGTAAACGCAATCTGGTTGTTGAACCACATATGTATATTTTACTCCTCCCAAAAATGCTAAAAAAAATAAACGAGTGAGAGCGTGTTATATAGGCTATGACACGTTATAGTCAGATATGACGGCGCTACTGCGACACGCATCACCGCAGATGAGCAGCTGCGTCAAAAGTGAAAGTAAGTCACAGACACAATCATCTTCACAATCATCTTCAAGTAAAGAAACGAAGTGATCTTACAGGGCAGGCTGTTGCCACACTGTCTTATTGATGTATGTCTTTGATTTTGAAATTAGCTGATGATAAAATGCAGCTCATATCTGTAATAAAATGCAGCTCATATCCGACAAAATTACGGTAGGATTGTGTAAATAAAGTATCAGTCTAGCATTGCCATGCCAGTGTATTAATTCATTGTCTCTTCATAGTTTGCAAGAGACATTTAATAATCTGAGCGTATTTAATAAACTGAGCGTAGCCTGTTCATCTGTCAATATGAAATGCGATTTGGTCATTCGGATTAATGATCAGAAGAATGCGTTTTCGACCACCGTTACTATACAATATGCACATATGTCCATTTAAACTCGATTTTGGGTCAAATATGGATTATATCATGACACTAGCAAGAATATGGTTACATTTAAAGATGTTGTGCCAAGCATGACAACGCTACGTTCAGCTGCTTTTGAAATTACATGTTTTTTTTTTCACTTCCTGAAAAGTAACCGTTTTGGACATACGTGAGTTTCATCGGGCAGCGACGATATATATATATATATTAGGGCTGTCAAACGATTAATCGCGATTAATCACATCCAAAATAAAAGTTTGTTTTTTTGGCCAGGATGACAATGTTTATCCCCTACTCTTTTTCAAAGGACATCCTGGGATCTTTAATGACCACAGAGAGTCAGGACCTCAGTTTAACATCTCATCCGAAGGACAGATTCATGAAGCTTTGTGGAAATTAATAACTTCTGCTAAGCTGTTAACAATCAGTGAAAAGCTCACTTTATGAATGCAATTATACGTTTTTTCTTTTTTGTTTTAAATGTTTTTTTTTCTGTACATTGGGTACAATGAAATTATATTATTCTATTAATTAAAAGTTATTAGTGAGTTATTATTCTACTCACTATTCAACCATCAAACATTAAAAAGACTTTTAAAAGTGTAAAAGCATCAACAAGGTAGCCTCATTGTTTACACAGAGATTTCGAAAGTTTTACCTTTCACTGTGAAGATGTAAACATATTGAGATATACAGGAAATCGCAATGGAAGACGATTTCGATATATCTAAATATGTTTAGATATTCCAAAATCTCTGTGTAAACAATGAGTGACGTACACGCGCAAGAGATTACTTCCGGCGCATGCGCAGACCGAAGCGCCCGTGCCTTCAGATCAGATGGAAATGGCTGTGGTTACAAGAGGTAAAAACAATATAAATACTATTCGATTTCTCACACAAACCGCTCTTTTCGTGTCTTAGGGCATCAATGTGTACTTACATTTACGTCATTAAATAATGTTTAATTTGGACTTCTCTGTGCATGCTCTTTGTAGGTGGGTCACATAAAGTGGGAGCAGTAAAGGACCAGAAGTTGGAGATCAGTAAAGAAATTAAAACAGCCGTTGCAACGGTGTTCAAGTGCGTGAATAACGGATAGCGATATGCCTCAATAAAGCAGCATTGAACATCAATTACAAATCTTTCTTCTTCATATTTCCGTTTTTATATATTGCTCATCCAAAGCATCACTTAAATATATTTTAATGTTTTTGTCGATTTGAATTAAAAGTTAAGTTCTGATCTATTATTTTCTCTTACTCTAATGAATTAATTAATTTAATGAATTAAAGGTTTAAAGGGGCGCAATCGAAAAAAGTTTGAGACACTGTGTTAATGTGACTGTGACATATTAAGACATGGGCATGGCTTCTGACATCACACTCAGATGTGAGCCGACTCAGCCGAGTCTGGATGTCCATCAGTCCAACACTGATTGGGAAATATTATTCTCTTATCCTTTTTTGATGCAATATTTGCTCATTTAGACAGCCCAATGCAAGTCTGTACAAGTAAACAATAAGTGCACAAATTGCCTTATAGTGCAGTCCTATTTTAGTATTCTTTATATACTATTATGGTATTTATTATTATAACCTGATTTATATTTAATTTTTATATTTTCAGTTTTCATTTTACTTAAATTTTTTATAATTTTATTATATGCCTTTTTGCGTTTAGTCTTTCGTATTTAGCTTTAATTATTTGTTAATTTGCTCATTGATTTTAGTATTAGTATGTTTTATTCTAAGACTGAGGCAACATTTAAAATTTTTGTTTAGCTTTGAGTTATTCATCTAATATTTACATTTTTATTTAAATTTGAATTTTAGTTAACAACACTGGCTGGATGCAGGACTCCAGTTCCCAGTTTTTAAAAAAAACGTTTTAAAACTGAAATATGATGCCATCCATGTAGATGCACATTTAAAAACACCTATTGCATATTAAAATGTATCCTACTCCCAGTAGATACAAACACACAAATTGACCATCACAGTCTTGCAAATCTTGCATAACCCACACTCAGTTGCATGACCGTTCAGAAGGTCTGCGTAGGTCCCAATGATTTTCTCTAAGGTCTCCCTGATTGCAAGTTTGAAGTGCTCTCCGCATCCAGGTAGGATAAAGGAAATGAGACATCAATTGGACTCTGCAGTGTGTACTCAGCACCAATGATTCATTCGCAACATTCAGGAGGCATTAGAAGCACTCATTTCCCAGCCCAACTCCCCCCAGTCCACCACTCCCCCACAGCCCACGCCGCCTTACTGTGATTAGGTAATGCTTCTCATTATGAATGTGATGCCCCATTTCCACTGGCAAATCAAACAGCTCTGGATCAACAGGCCTTAACTTTCAGATTCATTAGACTTCTAAAAGAGGTCTTAAAGCGAAACATCTGTCCCAAATACCTGTTCCAAGCCATCAGCTCTGCACACGATAGGCTGCCAGGCCATGCGAGATGAACCCGAGTTTGATGACATCGGCTGAGGTCACTTCTCTGCAGGTCTAATGAAGGCTTAAATGAGCTGCTACATTGATGGGTAAGGAACGAGGGATGAACTCCACGCATGCAAAGTTCATATCGTCTTGCTTTGGCAAGCGCAATGCTGACCTCCGTATTAACTTAGCAAGAGAGAGATTTGTCCGGGTCTTTTTTCCTTATTCGTACCGCTCCCTTGCTGCTACTACTCTGTTCATTTGATTTTATCCCTGCCAGCATATTTGCTATGTGCAGATGTGACAGCTTAATAATGTAAGCTGAGGTCTTTCCCTTCAAAAACATCCTGGGTTTTGTAAGCCATCTGTTAGACATCCTTTAAGCCAACACTTTGTGTTATACTTAACGTCACTCTTCCAGGGCACACTTATAATGGGGTAATAAATAGTGCCGAGATCCGTACTGATGTTTATCTCAGTCCCCGACTTTTTTAGGTTTAAAATATTAGTGGCATAGTATGTTTTACGCCACCTGTTTGGAATCTGATCTTGAGATTCATTAAACAATGGCAGGTTGTCAGATGAATTTGCAAATGACAAATAACTTGAGGCTCTTATTAAAAATGCATGTTTAAAGTATTATTTAATGGCATCATTCTGGAGAACCTGTCTTATTTATTATGGTTGGCTCACATAACGGCACGATGCAATAATGAAGTGCTCCTCACTTGATAATGAACAACACTATCAAGCACGGCAGCATTTGTCATGCTCATGGACACCTTTCAACAAATCAGTCAATTTACTGTTTCTGTGAGGAGAAGGACATAAACAAAATACTTTACACTGGCTGGTTATTTTTGTTGCTGTTTTATTTATTTTATTATTTTATTTAATTTTTTTAGCAAATCCTTTATGATATTAAGGCATATTTATATATCTGCAGAGAGATTTCCAGCCCGGCACTTGCAACAGACCCACAAACAAAAATCCAACACTACCTCATCAGATTCCTCACTGTGTCTGCAAGACTCGGAGAGAGAGAGAGATATTCTGGTCACAAGAGTTATTTTAAGGGTTTCCAAATCAATCTAATAGATGCTCTTGTGCAGCTATTTTGATTTAGTTCTCCACAGCTGAAATTCAATGTTTTTAATTTACATTTATCTGAATTGTATTTATAATGTGCATTAGATAGTAATAGTTATAGTTCTTAGTATAGCGAGAACAATAACTATTGTATAGTAATAGTTCATGTAAAAAAATTAATCAATATAGCAAATAACTGAAATATCGTCTAACCGTTAAAGGTCCATTACTCATTAAACAAATTAAGCATGATAAAGTGCAATTACACTAAAACAACTGACATAAGAACAAAAAGCATTAGTTTGGCACTTCTTTGCCACAGATAAGCTAGACTGTAGTTATTAATTCAAATTAAATACTCTATTTATATATAAAAAAAGACTCCACAGTCAATTAAACAGAGCACCACAATTAAACTGCTTTTAATGATACATGTAATTAATTGAGAAACTGTATAAAAACAAGTATCATTCAAAACATACATTGTATTAGCACTCGACAAACTAAATAGAATTAATTGATTAATTTGAGTCTAGCAATTGCAATAACTATCATTAATTTTGTTGTGTGTGTTTTCCAGGAGCATACGCTGTTTTATTGTTTTTTTTTTCCATCTACAATATGCTGGAATGTGGGTATTATTTGGTGTTAAAAAAATGTCTGCTTAATTATATATTATATTATATTATAGGACGATGTTTAAATGTTTTCCCTCTAAGCCGGTTCAAAGCCGGCTGAAATCTTAAATAGAGCAAAACAACATTCAAAACGACTTCAAACCCAGTTAAGGTGCAGACGGTATTTAAGATATCTACCATACTCTCATTAGCCCTTTGTTTTATTAATTTTAATTTCTCCCGACAACCATGGCGTAACATCCTCCACTAATCTCAGAGTATGTAAAGATAATCCTGCAAACACTTGTCTCTGGCAATTTACATGCTCGCCTTTTCTAACTAAAGATATATGTCAAAAAAGGGAAGAGAGGGTGGCACAGAGGGGAAAAAGCGTCTTATTTTTTTCTTTTCTTTTCAATTACCTAATGATAAGTGGGCTGTTTATAGTTTTTGCCAGTTTTTTATCATGTTTGGAAAGTTTGTTGAAGCAGTTTAGACAAGTACTACAAGCTTGCTCTACTCTGCCTTTATATAGTGCGAGACGACCAGAACAGACCCTATAGGAATTCTTTCTCTAGAGAGCTCTAAAAACATCTTTTGTACAACCTTCTCTGATGTGTCTTTGACAAAGAAAATCCTGAGGCATCTCTTTACACAGTCACTGAAAGACATTTTGTCTACTGGAGCAACGTGACAAGGTGTAACATTCCATACCACCATGTCAACAAACCGACTGGCTTCCATCATAGCAGTGAGCGCCACTTCCCAAGACAAAACAACCAGTCTAGAGTCTCCAGGGGCAAGTCAGTTTCAGCCCAGACATGATATTCCTGTCCCCTGACCATGTCCACGCTAGAGGGATCAATGACTGACATATCTGCAGAGGGTTTCACCAGCCTTGAGGTTGAGTGAATGTAGTATGTCGCTCGAAGGCATGCCATTGGCCATGGCCAAGTATTTTAAGTCTGGAGGGCCCACGAGAGACCTTTTTTTTAAATGAAATACATACAAAAACAAGTACATCAGCTTGTCACACAGTCAGATGTCTTCATATAATTCAAGCAAGTGTGTATTTTGTGTTAGCAAAACAGGACATTAAAGCCTGAAGTACAGTGGGGCTATCAAACGATTAATTGCAATTAATCGCATCCAAAATAAAAGTTTGTGTTTACATAATATATGTGGGTGATCTGTGTATAATTATTTTGCATATATATATAAATACACACACATGCATGTATACTTAAGAAAAAAAAATATCTATATATAAAATATATATATAAGTTATATATAAATCTACATAGAGTATATACATGAATTTTTTTTAACATATACAAGCATATGTATGTATGTATGTATGTATGTATATGTATATGTATATATATATATATATATATATATATATATATATATATATATATATATATATATATATATATATATATATATATATATATATATATATATATATATATATATATGTATATATATATATGTATATATATATATATATACACACACACATACAGTTCACCCACATATATTATGTAAACACAAACTTTTATTTTGGATGCGATTAATCTTGATTAATCGTTTGACAGCCGAAGTCAATAATTAATGTAAAAAGGGATTCAGCTGATATCGAATACTACTTTTAAGGGCATGTACATTTGTACAAACCAAAAAATCCTAATATATATTTTTTATAATGTTTTTGAAAGATACCTCTTATGTTCACCAAGGCTGCATTTATATAAATAAATAAAAAAATAGTGCTATTTTTTAGTAAAAAAAATAGCAGAACTATTGTGAAATGTTACTACAAATCTAAATAAATGTGTTTAAAAAAGTCTCCAGTCTCCAATGTCACATGATCCTTCATGTAATCATTCTAAAATCTGAAAAAAAAAAAAATTTCTTCTTAGATTTCATTGTTAAAACAGTTGTCGTTGTTGTGTGTGTGTAAACTGTGTGTGTCATTTAATTTTAGTAGTATTTTATTAGTAACTTGATTAATGTATACTGTCCAACTTCGTCAACAATGGATACAATTTATGTTTGATTATGTTCCTGAAAGTGACAATCGTAATCTAGCTCTCTGTGCTGCGCATTTTAAGGAAGAAAAACCATGAATACATGTTATATTGCACCCCATAAACACAATCATGCAAAGAAAAAAAAGCAGTCAACCCCCCGTTAATACTGAATGAAAGTATTCATCTCTTTAGAACAAAAAAGTGCTTAACCCCAAAAAATTATACATGCACTGATGAAATTTGCACATAAAACCAATTAGTGACAACCTACAGAAATACAAGACTGCTGAAATATTTACAAACTGAATCGAATAGCAAATTCAGTTTTCATGTAAAGTTAGCATGGGTTCCTTTTCAGAGTTCAATAAGAGTTCAGATCAAATGAGCTAATTAATCATCTCAACACACATGATGTGGTATTGCATCAAGACATGCTACAATTGTTTAATCCGCCCATGCCATGCATTCAAAGCATGTCAATAATATCACCAAAACACAGTTTGTTCATTATTGTCTTCATGTCAAAGTTCGTCCTTCTCTGCACCTTCATAAGGTTTGAATGAACTCTTCCTGCTGTATTTTCGTGCGTTGATAAAGGTAGCAATTAACATGTTGCATCCCCACACTGCACAGTGGGGCTCGTATTCAGAGCATCGCCTCACTAATTACAGCCCATGCCTTGATCTCAATCTGTGTCCTTTACACAGCATGGTGACCCTCCAATCAACTGCTGCTTCTTCCACCACTCTCCTCATTTTATCTATGTGTTCCCTAGCATTTCCCATGCCACACAAGGCCTTGAAAACATCATTGAGCTTTGAGCTTAGATGTTCCTGGACATCTGCAGGAGGAGACACTGGAAGCTTCACAGAGGTTGAGGAGGATATCACATCACGGCCCAAGGCAATAAGTGCAGAGCGCACGGAACGCTTGCTCCTTGCTCTCTTCAATTCTCCCCAGAAAGAGTAGCGGTGTGCTGCGGGGTACAGATGGATCTGGAGTAGGGAAAGTGTAAAGAGAGGGCAAAAAGCTGAGGAGACTCGCTTTACTTCTGTTTTTCATTCAACTCCTTTTGCCTTCCACTCTTCCCCATCCCTGCTGACCCGACAGAACCCTCTAGCTATGCTGCCATTTCCACGGTTCCACTTGAGTTCTACAACCTGCACTGATTATATTTCCTGTGACGTATGTGAAAGGAAATAGGGTGAAAATGATGAGAGGGATAGCATTTCTATAACTAAGTGCTAATGCGTTCATCACGCTGTCGTGTGAGATATAAAACAAGTAAAATGAAAAACATCTTTGCGAATCCACGACAGGAGGGCTGTTATGTTTGCGCGAATGTGCTCGGCAGACTGATGTGTACACGTATAATCTATGCCTTGTCGCTAATGAGGACATATTTGTTTTTAATGAGTATGTGGGCACATAGATGGAGACAAGGACAGCAGCTTTTGAATAGCAAAACAACAGGGGATAAAATGGAGTCTCGACGTAGACTATAGGCCCGGTGGGATTCGCACATGTGTGTAAACCTACTCACACACACTCTTTGCTCAAAGAAAGAGGGTTTTTGCAACTACACACAGAGGAAAACACAGTGCGAACTTGCCTGCGGATGTTCACGAAAGATGCAGTTGTGTTCTCCCATTGCCAAATAAGACCCCACTGGAGTGTCTCAGACACACAGAAACACAAACTCTCGACCTCAGCTATCTCCTGGAAAAAATGCATTGTTCAGTAACTTATTCTTTGATAAACAAGTCAAAGTGTAACGATTCTTCCTCTCGGAGCCTGTTTAGTGCATCCGAGGCTTTGCGATTCGCGGGCCGAAGCCTGTTTCCATCAGTCAACATACAGCTGCACCTGGAGGGTTCAAAGACCCCGCTGCTACATCCACGCTCCGGCCTTATGTTAACGCCTTGACTTGCTCCATCTAACGCACCTTTGAGAGCACGCACCTGGCACAGACTGGATTTTACGCTTAAATAATCAGTTCATTTGTACTGATTTAGGGCCGAACTGAGGCCGGATGACCCGATCAAGTTTTTGAGGACATGGTCTCACTTGCTTTAACTTTAGGTGCACTACTTTTCGCTGAATTTGAAATATATAGGACATGTAACTAAAAGAAAGTACATAGCAAAGAGTTTATTTAAACTGCATGTGTGTAGTGCATAATTTGTGAAGAACAGCAATTATGTTTAAATGTGTTTGTTAAAAAAGTCTAATATTTTAAATTTCATACACTTCATTATGAAATGTAAAGCTTATTCTATCAAAAATATCTTCCTGGAATCTTTAGAGTCCACGTTATCAAAAACAACTTTTTATGTCATGTATATGTCCATGTGTAAGAGCAATATTATTTCCCTATGTGTTTTCAATCAATAGCACTGCTTATACATGATTAATTTTGTTAACTTTGCAAGAAGTAGTTTCTAACTCATGAATGGTCTACCAGTGTTGGGGAAAGTTACTTTTAAAAGTACTGCATTATAATATGTAACTCCCAAAAAAAGTAACTAATTGTGTTACTTAGTTACTTTGTATAGAAAGTAATGTGTTACATTTTTTGTTTTTGTCACCTGGGCTGGGCTTACTTGTTTGCTTTTTAATAACACCCTGCTTTTTCATAAGAGAGCACAGTTTAAAAAAATATTTCAGCTGTGCTAGTTTTCTGGATTGCAGATAGGATGCAGTAGAAAAAAACAGTTCAGCAATAAAAACAAAAAACTGAAACATAACTGAAAAACTGAAACATAACTTGTGACATAGGCTATATGGGGGTGGCAGTGGCAGTGGCTCAATGGTTCAGGTACGGTAGGTTGTCTACAAACCAGAAGGTTGGTGTTTCAATAAAGTGTTAAGGTGTGAGGTGCTGGATTGTGCCTTGCATGGCCGACACCGCTGTCGGTGTATGAATGGGTGAATGAGAGGGAATATATAAAGTGCTTTGGTGGCCATGGTTCTGTTGAAAGCACTATATAAGTACAGTCCATTTATCTAAAGTCTTTTTTATTAATAGAATGGGCAACACTATTGCACGCCCAATTCGTATCGAATTTGACGAACTATTAAAAAGTGTCTAATATGTACTAATTCGTACAACCTCACTCGTACCCACGTGATGGTTGGGTTTACGGGCAGGGTAAGGGGTAGGTCATTCGTATCGAATTCATACGAATTGGCCAATTCGTAAAATATGTACGATTTAGCAAATTCGTACTAATTCGTACAGGTGAGGTCATATGAATTGTTACGAATTAGCCACTTTTTAATCATTCGTCGAATTCGTATGACTTGGTCGTGAGATCGGGTTGGAATGGCCGATATGAATCATCAAAAGTTAGCAGCAAAAACATTGGTTAATAAAGAAAGCTTAAATACATAAAGTATATTTGTATTATTCGCACAGAAACCTTACAGAGTCAAGATGCGTATTAATCAGTTGCGAAAATGCGCAAAACAATACAAAATGGTCTTCAAGCAGCGAGTATGATTTTGTTGTCCACTCTCTTCTTAGAAAAGAGAAAACATAAAGAGGAAATATTGGGTCCATCTAATCCTGAAATTGTGTAGAGAGGAAGGAGAGTTCCACCTCCTAATCAAGGAGTTGTCGGATTATCGAAAGGGATTCAAAGTTTACTTCAGGATGTCAGGGGCTCAGTTTTATGCTTTGCTTTATATTTTTTATTTAGTCTCTTTATATTACGCACTTTGTCATACAGTGTTTTGTGCTCTGAGACGAATTGGAATGCTAGCTCAAAATGTTAGCTACGGATGCGAAAAACGCAGAAAATTTAACCCAATCTGAATTTGTTTTATGACGGACTAAATTTTCGGAGGCAGTGTGTAAACGTGAATGACACGTGAGGACATATTTATTTTTTAACATGCGAAAATTCCGTGTGCGCGTTCCTTAAGGAATACTGAATCAGGTTTTTTTTTGTGTGCAAGTGAGATGAGTAAATGCATGTTAGTCTACAACTACAATAATCATCATGTTCACACACTGCACATAACTTTTCTGCATATTACTTCTGATTTCTTTCAACATGGGGACAAGAGAGGAGTCAGTAAATAAATGGGAAAACAAAGTATCTTGCGTTACTTATTTGAAAAAGTAACTCAAATATTTTGTTGTAAATTGAAAACACTGGTGGGGGTTAGTAAATGAGGGAGCTACTAAATCAGACATGCAAAGAGAACATGGATAAGAGCATGTATAAGCATGTCTCGGCATGTAGATTGAAAAGCTCTCCCATAATACCCTTTTTAGACCATCTATATTGAGAGCGCATATTGTAAACATTGCTAGAGCTATCTATGACATCGTTCTCACTTTTGTCACTGCCGTGGCCATCATATGATTCAAAGTCTTGTTGTGTTACTCATGCTTTATATTGGATAATCAACACATTGGTGACACTGAAATATTATTATGATCTTATATGACAGAAAAAAAATCTGGATTTATAGACATTACACAGAAAACACAGTTATTGGGCCTTACAGGAAAAGGCCACATTAAAAATAATTTGTGGCTATTTGCCAAGACCTTTCCTTGCGGTGAGAGTTTAGATGGCCTACGTGCCTCTGGGATAAATTTACACACTGTACAATTAATTATGACTTGTTTACTTGTTGAAAGAGGAGAGGCTCTGCAACACAATCTCAGCACATCATTTCAACACGTCCCAAGCAGTGGCGTTTTAGTTTAGGATATGGATTTAATGGGACCGTGATGTGTATTAGATACTATATTATTATACAGACCATTGGTTCTGACCTTGCTTTGCTAGACAAGCTATATTACTGTATGTGTCCAACATGACCTTGCACACAAAGCAATCAAGGCTACAGGGTCTAGACTAGGCCTTTTTACAGGTCGCATACACTGTCCAAACACATAGAGGGAACAGAGAGATAAAAGAATGCAGTGGTGACCAAAGATTCAGAAAGAGAGAAAGTTCTCAGTGTAAATCGGCCCGGGAAAAGGGGGCTTTTTGGTCTTGGTTGTCATCAAAGCCTTTCACAGTCTTGTCTGAATGTCTCTTGAGGATGCTGAATCTATGGCAGAAGTTCACTCACACTTTATACAGATTTCTATTCACTGGGTTGGGACTAGAGAGGTTCAGAAAGCATGATTTATACTGCAACTTTATCTGCAATCCAAGAAAGAACATATCAGAGGGAAAGTACATATATCGCCAAAGAAAGCAAATGTTGGCTCAGTGTGTTAACTGTGACGTTACCCGCCATTGCTACATCCATTTTTTAGAACAAAAAACACTTAAAAGTAACAGAACTGTACACATCTTTACAAGACTCTACCAAAAGTGATGAATTAGGGTTTTTTTTCCAAAATTGCAAGTTGTATGTTCACATAAATAAAGTAAAAAATAAATAAATAAATAAAAATAAAAAAAAAAACATTAAAATAAGTAGTCACATAGGATGAATATACATTTAGATTGGTCACAAATAAAAGATAAAGATAATTTCTTTATCAAATCTGATTCTCCTTGGGCATTGAGTTTCCTAATGCCACATTAAGTTAAATGGAAAAAAAAATAATTGTTTAAGTAAAATATATACAAAGTTAAACCTATAGCAATTACATTTTTGTTCTTTGTGTCAGCAGGTCATCAGACTTCTTGAAGAACACTATAGAGCGCCATTGGGCTCATGTCGTCTCAAAGAAATGAGACCAATAGGATTACACTTTGAAAATAAAACCAACACTGCATGTTTTGTAGTAGTTAACATAGCAGTTTTGATGGATTAAGATGGATTATGTCTTCAGTTAGTGATTTAAATACAAAGTAAAACTGCGAACATTGGTGTCTTGTAATACCATATTTGAGTCTGCCATAGTATAATGGATTCTTTAAATCAGAACAACATCAAAGCACCAGATTAATTAATTAATCTACTTAATTTTCAGTTTATCCAGCCGCATATAAACACTAATTATTAGATAGGATGACGTTTGCATGTATAGGACTGGAGGAGACAGTGAAAGCAGTGGACTTTTTAGATTGACTATACCCAGAGAGAGAGAGAGATTACAGATATACGCTGCCGGAAGACGAAAAGAGAGGACGAGAGGCAGAGGAGGGTGTGAGGGGAGGCCCAAGGGGAGAGGGTTGGCACCATGATCCAAACTCATTTTGAAACATCAGAACTTATTTTCTTAAGTCAGCATTTCAAATCAGAGCGTGTCCGTACTCATTTAATGCACCGTTTTGCAAAGTGATAAATTTACGAATTCGACATACATCCTTTTGGCTCTAGATAGGGAGCGCAGCGCAAGGAAGAGAGAAGCGAGGAGGATTTAAGAGCATTTCGCAGTGTCAAACATCTAAACCCACGGGGATCCATGGCACAATTAGACCAGGGTGAAGGGGGGGTGGAGGGAGAGAAGAGGATCTTAAGAGGAACAGCATCATTTCTCGTTTACAGTAACGTGGTTATCTGTCACGGGTGATCCGTTTAAGCGGTTCGTTGCAGGGATAAAAGCCGTATGGAGGAAAATAAACTTAGTTCTGGCTTAATCTCCAAATCCTTAGTGGTCATGGAAGATGATCCCAATTTGCTTCTGAGCAGCACTGTCAGATCTCACAATAATAAATAATTTAAGTCTTTAAGCACCAATTATGTTTGATTAATGTTGAAGCATTTGGACTGTGCACCATGCCTGGCTGATACATGAGTTTTCTTGATCAGTTGTTGCACCTGATGAAGTCTGTAGCCCACGCTGAGGGAGATAGACTTTAATCCGTTTTCCGTTTTCACGTAACAATCATGACTTTAGGTGATTAGTAAATTTACCTAATTTTCTTATATTAAAGTTCCCATTATAATTAGTTTGTTACTCGTTTTTAAAATGTAGGTCAATGAAATCAAAACTTTTCATGTTAGTTCACCCACAAATTAAATATCTACCATTTACTCAGCCTCATTTTTCTCCAAAACAACTTGACACTTTTTTTCTTGAAACTGTTATTGTGTTATATGCAAATAAAGTGCACTTAGACTGAGGCTTTCAAGCTTTAAAATGGACACATAAGCACCATAAACATGGTTTTCCTGACTTGTGGACTAAATTTGAAGACTTCTAAAGCTATATGTGTGAGTAACAGACCAAAGCAAATGACATGAGGGTGATTAAATGAAAACATACTGTTTGGATAAACATTTGAAGTGGACTTTAATATCTAAAATGCTTTAATATCTCATATTAATTTTCAATATTAAAGAATAGCAGAGTCCACACAACTATAGAGAAACAATTTAGCTGGAATCACTTTCAGAACGATTTTATCCAGCTGATGAACGATAAAAACATTGACAGCCAATCAGAATCAGTTATGCTGTAATGAGCTTAAGCATTTATAGCGACAGATTAAAAAAAACGCTGGTGTGGACACTATTATCATTATAGTTATCATTGTTGGTGTGAAGGGGCCTCGGAAGGATTAGTTCACTTCAGAATTAAAATTTAATGATAATTTACTCACCCCTATATCATCCAAGATGTTCATGTCTTTCTTTATTTCTTCAGTCGAAAATACATTTTGCAGGATTTTTCTCCATATGGTAGACTTCAATGGGGTATAATGGTTTGAAGGGTCAAATTGCAGTTTCCATTCAGCTTCAAAGGGTTCTACACGATCCCAGCCGTATAGAGATGTTTCCTAAAAAAAAAAAAAAAACGTAATTTTATTTCGACTGAAGAGAAGAAAGACATGAACATCTTTGATGACGTGGGGTGATGCAATTATCTGGACATTTTTATTCTGAATGATCTAATTCTTTAACAACCAGACACATTGTGTAAATACATTTGAAATAATTTTCAGATTTGCCCAGGGTATTTGGTCATCTTGTATTTTTTCAACATGCCATTGGCCATCCTGGGACTTATTTACCTCGTCAAACTCAACAGGTTCCCAGGTGACCCCATTATGGCCTGACAAGAGAATAGCCATCCTGTCTCTCATGGGTTTTTTGATTATGTCCTGTGGGATATTGTAAAACTGTCACTGCATGCCATCGATATTTGACATTATAAGATCTAATCAGTATAACTGGATGGAGGGCCAATAGCATTTTAGCTTCTGTTCTTGTTTGCACATGAACAGATCAGGTAAAGCCTAAACAGGAATTTCACATATCTCATCCTATGATTTTCATCAACCACCTGAGAATTTTAATGAGTAGAGTTGTGCAATCAAGAGCTCTTCACTTATCATTTCATGACATTTTATCCACAGCCCTCTTCTCAGCAGAACAAACAAACAGGAACACATGGAGATAAAGCCGCCCGGCAAAAGCACATTGTGGGTTTGTTTGTTTTTCCAGCATGTGTTTGTCTTCTCCACATCCTCGTGTTGATCTTTTGTTTATGTCCAAATGTGCCTCAGTTGAAGCTATTTTTCCTCAACATTTAGATGAAACGCACATTTCAGTTGTGCTTTCAGTTTCACAGTAATAATTAATGAATACATCCACGGTAACAAAAAAAGGTGTACTTATTAGCTTTGGCGTGTCTATCTAATCCTGATTGATAGCTTGAAAATGAAGCTTGCTCGCTGATGACTAATTATGTGTACAAATTTGGACAAATCTCTTTTAATTTCAAGCTAGGAACTTGAGAAATACTTTTTTTCCAGCTCATATTTGACCTAGTTAACCTGGTGTAATTTCAACCAATGTATGTCTTTTAAAAAGCAAGACATCAATGTGGAAGCACAAAGTGCAAAATAAAAGAAAAGTAATTAAATCAAAATGCTTGACTTGTTTTGGCAGGCAGTAATGTTTACCTTGAAGAGCCCTTGTTGCTCTTGAATGTGCAGTATAATCCAGTATACTCTAGCCTGGGAAAACCCAGACAACTTCCGGCAAATTTAGATTTGCTCTGAAAGTTAGTCTGGCAAAGAGCTCATTCAAGCCCATTTCCAATCCGTTGAAATTGAGGCACCAATCAGAACAGCGCAGTCCCATCCCAAGACGTCATACAACTGACGCTTTTGGCCATACATCAACATCCGCCTTTTAGGGTATCCTAAACGTCGGTTAGATGACGTTATCTAATCCTAACCCTACCCCAGACCTAAACTTACCCCGTCACCTAACTGACGTTAAAGGTAAAGCGTCAGTTCTATGAAGGCCCGGGATCGTCATATAACCGACATTTAAGGGTACCCTAAAGGCGGATATTGACGTATGGTCAAAGGCGTCAGTTGTCTGACGTCTTGGGATGAGACTGTGTTAATCAGAAATGTTTGGGCGGGCTTTACACGATGACGACAGTGCTGAGATTTTGAAGCAGATTTTGTAGCCTACATTTCAAAGATGGACATCGCATTCTCATCCCAAGGCGTCATCTAACTGACAATTTTGACCATGCTTCAATATCTGACAACGCATTCTCACCCCAAGGCGTCACCTTTTGACCATGCTTCAATATTCAACGCTTTATGCGCCCTTTAGCGTCAGTTACATGATGTGATCCTAGGCGTCATCTAACTGAAGCTAAAGGTAAAGCGTCAGTTAGATGACGCGGGTAGGTTTAGGTCTGGGTAGGGGTAGGGTTACACACGATCCTAAGGCGTCATCTAACTGACGCTAAAAGGGTGCCTAAAGCATCAGATATTGAAGCATGGTCAAAATGCTTCCCAAGGCGTCAGTTAGGTGGCACCTTTGGGGTGAGAATGGGCTGTATCTGATGCTTTAGGCGCCCTTTAGCGTCAGTTACATGACGCGATCCTCAGGGCGTCATCTAACTGACGCTAAAGGTAAAGCGTCATTTCAATGATGCGGGGTAGGTTTAGGTCTGGGGTGTAAGGGTTAGAGGCGGTCCTAGGGCATCATCTAACTGACGCTAAAGGGTGCCTAAAGCGTCTGATATTGAAGCATGGTCAAGCTGCATGAGAATGGGCTGAGATGGATGCCGCCGTCGAACATCACTAGTTCGAATCAGCTATCGCGCCTGTTTAAGCGATTTGAACGATTCCCTTTTGTTAAAAACCGAGCAAAGAACAACACTCAGAGATGTTTCTCCTCTGGCCGCCGCTCTGCATAGGTCATTTCCTTCATCGCTATGTATTGGTTTTAGGTCTACCCGTGACGTGACACCCCTCTGGAAATGATTTGTCTATGCTACTTTGCCAGACCATAACTCAGTTACAACTGAGAATGGTCTGGTTTTAACCAGGCTAAGTATACTCTGGAATTCAGCACTTAATACCTGTATTCAAGCAAGAACACATCACATGGTACCGCTACGGTTAGTCGTATGCATGCCAGAGCTGCCGGAGACAGCTACTATCTTGTGTTGATTTCTAGAAAGGCCGGACTCTACAGCATTTCAGTATGACCACCAGCATGTTATTTGTGCACTTAACTGAACCCTGAACCAATCAGAAATCTGTTTTCTTCTGTGTAATGTATGGCAGCTATCCAGTTTAGCAGTGACTTTTTTCTGTTTTGTTCAATCTGATAGAAATTAAGATGTATGGAAATGTTATGTGTCCATAATTAGACCTGCATCCCACAAGTCATTTTTAGTACCATGAAACAAATCAGGTAAATATTTACCTGAAGAACAGCGAGGAAAATATTTTTTTGACAATAATCTGAAAAAGTAAAACATTTTAGTCCTATCATTTCCTTTACTGTTTAACATTTTTTTTACATTCAATCAAAATATAAACTGAAAACTGTTTTTATTATTATATAATTGATTTTGTTACTCTTCAAAGCAAACCGTTGATGGAATACAGCCATTCCAATGATGTAAAATGAGTGTATTCTTTCAAACACTGAGCTGAGTCGTCACTTCAAAGAAGATAAACCACATGCACGTTTTCCAGAGGACAGAAAGACCTCAGGGTGTACAGAGTCTCCAGAGACGTTTAAGTCACAGTGACTCTCTATCCCTCTCTCTCTCTCTCTCTCTCTCTCTCTCTCTCTCTCTCTTATTCTCAGGCACAGCAGCCAGTCTGAGTTAAGAAAAATGCTCTCCGACGTTTTTCGCCGCCTAAGAGATGTCTTCAAAGTTAACGTAGCATATAATTCCACCACTCCCCTTTTTCTCCCCCTCTCCCTGCGGCTGTACGAAGAAAATAAGCATATTATCAAATTCTGCTCTCAAATGGCATAATTTCTTGGTTGCGTGAAATGGCTGTCTCTTCAGGGAATCCTTGGCCTAATGCTGACTGGCAGCCTCTCCAGCTTGGTGGCACAGACGAGACCCAAGCCAATGGGCTGGCAATACAGTGACTGTCACTTGCCTTCTGCCCTCTACAATGTGCATCGAAATCAAATGCTGCTAACATTTCCACCGATTAAGGGCAGAGGGACGACTTTTCTTACCAGAATGGGCTTTGAGGATAAACACTAGTCCTTTCAAACAGGGGTCCTTTTCAGACTTCCTTTGAAGGACATGCTATTCTGTTGAGGCATAGGGGAAATTATAGGGGTTTGTTGTTGGGCTATTTGGCAATTCAGGAACTTCATCAGCTTGTCCAAGAAAGAGAGAGAGAGAAAAAGAAGACCCAGAGTCCTCTCAATTCCTTTGCAAAAAGCTGGGTGCTATGCATTTGCGCTCTGAAACACTCCATCCTTTGTATGACTCCATAATATATCCCTCCTATTTCCTCTCCTGAAACCTCTGACTGCGTGTCCCTTTTCATTTCACTTCTTCTCGTCTACTGGAAGTACTTATTTGTCATTTCCTCTAATTATTGAGGGAGTCTCAGTTCAGTCCTCCTGACAGCAGAGCAAGAGCTAAAATGATCAGGGAGGAAAAGCAAACACATTAACTCACATTTCAGAGGAGGAGGGACCCAGAACAAACTCTCATTGTCCTCCATTACTATAGTAAAAATGAGCCCCTGGAGCCCCTTGTAAGTAAAGGGCATTAGCTATATGAGGGGACAATTCATTTTCGCTACAAAAACATAGCTTCTGTTTTTAAATAGCACAATTTTCTGCTATGTTACAATGGTATTTTTAAGGGAAGCTCTAGCAGGATCAGATTCTCTCAAGTTGTTGCTGCTTTAGGAGAAACTGGATGACCATTCAAAACGCTCTGAACTAAAACATTTCATTTCAGGAAAGTGGGGTTTTAGAAAATTGATTTCATGACTGATGACTGATAACATGGTTGTTACAATAGGTTCAAAATCAATTTTCTAAAACCCCACTTTGCTGAAATGAAATATTCTCCCTAAACCAAACAAGTTGTGATGTCTATTTAGGTCAACATTTTATGGGAATGATATTGTTTGAGCTGTGAAAGGCATTGTGGTCGGTTGGAGGCAGCCTCCTCTCCATCATCATCATTAGGGCCATGGAGCAGGGCCTTTGGATAATGAGAAAGCAGAAGAGGTTGGTGGCAGAGGGTTTGGCGGCCACTATACGGTAGCTTTGGCATCCACACTCTGACAACATTTTTTAGATGGTGGGTTGAGTATAATTTTATGTCCTTGTGTATAAGTACACCATATTGTTTGGGAATTAAGTGCAGCGTCTAGGCCTGTAATTACACGTTCACAATAACTGGTATTCACAGAGGCTGGAAATAACTTAAAGGGTTCCGGTCTGTTCTCCGATGCCGGCGAACTTCATAGGAACAGGCTGTGTCTCCTCTCAAATGTCAAACAGTTCTTA
>JAQIUQ010003599.1:0-31450 GCA_030378365.1 Hybognathus amarus | reverse complement strand
GACAATGTACTTTTTTCAACTTCAGTTTCCTGTCTCAACTTCCTTTAAGTAGGTACTTACAGGACCTTATGGTGCTTACCTCAAAGTACTGGTAGAAATGAGGTTGAGTTACATGGAACAGGGTATAGGTTTAAGATAGGGTTAGGGTTTAGTACTAGTTATTACCAGTAATATAGCTTCTAAAATGAGTACATAGTATTTACATGAGTATCTTGGACTGTAAAGAAACGTTACCGAATAAATGTATAAGATCCCGTGACCCTAATACAAACCTAGACGTGCCATTTTATACATAAATATACAAAAGGATAAAATGGTGTTGGGAAGGCCAGTTTTATTAACAATATCGTTAGCATAAAATATCTTTCGCCCACGATACCTTCTCCTACCCTAAACCTCCTATAACTAAAGGAAATTCCTAAAACTAACACGTAACAAACTACAATTATATGAAGAAAACATAACTAACAGACAAGTATGCAATCACAATAATTTTATTAATTTGCGAAAATGTCAGGAACCGATACCAAAAGCCGTTCAGCATGATGGAAGCGTTACAGTCGACAGTCTTTTCTACTGGCAGTATTGTAATAGTTTTGCTATGAAGTACAGAGCAGGAAATTGAATTTACTAATCAATGAAAATGTTAATCGCGAGCTTAGGCTTCGCGCTTCTCCATTTCAAATGTAATTAACCCGTCTCACAGTCCTTCATGTCGCAATCTATGATGGAGTAAGCCAAAGAGCCAATGAATGTTTGATATCGTCTGTCTGTAAAACATGGCGTATCGTTTCTCAAGGGCGCATTTTTTTAATTTTAATTCATCACCAGTGCGGGGTTTGACACGAGTCGACTGCTGAGGGAGATGGAGACGAAGGTCACGAGCAGGAATAAGAGGCTGAATTAGGAGCTGTTTCTTGCATACAACTATGGATTCTAAAGATTTGGGAGTACATCAAACTAATAAAATTGATGTCTTTTGAGATTTTGCTGTTGTTTTATCAGGAGAAAGCGCGTTATGTGTCTCAAGGTAAGTAGACTACTACAAAGCGAAGTTCGCCAAGTCACCGTTAAGAGAATGTATTTGAGAGGTTTATCTATTGTATTGTTTAAAACCATGCAGGCGAAACGAGCAAAATGTCAGTATTTGGAGTATTATATCAATAAATGCGACAGAAAACTTAAATTAATAAGACGGTGGAGATCAGAAACGTAGATGCTACGATATTAATATGCATCAATTGTAATAGTCGATACAAATGTGTATGTCAGTGGATTTCATTCATCGATGAATAAATGACGTTTTTGTGTACTCAATATGTAAATCTTATACGTTTTGGTACTGTAAATACGTCTGTTATTATACGTTTCTGCGACATATAAAGCGTTGATTATGACGTATGATGAGACGACACTTTACGATACAAATACATGCAGTATTCTAGTGAGATCACCGTTGGAAATACTTCGATTCTGGTTGGCTGGAAGGTTAGCAGTAAAAGCCGTAGTTCCAGTCAGTTTGATTTACAGTTTGAAATGAATCTGCTACTATTAACATTGGTAACCATAGTAACATAGTTACACTTGCAAACAAGTGGAGCACATATGAAAACGTTTATGTAGGTAGGCTAAATGGATGATTTTTACATATCGTTTAATTGTCGTTTAACACCTGTGCAATAATCAGGCTGTCTAATTGGCATCTTGATGCCACACCTGTTAGGTGGGGTGAATTATCTCGGCAAAGGAGAAGTGCTCACTGACACAGATTTCAGACAGATTTGTGAACAATATTTTGAGAAATAGGCCTTTTATGTACATAGAAAAAGTCTTCGAATTTTTAGTTCAGCTCATGAAAAATAGTAGCCTGGTTGAACCAGACTCTCGATGCATTTCATTTGTACATAGAATCTGGCCTCTCTTCATTGAGAAGCGTTTATTTCCTTGTAGCGGTTCTCTGTTAAAGTTCAAAACTCTGGATACTGCCACAGTCACTCAGGATCTGCCATAGCCAATCGCTAAAGCTAAGTTACACTACATGATTTTAAGCCCAATTTGCAAATCGTAGCAGTTGACCAGACAGGTAAGGGTGTTATAGCATGCAAATCGCAAGGGGGTTCACGGGCGATGGACGCTGGCTAAGTCTGTGTGTAAGTGAGAGAGCCAACAACGCAGCGAAGATGCTCGACAGAGCACGTCGACAGAGAGCCCAGAAAAAGATATCTCAGCATGGTTAGATATTCCAGAGAGCTGCCCGCGCGAACTCACCCTACTAGGTGATGCCATGAGCTACAGCCAGATCAGTAGCACCGTCTGGGTTGGAGGTCACCGGGCGACTTCTTTGTTTTCTTTTTTGCATTTTTTCTCCTAGAGCAGGATCATCTCACAAACAGTGTGCAGCACTAGTTTCTGTAAACGTAAATGTTGTGTTCTTCTGTTCTTCTTACTCAGTGGCGCAGTATATTTTCGCATCATTTATTGATTAGGTTTTATACGTGGTTTTTGACGAAACGTGCTTGTGAGCAAGATGGTGGAGTCGTTGGAGTGTCTGAACTTGATTATTTATTTGATTGTAGGTAGCATCCTCAAAACAGTTTGGCAGCCACGGGTTCTGGGCTTGAAACACAGCTAAAGCATCCGTGCAATATGTCACAAACCATGATGTCATGCCGAGCTGCCACTGAACTCCCAAGAACTTTTTCTCCTCCTTCACTTTCATTCCTCCATTTGAGTCCAAGCATAGAGGAAGACAACAAGGTTGTGACTTTGCATCTCTGTGATTCGCCTTTGACTAACTCATTCACACCTCAGAGTGGCTGGAAGTGAGAAATTTTCCTGAACCCAATAAAGAGACCACAACATATGGCTACACCAGCACAACTTAGCAACATCTTTTCTATCACTTCACTTTAAATTCTGTGTTTTATTCTGCACAACAAAAAAGCTTCATGTCTTCTGACTACATTTTCTGAATTGAGAAAAAAAAAAATTGCAATGTTTGGTGGGCAATCATGAACTTGTAGGTTCCTTATATCAATAAATTGGTCTGTTTACAAAAAGTAAACTGGAAACCTAAGGAATATATAACAGTGCAGGAGAATGGTACTCTGGGAGGAGAAAAAGAAATGAAATTGAGCGAAGTGTGTTTATGAAGACGACAGCATGCAGCTAGAAAAGTGTGAGGGCAGAAGAAGCAACAATCTGATTTATAGATTTGTGAATTAAGTATTGGATAAAATGTTCACATTAATCTATGCTCTATCTCAGAATATTGAAAATTCATGGGAGCACAGATGTGTATAACTTTGGCTAATGAATAGGAAGCCCAGGAAACATGTATTGTGAAACTTGGCTTGGGAATTCAGAAACATGGCTCCCATTAAATTATTTTAGCTTGATTTAATTGATTTGTAAATATGGCACAGGCTACACAAAGACAAATATATACATATATATATATATATATGTGTGTGTGTATATATGTGTGTGTGTGTGTGTGTGTGTGTATGTGTATATATGTGTGTATATATATATATTAGGTATATACAGAATATATGTATGAAACATCTTACTTATGCAGGGCCTTTTAACCTATAGTTATCTAATTTAATTTAAAATATATATTTTATGCTCAGGACAGGTAATTGGGTAATGAATGATAATGTAAAATCAGTATTTTGCTTATGATTGAAATGAATTATTTTGAATCATATTTGGATCTTTACTAGTAATTTGGCACATGGTTTATTCTCAGACTAGGTGAATATGTTAATTTGTCTTTGTCAGTATCAGGGACTGTTCTTTTTTTTAGTCTGTATTGTTTCTTCAACTCAGAGTTCGAAAAGTAAAGAGAAACAGGGATAAATTCTAAATGAAACTTATTGTGTGTATAAATGAACTTTCTTAAAAACCCTTGATTCTCTATTATTTATTTATTTATTTCTTATTTATTTCATGAGTACCCGAAGGCATCAACTGGTAAAACAAGGAATGAAATTCTCTTATTTAACCTTTGGCCGTAAGATTTTCCTGAACCTTCCGTAATACTGGCCAGAGATCTGAAAATCCTTGGAAGCCTAATGGCTGTCTATATTAAGCCAAATCGATTTGGTTGATGTTTCCCTCGTCCTCTAACCTGACAAGAAAAACGATTAAGTCTCATTAGGAGATATTTCTGTTTACATTATTTGAATTATTCAATTTCTAATTTTTTTATTTTATGTTAACACATTAACTGGGCTTTCTATTGATTAGTTAAATAATATGAAAGGTGTCAAGAGCATTAATAGTGAAGATGTTTCGTAGTAATCCCCTAATATTGTGGATGATTGGAAAAGTGACCTGTATCTGTATCCTGATCTTTTAACTCTCTCCAATAATGGACCAGAGGCCCCTTTAGAAAAGGCATATAGAAGGTCAGTGCAACAACAATATCCTAACTTTCTCTGTCCTGGGAGCAGGTGGCTTGAATTACACAGCTGCGATCCGCAGCAACTAACAGTCTTGACATTATATTGGATTATAGATGTTAGTAACAGAAAGAAATTAAATGCCACAAAGACACCCATTCACATATGTTCCTCATGTCTTTGATTGCAACAAGAGAGCACTTATTGCTGTGGACACATATATATGGCACGATTCACGTGTGGTTTCAGAAACCAGTGTGAATTGTCCCCATGTTGCTAGTAAATTATGTGCATGGCGCATTCTCTGCTTACTAAGTCACACTCTCAGATTTCATGGTTGGTACTATGGCAAAATTAACTTAAAATATAAATTTACCAAATTCAACAAAGTGGGTTCATGACTTCATTTGAGAAATGCAATTGAAGTTTTAACAAAGCTGGGACTATGAACAGTGCTCCAGCAACCACTCTTATATCTTTGGACTTCAACATTTTTTGACTTTACGCTAGTGAACAACAATTATATGGTGACTTACCAAATTCTACCAATTTCTTTTTCTGTGACTAATAAAGCTGCATATTGGAAGAGATTTTGGAAGTATTATGACTCTGACAACTAGCAGTAATTCATATTTTGATTATAGATAAATATTTTAGCAAATATTCTGCTTTTTTCTGTATTTTTTGATACATATTAATGCAGCTTTGTTGAGCATAAGAGATGTCTTTGGACATTAAAGAGGGTGAGTTTGGAATTTGAAACTGAGGGGCCTGGTTCAGAATGAGCCTTGCATGTTATTTATCAGTAAAGAAACATTTTCTGAAAAAAATTATCCATTTTAAAGCCAGTTGCTTTCACTGGCCAAAATATTGCTCATAGGCAATAAAATAAATGGTATCTATGCTATCTCTTTCACATGCCATTAAAACAATTTACCCACTCACATTTTACAAAAGTAGGTGGATTATCACGCAGGGACTGAATGTGATATATTGATAGAATAACGTTAGAAATAAGAAGACTCAGTTTCGCTTTATCGCACTGCAATAGTTATGCTTTTGTTCCCAGTATTTATCAGCATAGTCTACACAGCAGCGGCGGAGTGATATGTTACCTAGGCCGACCGAGGGCCGATTCCACATGACAATCACGCAGTGTATTTACATGCCGCTGACACTTACGTCATCAGCTTACAGAAAAACTTCAGTTTTATTTAAGAGAGGTGAGCAACAAGACATAATTATGGACCATGTTTGCTAAACCATGACAATCAACTTTTGAAGACGATGAGAGATTAGGAATAGAGTGTCTCAGACGAACCATAGTGGAACAGAATAAAGCCGATGAAGAACTCATAAAAGAATGAGATATTAAAGTGGGAATACCGTACCTATTGTGTCACTCTTCCCACGATGCCTTTAAAAACTGATGTTATCTTCTCCACTCTAACGTACCATTACACTATGGTGTCACTCTCCACGATGCATCGACTGTAGCGTTCTCTCCACTCACGTTGTCAGTGTTTGATCAATGAGTTATGAAGTGGCTTCATTGGCTGAGATTTTGGAGTAGCCTAACAAAAAGGTATTACCTGTACATCTGTTGATTGCATAGAGGAAAGACGACTGGACTGCATTCAAACTAAGTGGTTTGTTGATTTTGAAATCACTTTGTAACATTTAGAAGTCGTCTGGCTACTCAGCTAACTCGTTCGACTGTCAGCGTAGTGCGATTGTTAAGAATCTGTTCCGACAGTTTCTACTTCCCGACAAAGTAAAATTCCACCGCTGCTGAGAACTAGTTTCCTGTAAATGTTGATGATAATTGAAATATATTTGATGTTAGAACTACATGAGTAGTTTGATTTACATAATTTTCTATCAACAAACATACATCGATAGTCTCAGCAATTATGATATTGATGTACTTTTTGGTGAACTATGGAGTGGTTAAAACTGTTTAATGGCATACTAAAACCAATTTCATTGATTCGATTAGCCTGAGGCACTGGCCCAACCTGCGCCACTGGGACGAACTGGAATCATTTTTAAAGAATGTCTCTACTGATAAATAACACTAAGGCTACATTTGGAAATGAGATTCCAAATGTCCAAATTAAAACACCATTGAATTCCCATATGATGCAAATTTTGATAAGTAAGATTAAATGGTCCTATTTTCTGGATTTCTCTGCCTATCTACATTCTGTAAAATATATTATTACTCAGCTAGTCTGGGATTACTACTAGTAGAACAGCGTTGGGAAAGTTCTTTTGAAAAATAATGTTAAAATATCACTTCTACAAAAATTTGCTATATGAATTTACAGAGCCACCACAAGTCAAATATTACTTGAATTGCCATCTTTGTGGATTACCACAACATGTAGATACTCAGACGTTCACAAACGCGACATGCCACCCGCACTTCACTGGTGATTCGACAGCCTCAAGTCATCCCATTTACTTGATGCAATAGGTTCATATGTGGAATTGGCCAGCTTATAACAGCTTCAACTCTTCTGAAAGGCTTTCCCACGCTGGGAGTGTGTCTACTGAATTTCTGACCATTACTTTAAAAGAATGCATTTGTATAAGATTAGGCACTGCTGTGGCTTGATGGAACCTGGTCGCCCATCTCTACTCTTATTCATCTGGAGATGTTTGTAAACTGAGGTAAGGAGAGTCTGTGCAGAGCAAGTCAGTTCCCTCCAGGCAGCAGGAATTCAGCTCATCCATGTCTTATGTCAACTTGCTTTGTCCACTTGTCTACAGCCATGTTGCAAATAGGAAGAGCCATCCCAAGCTGTCCCACAAATTTGGAAGCACAATCTCCAAAATGTCTTAGTATGTTGAAGCCTAAGAGTTTCCTTAGGCCTGGAAACTAAGCGCAAGACCCCTACCCCTGAAGAGACAACCCCACACCATAATTCCCCTCCACCAAAGCCCAAACTCACACAATGCCAACTGAGCAGGTACCTTTCTCCCTGGGACCCACAAACTACAGAGACTTCATCCCCGTACAACTTGCAGGACAGAATGTGATTCATAGCTCCGAGGAACATGTGTACAGGTGCTCGACCGGTGGTGGCATGCTTACACCACTGCATTGCGGGCTTTGCTTTGTTGGTGAGTGTGGGGCCCATGGAGCTCTATGCACTGTGCTGTTTGACAGCCTGCGTTTGAAGCCACAGAACTTTGAGGTACTATAAGCTCTATTGACTCTGCAGAAAGTTGAACTCTGCGCACTGGGCTGGCATGCGCTCACCCTGTTTTTTTGTTGTGATGTTACATAGCCTTCACTTTCATGGCTGGTTGCTATTGTTTACAATTGCTTCCAGCCTTTGTTTCTATACCACTTATGACATTTATAAACTGACTGTGGAATATTTAAATTTCAACTTTTCGACATGTGGCGTCACATGCTTCGATTCAGATGAGATCCTGACAGTGACCAAAACCTATAACAATATCTAACCTTTGGTTGTGAATAGGGCTTTGTCCTTCAACACTCTAATTGTCGCTTTTACTACATTCATCTAATCCCCAAGCCTCTATTGCTTATTCCAAAAGGTCATTTTAAAACTATGCAAAGAATTAGAGCAAGTATAACATTTCAAATATCATATGAACATTTGGAACTAGACTTCGATCAATGTATTCTAAGGCAGTCTGCAGCACTTTCTGTAACTTTGCCACAAACTTGCAAAAAAGAACAATGTTACCGGTGGAATGCACGCAAAGTGGCAAGAGATTAACACTCTCTCATTCAGCTTCCACTTTTTGATCAATCAGCCACTTTTAAAGGGGCGTTTTAAAGGGTTTTTTTTTCTCTGCATGATTGTGTTTAATGGGGTGCAATATGACATGTATTCGATGGTCTTTCTTCTTGGAGAAAGTCTTATTTTTCAGTGAAACTTCACCTTTATTGTCAGCCGCGCTCTCCTCTGTCCCCTGAACTCAGTGGTTCACTTCCTGATTCTATGAAGACGCTCCCTAAGAAACACGTCTGTGTGCTCAGATTGGTTAGTTCGGCCCGTGTGTTGTGATTTGGCTCAACTGTCGCCCAGCGTTGTCTGTACGAAGGTCGCCGCCTATTACCTTCACGGGAACGCGAAGCTCTGTGGTCCAGGATGTGAATGATGAATGGTGGACTCGCAGTTCAGTTTGAGGCAGAGTCAGGGACCGGAGAAAGCCGCGATGACGAGAGTCAGGACCGAACCTCACCACACACACGGCTCTTTACTGAAACATTTCTGAATGATAATTTGCTACATTTTTTTACTTTATGCACGGTTTGTTTTACACAATAGCATCTGACTGGCAACAATAGCAACTGACTGGCTACTGAATGTGATACTCAAACAGCGTTGGCAAGTTTGACGTCTCTTGATCAAATCGATCATAAAGCATATTTACATGAAAAAATACATTTACAACATTGGTCATTATACAAAATTCAGGTCCAAGTGATGTTTGCAAACGCGTTGCTCGTCACACAAACACTCGTAGCATAACAGTAGCCTATAAAGCCAGCGACTTGCGCATATGAAAAGTATAACAGAACGCAAGGCTACGTCTGGAATTACACAAACTTGCAAAAAATTATACATTATACACAAACTTGCATTTAAAATGATTAAGTCTTAGCCTACTTACAGGTTGTGGCCCAACAACTGCTGCCTCTGGTTTTAAAAGTTGGATCTGCTTCATGTTTAGTAACAGTTTCTTGTTGAATCCAGAGCTGAACTCGATTGGATTCTGGAAGCTGTCTTCCGCAAACTGTCGGCAGCAGAGAGCACTAGATACGATCTGCCATTTTCAGGAACATAATGGACATGAATTTATCTATTGTTGAAAATTTTTGCAGCATCCGATGGGAAGTTTCGACACAGAGCCTGACAGCTGCGTGAACAGACTTGTCACTTTTGAGGAAGAAACTGCTGAAATATGATAATGCCCTTTCTGCATATTTAAAAGAATGGTTGATACGAAATGTGTAGGTTAGTGATACATGTGGTACCAGCTGTGTCCCAATTGAAGTTAGTTTTGTAGGCGATATACTTCCTGATTTTTAAAGACGAAATATCTCTGCTTACATTGAACTTGGGCTGTGTTTGAGATATGTAATTCACTGGCTGCAACATTCAGCACTATTTAAAATGAAAAAGTGAATAGAGTGGGACCCCTTTGATATCTATTTCAGCAACAATGCACTATGGGATAGGTAGCTTCCACACAAATTTATAAATATAATTGGTTCCAAAATTCCGCTCTGTATAACTGTACATTAAATATCAAATATTCATAAGCAGCTTCAGTTAGTATGTGGAAACTCGATTGCTTGTTCCCAATAAACTGGTGTCTGGTGGAACAGATGACTATATGATGTGGTGTCTGTATATTTACTGTAAGCTGTGTCCATTTACAGTGCTCAAAATGTCCCTGC
Source organism: Hybognathus amarus (assembly GCA_030378365.1). Classification (NCBI taxonomy): domain Eukaryota; kingdom Metazoa; phylum Chordata; class Actinopteri; order Cypriniformes; family Leuciscidae; genus Hybognathus; species Hybognathus amarus. The sequence continues at coordinate 21,592 of JAQIUQ010003599.1, read as the reverse complement.
CAGCAAGTACAGCAATTTTTAAATGTCACTTACTGATGGCCTTGGTCATTTTTTCACAAGCTAAACAAATTACGGAAACACCATTGGACACAGCCAGGGCCTGGTGTCAGTACAATTTGTTGATGTTATTTACACACATGTAGCTTAACTTTTATGAAATTATAGGACATTGGGAAAATGTGGTGGACTCCTGAGTATTACTGAATAAAGTCTACTTTGATGTGTTTCAGGATGAGGCACATGGGCCCTTTGAGAGGCAGCGTGAAACATGCCCAGGTGAATTGGCAGTCCCACGGAGTGAAAAATAGATGTCCATTAGCACCAAGACAGTTTCAGGTCCCGCAGCCAATTCTGCCCAGGCTGCCGAACAGGTGGCGTGACTGAGAGGGAAAATGAATTATAGATTTAAAGTTCCTCTTTGACGTTCAGAGTCGACTTCACTGTTAAAGGAAGGTCAGCTGCCTCTGGGCATGCGTCTTAACAACGAACATGGCTATCGACCTGTAAAATGAGCCGTTCTGTGGGAGTTCTCTTTGAAACATTACCCACGGCTCTTTGAATTTTACGCTCGACTGTTGAAATTGGTTCGGCTTCGATGAGTTTCACACAACGCGACTTGCGGAGGACTGATGGAATCTGTCTGACGAGCCAGCGTCGCCGCAGCATTTTCAAAGAACTGAGAGCAGAATGTTCTGAAGTAAATGTTGGCGCTTACATAAATGTAGCATTAGACGGGATCTGCCGATGGTGCAGCGCAGCTTGTTGCTTACGAGGTTTGAGGGGATTTTGGAAGGAGAACATTGTCCAGGCCTGATGTACATTCCGAACTGCAGGTTTTTTTTTTTGATAGTGTCAGAGAAGAAGATGGCAAACATGTATGATGGTTTGAATGCTGCAAGAGCTCTTTCTTCCTGTCCATTGACCAGCTGGGTGTGGATGCAGAGTACTCGACCCGACTTTTTGCTTTGTCCCCTTGGATCTAGTGTGTTTAACAGTGACCCCCTGAACAGCGCATTATTGTGAGTAATGCTTTCCCCTTTCTTCCCTTGTTTCTGAGTCTTGTGGGCCTGTCCTCAAGCATCTCTTTGTACCTCCTCCTTGGAAACACACATCAAACTCTCTTATTCCTAATGGATATGGCTTCTCATTCTATATGTGTTAAAAGGTGATTTAAAGGCACATGATGAAATTGGAGGAATTATGCTTAGAAACTACACACAATACACACCAATGTTGAATCTGTGACTCATATAATGTCAGAGATTTCCCAAATTACATTACTTCTTGAATTTTAACACGATTTCATCAGCAAGATTCAGATTACCATCCAGCAGATGATATTAATCTGCATAATATACATAGAATTATGAGCATTTGGCTGTGAGATTTTCTCTTGTGTTTTAAATAAGTTTTATTGTTTAATGTTAGTATCTTTGTCTCACATGCTGAGCTCACCGAGGGCACTCTTGACTTCATTAACAGTTGACACTTATAATGCAATGGATTTCCAAGTGTAATAATACCTGACATCTGTTTTTTTTTTATGATTTCATTGTTCATTCACACCTCTTTCAGCCTCTGCAGATATGGTGAACATTTCTCAACCTTACTCGTGCATTTCACCAAACATAGAATGATAATAAATAAAGTAATAGAAATTTGAGAAATATTAGAACTTATTACATCTTAATTTTAACAAGAATCTTATTATTAAAATGCTGCCATGTTTAATAGTTCACCCGGAAATTAGATGGTTCTCACCCAAATGGACATATATTCATATTACTAACCCTATATCATTCAGGAACATGCTTGAACATGACTTTATTTTTTTTATTTTGGATCCCATTTGAGAATGCTATATGTTGAACATTATTCAAACATCTAAAAACGTTAAAATAAAGAAGTAAGATGCAGGTCCCATTTTCATCAGCCAACAATGAAGATTGAAACAGAAAAAACAAATGATACATTTGTTTTTTAAATGGCATATAATCATGTAATGTTGTTATTTATAAAGAATTAACATTTATAACATCATCTGACTGTTTATCTTCAATTGAAAATAGCAGAAGAAAAAAGCCTTTTGGGTCAACATGAATACCACCTCATTGTATTGTGGTCCAAGTGCATCTATAACTAAAGCTTAATCTCACATTACAAATAGCAGTTAAGGGAAAGTCCAAGGCAATTGGAAATGAAAGAGCTGACTTTGACTAATGAACAAAAGCATAAGACTTTGGTAGCAGCTTGAAGTTTCCACTCTGAAATCCACACCCAGTTGGCAGAATATAAATGGACAGTGCCCCTGGGAGTACAAAACCTGCCTTTGATTCAACAGTGTGTCTACCGCTGGGCTATGTCAAGAATGTCGCAGTTCTAGAAGAATATCACCTTTCGCTAGTGTCAAATGGCATTTGCTCCTATGCTAACACTGTAGTGTGTGGTGTGTGCGTGTGTGTACCTCTGGTGCTTTGACACATTACCACATATCAATTAACGTGTAGCCCGTGGGTTAATACAAACGATTACAACCTGTCTCTGGTAGAAGGCCTTGAGAAGCTGAAATTTCCTCTATCTAGTGATTATTACAAATAGAAAGTAGATAATTTTTTATTGGAAATCAATTGAAATTATGTTAAGAACCACTGGCTTCTTTGTGCTATTGACTGGACTGTTAAACCATGCAGGATAAAGAACTGCAAATTTTCAGACATCTTCGATGAATTTTCTTTTCTTGGAAATGAGGCAATCTGGATTATGTAGTGAGGAAAAACTGTGAGCACATTTAAAAAGCATGAAATATAATATATACAGTTGCGTTCGAAATGGGGAGCAAATTCAGGTTTCTCAATGGCTTCTAAGACACCAGACAGTTTCGAGGCAAACTCTGAATTTGCTCTGAAACTGGTCTGGCAAGAAGCTAGCATTCAAGGCACCATTGCGACCTACCAATCCGAAGCAACATTCAAGCGGGCTTGAGCCCGATGGCAGGACAGCACAGCGACGAACTGCAGTGTGACGGTTATAGTTGAAGACACCGATCTCATTAGAACACGGCAGAGCCGGTCTTATTCTAAAATATTTTTTTGCACGGACATTTTTTGGCATGTAGAGAATGTTTAGAGGGGTGGCTTATGTCAGTTTTCTTTGTCATGATGTGTGTTTATGTAGGTGCAATTTAACATGTATTCGTGTTTTACTTTAAGAAGTCTTGCTTTTCATAAATTTTCACTCTTACTTTAAGCCGCTTTCTCCTCTGTCCATTTGAAGCCGGTTTACATCGCTGAGTCTAAAACCACTCCCTCAGGAAACACACAATGGGCCTGCCTTTTTGTTACCTTTACAAGGGCAAAAGTTGCATATGTTCCTGTCAAATGTAAATGGTGTCGATATTTGAATATGAGTATCAGCGAGCCAGAATCAGTCCCAGAAGGGCGAATGAAGAAGAACAGACAGAACCTCCCTAAACACTGCTCTTACAAAACGTTTCTGAATGGTAATTTGCCTATATATTTTTTTTACTTTATATAGCTGAACATAACACATTCGCAAGCCACGAAATATGGCCATGCCCTTTTTTGCATATTCAGAAGGAGGGTTGATGCAAATATATGGGTTGGTTGCTGATATCGAAACCCATTGTAGTCCCCAATCAAGTCGGTTTTTGTAGGCATTAAACTCTACTGATTTTTTAAAGACAGATATCTTTGCTTACATTGAACTTTCAGCTCTGCAACTTGCAGATAATGTGCATGCACCAACTGCAACACCCTGGCGACTACACCTCCTTGACTCACGATTCCTCTGAAAAGGACCTGCTTTCTCAGAGATGGGGCACTCTATGGCACCCATGTACGGACGGGATGTCTCAGAGACTCCATGTACTCGATCTCTGAACAGAGCATGATGAGAGCTCAGTAGGCCTACCACAGGCTGTGGTAGACACCATGCACTTGCCGTTCATGCCCCTCTATGAGGCGTCTCTGTGCGTTGAAGTTGAACCTGTTCGTTGATTGGTGTTCTTCCGCCGGGAAAACCCCTGAACTCGCCAGAATCAGAGTCGTGCTTTCCTTCCTGCAAGATGGGGTTGAAGCGGAGGCTGTTCCTCCCACCATCAAAGTGTATGTTTCCACAATAGCCAGTCATCATGATGCAGGTGGAGGTAAGTCATTAGGGAAAACACGATTTTGTCATCACGTGCCAGGAGGCTAAATCCACAGTCGATAATCCGCACCCGTACCCTCTTGTACCTGGCTTCGGATATGTGTTCGCCCACTTCGTTTTGTAGATCAGGTAGTGAACCTGCAAGCCGCCCCCTGAATGAGCAGACCCAGCCCTAGCTTTCCTCTGGCCGTCCGTACTCTGCATTGTTCCGTGGACAAAACCCAGAAGCTTCAGGACCTCAGATCATCTCTCTTGGAGGCCAGCAGAAAGGGAGAGGCTGTCTGCAAGCAGAGGTCATGAGCCCACTGGTTAGTGGATGCTGTACATCCAGAGACTTATGAGTCCCAGGACATGCCTTGCCCACCCAGGTTGAGGGAACACTCCACTCAGAGAGTTCGCTCTTCTGGGTGCTGGCACAGGTGCCTTAAATGTTAGGACTCAGTGTTATATCTGTCTGTTGTCTATGTGAAACAATTGAGGTTTTTCTATTCTGTGGGCTCAGTTTGTGCCAATATCTGAGTCATATAAGAACTAATGCTTTTTAATATTCTGTTCAGTTGATGATCTTACGTGAGACAGACTCTATATTGTCTTCTATTTACACTGGTAGTTCAGCATAAATTGAATGTTTTAAATGCTGAGGTGCTTCTTCTACAACAGCTGTTAGTCTGCCTGAGAAAATGCTCACAGCTGGCTGCGTCATGTCTTTCATTCCTCTTCTTTTCCCCTGACACACCTGAAATAGAAGCTCTCTGAGAAAGCATGATGCAATTGATTCATTGGTCCATCACAAGCCAGGAATGGTTTCCTCTGTTTATGGAGCTGAGTCAGAGCTAAAGCTTTAGCCAGTCTGAGCACTGCTGAGTGTTAGGACCCAGCTCTTGAGCTGAGAGAGTGTTCCTTGATTCACTCCGATTCCACCTTCGATGCCATGTACTACTAAAGCCCCTAATGGTGCACCCTCTTGCAGTCTTTTGTGTGCGTTTCTCTCGCACCCTCTTTTTCTACACTCTCCGTCTTTCCTTTTGAGAAGTACATCTGCATTGAGCAGCATCTATCTGTCTTCTCTGCTGTTTCTCACTCTATGTCGATTTGTGTCATAAATATGGCAGTGAGGAGTTGTATGTTATTCAGGTGGCATATAGTATGGAGCACATGGATTATCATTACCAAAGCCAGTGTGAGAGAGGAACTGGAAAGTTCATGTTCAGCTCACTTCCTGGAGTTTCTTTTTAAAGTGCACTTCAGAAGGATGGGCAGGTTAAACAGTATAATGTTGTGTAAGAATAAAAGCTAGATGTACCCTGGCTATGATCAGAGGTTAATCTGGTGGTGATTCTGGAAAAATAGGACATAACCCCAACCCACAACCTGTATATGCTGCCCTGCAAAGTCAAAACACAGTAATTATGGCAACACAGAGATTAGTGTTAGACTCTCGAACATTGTCAGTCATTTTTCATGGACAGGGTTGTAAAAAATCTATAAACCCATCATTATAATTTTCATATTTTAATGATACATGCCATGGTTGGTTCAATTTTTGTTCACATTTTCTTTTTTTTGTCCTTTTTTTGCATGTTACATGTTGTTACAGTTAGCACTTTTTATTACCTCATGTACATACTTTTATTTATTATGGTAATTATAGATAACTGAGTAATTCTAACCTTTAACTTGTCATAAACCTAACCCTTAACCCATGTAGTTACCTTGTATTTACCATTACTTTCTTAAGTACACAGAAGTACATGTACTGTAAAGTAAAGTGTAAAATAATTGTACTTAATTTGTTGTCACTACATGTTGTTAATTATTATTACTCAATACTTGAGTGTATAATTACACTGTAACATGGACATCTTATAATAAAATGTGACCATTTTTATCTGATTTAATATAACATTTCTCTGAATCTCAGCAAAGTTGAGAACAAATTCATTCAACAGACCAGATCATAGTGTAAGAGCACAATTTCAGTCATGATTTGACTAGCGACAATGATTAATTTCTCTGTTTTGGCTTTTTATATTATTTTTATTTTATATATTTATTTATTTCAGTTGTAATTGCCATTTGCCACAATACAGCCAAGCAATTAGAACATTTTAAAATATAATGATTATTGCTCTCTTGTCCTCCCCCGCTCTATGGTTGCTTTGACCCTGGTTCTGGCTTCAATTTAAGCCCTGGCCATAATGTTATCAAAGATTTGGCTAATGAAGTTAGCCACTTGTGACAAGCCAGACTCTGTGGTCTTGAGAACATCCTTTTGCATGATCACTTTCACACAGAAGACCCAAGCCTTTGCCTACACACAGAACCTTGACCCAATAAACCACATTCAGCAAGCTCCCCATGGCCCATAAGGGACTGCACAGGCAAAGTCATTGTTGTGGCTTCTGCTTAATGGCATTAACAATGTGTGGGCAATAAATAATGAGAACAAATAGGCACATAAAGAAAATTAATGAAATGTGCATAGAAGTAGAGCAGAGAGATGCATGGTTACACAGGGTGCCGACAAATTACTGGGGGTGTGCGGGGTAAGGGAGCAGTCATCATTCCATACATCGAGTGGCTCAGCCTAACACCTGTGTTTCTCTCCTAACAACTCACCCTAATTAGCCCAGCTGAGCTCCAGGGATTCCCATGCTGTGCCCGGAACAGGGTGGGTGGGACAGGGGGTAGGAAAGGGTAATCTTCCCTCCTCCTTATTTCTTCCTGCATTGGAGATAAGAGGCATGGATGCACTTTCACAGATCCACAGAGCATGCTCATTCCAGTTCAGTAATGAAAATCATGATATATATATATATATATGTGTGTGTGTGTGTGTGTGTGTGTGTGTGTATATATATATATATATATGTGTGTGTATTTGCTATTCGGGGCACATTAGTGTCTTACAGTGGTTGTATATATACATATACATAAATACATAATCATATTTATATATAAATATAAATATTTGATATTTGAATAACACATTTTTATTACATTATATATACGATATACGATATATTATCGATATAGGGGAACATTAAGACAGCAAGGACTCACCGTGACAATCCGTCCCTCACGGACTGAGTGACTTCGCCAAGAGGTCACTCAGTTCTCTTCTTCTTTCCCCCCTGCGATTAACCGGATAATACATTTTTGGTTCAACCACAGCCTCTTCTAGTCGACTAACGTTTAATCGTTAGGGGACATGTCTTGTGTGTATATATATATATATATATATATATATATATATATATATATATATATATACAATTAAATTATACCACAGTGCAATGATTTCTCACTGTTCATGTTTTTATGTCTGATGTCTTTTATGTCTATGTCATGTCTTTTATGTCTATGTCACGAATGTGCCTGTGCACACCTGCTCTTAACTCCCAACTTAAACCAGACACAGAAGATCACAGCCCTTCTAACACAAACATTCACAGCAGTCACACATCACTAAAAAGGTGTCTTTAGAGATGCTTCCTGTGTTCTCACTTCACTTCGATCCCCTATGAGCCAATCAGAGATGTGATCAGGCTTTTGGTCTGCCATGACTGAAGTGACCTTGAGAGGGATATTAGTATCTGACCATGAGAACGGCAATTTAAATACCATAAGAGGCCCTTTTTCTTGCAGTCTGAAAAGTTTGGCATGTATCAGGAGGTTTTGCCTCATCAATCAGGGTGTTGATTCAAATGAGATTTGTGTTTTTACAGTACTCCTCACCTGTAGTGATAATGATCTTATTACCCTATGGAAAAAAAAATGTAAATAGCCTAGTGTTTATATTTCAGTATTAATGGCGTCGTGAGAACATTGACAGAATTGTGTGTGGTTAATTAGCCCTGGAACAACTAACAGCATTAACAACATAATCTTAGTATATATATATATATATATATATATTTTTTTTTTTTGTGGAACATCTTCACTGTTTTCTCAAAATGTCTGGAAAGGTCTCTCATGTCAGCATCTGCTACATCTAACCAGTGCAGCAGATTTGTATGCTTCATACATCCAAGCTCACACATTCCTCATGGAAACGTCTCCTTATCTCCTCTTGAGGTAAATCATCTCTGTTCAGACTGAATTAAATTGTCATACTTGTGTCAAGATTGAGATGGCACCAAACAAATATAATGTGTTTATCATGAAGGAGGAGTCAAGAGAGAAGGAATCAACAGAATCGATATATGTGGAGCAGAATCCAGGATTGATCCTTTCAGAATGCCCGGAATCACTACTGCATTCTCAGCATTCTGAGGGGGAGAAATAACGTCAGGAAAGAATAATACACGAAACAAAGCAATATGCCAATTAAATGTCTAATATTTAGATCAAATGTTAGGAATGAGTTTCTAACCCAAAGGGGCAACCACATGGAACTAAAATCCTCATTGTGGTCTAGAATAAAATAGTTCCAGCAAGACCCAAGTCAGCAAGTTCCTGAGGATTTCCCCTTCTTTATTTTCTTTCCTTTTTCCTTCTGTCCCATTCCGTTCTCTTCCATTTAATCTACTGCACCTTTCCAAGTCTTTCCTGGCCCATCGAAGTTGTGCTCATCCCCCTCTCACTCTTTCTTACCGTCTGTGGCAGAAGACTGATCCCTGCTTCTCGAAGGCTGACAGAAGTAGGCTGCGGTGTGTCAGAGCCCAGGACCAATCAGAGCCGATATGCATAGTAATAAGAAGCAGGGGCGGGATAATGAAGTTCCCAGCTTGCAGCCTGGAAGGGTATCCTCCGGTGTGCGCAGTGATTTATTTCCCTTGTCAAGAGCCAGGACAGCCAGGACTTGTCCTTCCCCATGGTCCCCGGGAACGGCAGTGCAGCTTCAGACCAGATCTGAGAAGAAAGGTATACCAGGGCTGGGGTGTAAAACGCAGATGCCCTACATTTCACACAGATTGAACTGACAGAGAATGTAATGTGAGGTTCTTGCGGGGCGATGATTAAGGCACCAGCAGTTTTATGGTTGTGACTTTACCTGCTTATGTTGTCTCGTTAATTCAGGTAATCTTAAAGTAGGCCTATTTTTTTTATGATTTGACAGGGCAAGTGTCACGGAACGGGCTAGGAAAAAGGTGTGAGGACTCAAGTGCAAACAATGGGTATTTATTAAGAAAATAATACAACAAAAACAAGAACAAAAACTCCCTCGTGGGGGAAAACTAGATAATAACAGGTAAGCTCTGGAAACACTAGGAACAGGAAACATGGACAACGAACCAGCACAGTACTGAAAACACAAGGAGATTAAATAGAGAAGCAAACAAGGAAGGCTAACGAAACAGACAGGTGGAGCAAATGAACCAATAATCAGATAACAAGGTGGGCGGGGTAAACAATGACAAGAGAGCACATGGTACAAAACAACAACCATCCAAGTGCAACACAAAGACAGGACAGACATGTGACACTACCCTCTCCCTACGGAGCGGCTACCAGACGCTCCATCAGGCGGAACAGACCAGGGCGGGACGGCGGGAACAGACCAGGGCGGGACGGCGGGAACAGACCAGGGCGGACGGCGGAAGCAGAGCCAGGGTGGGACGGCGGGAACAGACCAGGGCGGGACGGCGGAACAGACCAGGGCGGGACGGCGGGAACAGACCAGGGCGGACGGCGGGAACAGACCAGGGCGGGACGGGGAGGGAAAATCGTTCAGTCCTGGGAGACCCGGGCGAAACGCGAAGTCCATCGGGCGGCCAGGGGCGGTGCAGACCCCTCGGGCGGCCAGGGCGGAGCAGACCCCTCGGGCGGCCAGGGCGGAGCAGACCCCTCGGGCGGCCAGGGCGGAGCAGACCCCTCGGGCGGCCAGGGCGGAGCAGACCCCTCGGGCGGCCAGGGCGGAGCAGACCCCTCGGGCGGCCAGGGCGGAGCAGACCCCTCGGGCGGCCAGGGCGGAGCAGACCCCTCGGGGCGGCCAGGGCGGTGCAGACCCCTCGGGCGGCCAGGGCGGAGCAGACCCCTCGGGCGGCCAGGGCGGAGCAGACCCCTCGGGCGGCCAGGGCGGAGCAGACCCCTCGGGCGGCCAGGGCGGAGCAGACCCCTCGGGCGGCCAGGGCGGAGCAGACCCCTCGGGCGGCCAGGGCGGAGCAGACCCCTCGGGGCGGCCAGGGCGGAGCAGACCCCTCGGGCGGCCAGGGCGGAGCAGACCCCTCGGGCGGCCAGGGCGGAGCAGACCCCTCGGGCGGCCAGGGCGGTGAAGACCCCTCGGGCGGCCAGGGCGGTGAAGACCCCTCGGGCGGCCAGGGCGGTGAAGACCCCTCGGGCGGCCAGGGCGGTGAAGACCCCTCCGGGCGGCCAGGGCGGTGAAGACCCCTCGGGCGGCCAGGGCGGTGGAAGACCCCTCGGGCGGCCAGGGCGGTGAAGACCCCTCGGGCGGCCAGGGCGGTGAAGACCCCTCGGGCGGCCAGGGCGGTGGAAGACCCCTCGGGCGGCGCCAGGGCGGTGAAGACCCCTCGGGCGGCCAGGGCGGTGAAGACCCCTCGGGCGGCCAGGGTGGTGAAGACCTCTGGTTCAGTCTCAGGGACAGGCACAGGCTCAGACTCTGGGATAGACACAGGCTCAGGCTCTGGGACCGACACCGGCTCCGGGTCAAGGACAAGCTCCGGGACATGGACAGGCTCCGGGGACAGGGACAGACATTAACACAGACACAGTCATAAGAACAGAAACAAATACAGAAACAAACATAGATTCCAGCTCAGGGACAGACTCCGGCACAGGGGCAAACACAATCTCCGGGATTCGACACCGGCTCAGGGACCGGGACAGACACTGGCTCAGGGACAGATACTAAAACAGAAACAGTCAACATAACAGAAACAAATACAGACATAAACATATCTTCCAGCTCAGGGCTGGACACAGGCTCTGAGACAGGCACCGGCTCAGGGACAGGCACCGGCTCAGGGACAGCTACCGGCTCAGGGACAGGCTACCGGCTCAGGGGCAGACACCGGCTCAGGGGCAGACACCGGCTCAGGGGCAGACACCGGCTCAGGGGCAGACACCGGCTCAGGGGCAGACACCGGCTCAGGGGCAGACACCGGCTCAGGGGCAGACACCGGCTCAGGGGCAGACACCGGCTCAGGGGCAGACACCGGCTCAGGGGCAGACACCGGCTCAGGGGCAGACACCGGCTCAGGGGCAGACACCGGCTCAGGGGCAGACACCGGCTCAGGGCAGACACCGGCTCAGGGGCAGACACCGGCTCAGGGGCAGACACCGGCTCAGGGGCAGACACCGGCTCAAGGACAGGGACGTGAACAGTCTCTCGCTGGGCCGACGGGCACGTGGACAGTCTCTCGCTGGGTCGACGGGACGTGGACAGTCTCTCGCTGGGCCGACGGGACGTGGACAGTCTCTCGCTGGGCCGACGGGACGTGGACAGTCTCTCGCTGGGCCGACGGGGCGTGAACGGTGTCTCGCTGGGCAGATGGGATGTGAACGGTCTCTCGCTGGACGGACGTGTGTCTCCTCCTCCTTTCCGTCCGTGACGGCGAGAAGTTGGTCCTGAACTGTCTCTCACTGGCCCAGGATCGAAGGGGGCCAGGATGGAGAGTGGTTCTGAATCTCCTCTCTACCACCTCCTCCTCCTCTACGACCTCCCCGAGTCCCACGAAAAATTACCAGGCGGGTCCCCTGAAAATTTCTCCTCTCCCGCTCAGTGGCTGGGGAAGAGAAGTTCGAAACCATACCGCTGGAAATCGGTTTTGGCGAAGTCCTTCCATCACAACGGATAGTCGAGAATTGAGTCGATCCAAATGTAGCAATAATATGGTCTGGGCAATCCAAGTCATCGTCATCCCAACAATCAGAATCCTCCTCACCCATTGTGCTGAATCCTCAGATGGCTGGTTCGTTCTGTCACGGAACGGGCTAGGAAAAAGGTGTGAGGACTCAGTGCAAACAATGGGTATTTATTAAGAAAATAATACAACAAAAACAAGAACAAAAACTCCCTCGTGGGGGAAAACTAGATAATAACAGGTAAGCTCTGGAAACACTAGGAACAGGAAACATGGACAACGAACCAGCACAGTACTGAAAACACAAGGAGATTAAATAGAGAAGCAAACAAGGAAGGCTAACGAAACAGACAGGTGGAGCAAATGAACCAATAATCAGATAACAAGGTGGGCGGGGTAAACAATGACAAGAGAGCACATGGTACAAAACAACAACCATCCAAGTGCAACACAAAGACAGGACAGACATGTGACAGCAAGCTGGGTATTGTGACTTATTTCCTTTCCATGGTGTATATCTGTATATCTGATTGTAATTGGGCATTAGATACTATATTTTTCATCCTAAAACTACACATGAAAGAAATCAAGTCAACATGACATAAAAATTTGAATGATTTTTTGGCACACATATTAACCCTATCACGTCATAATCACCACACCAGTGGGATCACACACGTGGGATGATTGTAATTGGGGTCAGTGCATCGAGTCATCAACTGCTAAATTCAAACTTGCTCTTGCTGCGCTGGCTGGTGCCTGAACCAGAGACTGACACACTTCGTGTCGTCATATATCACAACTATTGAGTGTTTTCAACCACATAGCAGTTCCGCATCACAATCCGTACATGAAACTCGCGTCCGGGCATGTAAAAGCGTCAGAGCAACCCTTAATGGATTAGACCAATGAACTTTTGATATGTCATTTACTGGGGAGGGTCTCATCTTCTGTTTCCTAGCTTTGATTGGTTTATTTTTGGCCTATGAAATGCTAATAAATGGCGATTTGCTGAGGCGGCGCTGGTGGGGAATCATTTTACGCGTCACAAGATTCCGTACAGTCATTGTTGGGAGTGTAACATGAAACCGTACAACGGGGATAAACAACGGTCTTATGGACACCCTGCCTATTGTGCAGGGTGTCTTATAGTAGTTAGATTTCATTATGACATAATTTACTTTACATTTGACTCTTTGGGTGACGTTCAAAGTCCTTATAGCTGCTATTGCTGATCTGCAAAATATTGGTCATTACGGAAAATGGCGCCTTCAGTCACCGCAGGTCGTTTCAGACCTTGTGAACATAGCTTTAAACCGCTGTTTAAAATGGGATTTTATTAACCTTATAAAAACACATTTTAGGTTAAAGATGTTCAACACCAATAACCATTAGCGTTTGACTTCAGATACTATTGACCACAGGACCAAAAATTCATTTCATTTGCTGACTCTCTTCCTCCTCCTTTACCGCAGTCTATGCGAGATCCCTGCCCACCGCTATTTTTAACTGTCACTCGGGTGTCATTGTACTTACCGTTGAAATGTCGTCTTCAAAGGGCGTGGACTTACGACAATGCGTGAAGAAAATGAAAGATAACAAAACACAGTTTCCAAAGGTATATATAACTTTAGTTGACCTGGAAGTGATTCATTGTACATTTGATTCAAAGTGTCACTGTACGGATTCATGTTACGGAAGCGCCGGTGTACGGATTGTGATGCGGAACTGCTAACTTTTATTTTAGGTTTCAGACAAAATACACAAGTACTGAGCAAAACAATGATTTTGAGTTTGTAAAATATATTTATGTCTTATGGAAGCGGCAGATAATAATCCTTTCAATTATAATAAGACGGCACGTTTATTCATTTAAGATACACATTGTGTAAGTAACTTGACATTTGACCCTATTCTTCTCCCAGTTCACCAGCCACTTACTTTCATGTATTTCATGAGAAATGGAGGAATTGACGTTGTAAATCCAACAGATCCAATTCTTGAACTGTAAAACAAACTAAAATGGTGCCGCCCATTGTGCATACAGCTCAACTAACGTGATCGCTTATAAAGATGTTTAGACAACAAAACCCATCCACTTGCACATATTTGACAATCCGAATATCTGTGTTTCATGCTATAGCTAATACATTTGTGAATATTTTTAATTAAAAAAAGGAAGAATGACATAAAAGCAGATCATCATTCATTCAGTGCTGTGTTGTGGTTGTGCTGTGCCACGTGTACCAGCAATGCAGACGACATTTCAGTTACTTATTGTCGCTTAGACCTGATAGTCTAGATAAACTGTCGGTTCTACAGGATTGTTTAGTCACCATATGGATGGCAAACAATTTTTTACAACTTAATAAGGACAAAACTGAAATGATGATCTTTGCACCTATAATATGATACCTAAGATTGGCTTTGGGTATCACCCAGTTCAGATTGTAGTGAGATAAGAAATCTGGGTATCTTTCTGGATAGAGCCATGTGTTTTAACAGTCATGTAAAGTCTGTAGTTCGCTCATGTTTTTTCCATCTCAGGAGCATTGCTCAAATTAGTATCTGGGTGGTCTCAAGAAAAGAGATGGAGATGCTTGTTCATGCCTTCACTCCCGTCACGTTCGGACTATTGCAATGTTCTGTACACTTGTTTGAGTACATCATCTCATGGAGCGACTACAAGTTGTACAAAATGCAGCTGCTAGGCTTTTGCCGGGTACCAGTGGTTCCATATAAGACCAGTTCTCAAGGACCTCTCACTGGCTCCCAGTCGAATACAGAGTTCAGTTTAAAATTTTAGTTATCACCTATAGAGCCTTGCGTGGTCAGGCACCTCTTTATATTCAGGATCTTTTACATAAACATTCATCAGGTCGGCTCTTGCCGGTCTTCTGGTCTGGACCTCTCACTTGTCCCTCAGAACACGTCTCAAGACTGAAGGGGGACTGTGCTTTATACTGTGGCACCGAGGCTCTGGAACTCTCTGCCTTTAGCACTGGAGAACTGTGGTTCTCTACGAGAGGTTCTCTCTGATACTGCGTAGCTAGCTTACGCTCTTAGGGAAAGATTCTTCTTTTTGCCGAACAATTTGAAGCCAAAAATTTTATAATTTGTAATCATTGTCAACGCACTTCTCAGGTGCAGGACCTGAGAGCGGGCTGAACTAGCAGGCTCATTGGTTCGTTTCTGGAAGTGTCAAACCGATTGCAGAGCGGCGCTGAACCCGCGCCCAATGAGCGGACGACGCTCGCTGATTACGTCAAAGCCCGCCGAAGGGGCGTGGCTTGAGTGTATATAAGCACTCTCCGTGGTTTGGAACAACGATTCATTTTGATTCAGCGATCTGATCGCCTGCCGTCTGCAAGACTGAAGCCGTCGTCGTGACAAGGCACCTTCTAGCAAGCAAGAAGCCTGAAGAACCCGGCCTCTGCCACCTTCAGCCGCCTCAGCGAGCTCAGCGCCGTCCGACGACTTCCACTTGCTCCTTCACAAAAGAGCGTGAGCGTCTTTTTAAAGATGTCTCGCATTTCCTGCGGCTCATGCCGGCGCACCGCTCGGAAGACGGAGACCGCCACCTCATCTGCCCTCTCTGTCTCGGGCTTGAACATGCGGAACTCGCCCTCGCCGATGGAGGATGTTTCTCTGCGAGGCGATGACAATGTCTTCCTGCGGGCAAGACTCCTCATCGTTAAATCCGCCCAAGCCGCGCCGCCTCTGACTTCTCGCGGAAGAAGAAGCGCGCGCTCGCAGGAGGCCGCCGGAACCTGCCGATGGCTGCGCCGCAGCCGCCGCCCCCGACCGCTCTCTCTCCCATCCGAGCTGGACCCCCCATTGCCGCCGAGTGGCCGCTCTGCAGCGTCCTCTCGACTCTGAGGGAAGAGAAGAGTCGCCTTCGTCTGCACGCTTCTGACAGCGACGAATGGTCTCCACTGGGCTCTTCGGCGTCCATGCTGTCGCGGGACCCGCTTCGGCATCGAGAGGACCTCAATGCGCCTTCCTGACTCTTGCCGTCGAGCGTCTGGCCTCGACTGGTCACCACTCACCGAGCTGTCACCGAACCGGATGGATGGGAAGTACCTGCACCGGCGCCCGCTCCGCTGGCACCCGGTCCGCTCCTTCCGTGCCCTGAGCTCCACGCCGAGCTCACTGAAGTCGTGGAAAGCTCCTCTCTCGGCTGAGGCTCCCGCCCTGATGTCTCCGCCTCGCTGCGGCTCGGTGGACGGAGCCACTCGAGAAGGGCTATACAGCGATGCCGCCGCGTCGAAGATCTGGTCGCCGCTCACCTGTGCTCGCCCTCCGCTGGATGGCGATCCTCCCTGAGCTTCCTTCTGAAGCTTGCCAGAGCGTCCTCGACCTTCCACACCCGGCGCCGGATGCAGCCGCTGGCCAGGCCGCTGCAGCGCTGCACTCCATGTCGGTTCTCCAGGTGCTGCAATTCCGACCTGTCGAGTGACATAGCGCAGAATGAGAGAGAAATCGACGGCCGTGCGCTTAACGACTTAAGATGCGCTGACGGACCTCTCCCTCGCGCCACCAAAGCTGCTCGCTGAAGCGCTGGGAAGATGCATGGGCCATCCTCTGTGTCGCCGAGAGACACTTGTGGCTCACGCTTCACGGACATGAGCGAAGCTGCAGCGCTCCGTCTTCCTCAACGCGCCCGTCTCACCCTCTGGCCTCTCGGATCTGCCGTCCACGGGCATCCGGTAGAACGCTCTCCCGAGGTCCAGAAAGCCACCCAGGCCATGAATTCTGTTCCTGCCTCGCCGCCGGGTAACACTTCTGCCAGGCCGCTCTCGTGAGCCCCTGCCAGAACGCCTCAAGCAACGCCGCCCGCAGCAAGCTCAGGCCCATCCCCAGCACAGGCAGAGCGGCCGCTCCGCCCTCGCTCGCTCCGACAGCTCACGCAGCACAGGCTCCCCAAGCGCCCCGCCCAAGGTCACGCTGAAAGCCTGATCAGCAGAAGTCCGCGCTAGCACTTCTGGGAAAGGGCGGCTTCCTTCCGCTGGCGGCCGGACCCGCCGTCCAAGTTTCCATCCTCTGTTAGTCCCCGAACCTTCGCCGACTGCAGGCAGCGATCTTCGCCGAGACAAGCCGGTGACTCGGACCCGCTTGCAAGCCGACAAACAGCGTTTCCACGGCTACCAGAGAGTTCACAAAAGAGCATAAAAGCCTCAAGTGTAAAAATGTGACCACAAGCACGTGTTCACTCACACTTCTCCCGTGCCTCCCACAGAGCTCAGCTCCCACTCAGCGGCCTCCCGTCCGCTCGGGTAGCAGGAAGCATAAGACACGCCCTCAAGCAGTGCGTGTCCCCCCTCTGCTCGCTCTGTATCACGGCCCATAAGCTCCTCTCTGAGTGCAGATCCCGTCCCACACACACAGTTTACACGAGCACACACACAGTGTCCAGCCCCGTCCATGCAGCAAGCCGGGACAGCACGGCCATTCAGCCTCTAGCATTATGCTTCAAAGCGTGGGAAGCCATTCCCTGCATATCCCCGTGGGTACTGAAGCATTATAAAAGACGGCTGACCAGTTACAGTTTAGCGCGCCGCGCGTCCCGCGCTCGGCCCCCTTCTGTGGTCAGCCCAGCTGCCGCGAGCACGCTCCGCACAGAAATCTGCAAACTGTTAACAAAAGGCGCAGATGAGAGTCCCTCCAGCCCATAACCGAGCCGGGGTTTTACGGCCGTTATTTTCTGGTCCCCAGAAAGCACGGCGGCCTCAGGCCGACTCCTAGAGCCTCAGATTTCTGAACAAAGCTCTCATGACGAGAGTCATTCAGAATGCTGACGGTCAGGAAACTCCTCGCACATGTACGCCAGGGGATTGGTTCATCTCCCTGAGATCTGAAAGACGCTTATTTTTCAGATTCGAATACACCCTCATCACAGGCAGTTTTAGCGCTTCGCCTTCGAGGGCCAGGTCTCATCAATACGCCCGTTCTCTCCCTTGTTCGGCCTTTCCTTAGGCCACGCACTGCCGCAAAATGTATGGGCAGCGGCGCGCTCGCCCTCCCGAACCCAGGGATGCGCATTTCGATTATTTGGACGATTGGCTGATACTAGCACGTTCCAAAAACAGAGCTTCTGTCGCACCGTACAGCTCTTCTCGCTCATCTGGAAACGCTGGGCCTCTGTCAACTGGACAAAGAGCGTTCTCCAGCCCAGTCAAAACTATCCGTTTCTGGGGATAGACCTGGACTCCACCACTATGAAAAGCACGTCATCCGCTCAGCCGCACACGCCGCGCAGCGTTCAGCCGCTTCCGTTCGAGACTGAGAACCCGCGTTCGGTGAAAACTTTTCAGAGAATGCTGGTCACATGGCCTCAGCTGCAGCCGCGTAGCAGCTAGGTCTTCGACACACTGCGCCCTACAATTCTGGGGCTAAGACCCGTGTAATCCCGCCGCGAGTGGACCACGGGCCGCCAGGCTGACGTCAGAGTCACTCAGGCATGCATCTCTGCACTACAGCCTTGACGGTGACCGATTGGTTTCAGCAGGGCGTCACCGACTGGGACCTTCTCTCACCGGAAGGTAGGTCTCGCAGACGCATCCAACACAGGCTGGGGTGCGGTCTGCGAGGCTCACCGGCCTCTGGCCGATGGTCCAGATTGGGAGCACCCCAGTTTCACATAAACTGTTCCGAGATGCTCGCCTGTCGAGTATGCACTGTTGGAGTTCCTCCTGCGCATCCAGGGTCACCACGTCTGATTCGTTCAGACAACATGACAGTGGCATCCTACATCGACCGTCAGGGCGGGGCTCAGATCCAGGAATCTCTCCTGCTGACACGCCGCATTCTAGTTTGGTCCCAGAGTCATCTGCTCTCGCTCAGAGCGTACGCGCATGTCCCGGGACACCTAAACGACGGGTCCAGACATTCTCTATCCAGGAACCTTCTCTCTCCAGGAGAATGGTCCCTGAACCCTCTTACAGTCCAGTCACTGTGGCGCCTCTTCCGGCAGAGCGGAGATAGATCTCTTTGCGACAGAAGAGAACTGCGCACTGTCCGACATTCTTCTCAAGAACGAGGACGCGTTCAGCGCTGAGAATGGCCATACCCGCCCGCTCTATGCCTTCCCTCCCCATCTCCCTGCTACCGCAGGTCATTCAGAGAATCAGGGAATTTCGCCACCCGGTGCTCCCTCATAGCCCCGCGTTGGGAGAATCAGATTTGGTACCCGGAGCTCACACAGCTGTCTCAGACAGCCCCGGTGGCCCCATCCCGGTCAGAGCAGATCTCCTCTCTCAAGCCCCGCGCACAATCCCTGGGCATCCCCACCCCGCAGCGCCTGGCGCCTCCATGCATGGGTGACCAACGATTACACGCGTTGATTTGCCAGAGGAGTCTGAACACGATCAAACACGCTCGAGAGCGGCATACTACAGAAAGCTCTATGCGGCTAAATGGTCTGTATTTTCAAAATGGTGCACCGAAAGAATTCGTACCCCTTAGTGTGAGGTCTCCTCTTTGCTCTCCTTCCTTCAACAGCATGCTGCACAAGGGCAGAACCCCATCCACCCTGAAGGTTTATGTGGCAGCCGCCGCGGCCTTCGTTGGTCTCCGACGCGCCCAGTCTCATTGGCAAAGACGAGCTGGTTATCCGCTTCCTCAGGGGAGCCAGGGAGGATGAACCCCCCTCGCCTCTCTCGGTGCCGGTTTGGGACCTCTCAGATAGTCCTCGAGGCCTTGAAGCCCCCCCTTTCGAACTCGGCTCGAGTCTATTGACCTCAATATCCTCCCCCAGAAGCCGTTTTTCTGATCGCTCTTGCCTCAGTTAAACGAGTGGGCGACATTCACGCGCGCCTCTTTCGAACGTGGCGTGTCTCGAGTTTGGCCCTAACGAGCTCCGTCGTCATTCTCAAAGTCCAGACACGCATATGTGCCTAAGGCGACTTGGCACCCCATTTAGAGCACAGGTGGATATCCTTATCGGCTCTTGCCCACCTCTGATAGCGAGCCCAATGCCGACCTCCTCTGCCCGTGTCCGGGCGCTGAGAGCGTACATTACACGCGCTGCCACGTCAGACGGTCTGAGCAGCTGTTTGTGGCGTTTTGGGGACGCACAAAAGGCTTGGCCGCTTCTCTAAACAAACACTATCCAGATGGATAGTAGACGCTCATCGCCTCCGCCTCATGCGGCTAAAAAATCTGCCTTGCCCGCTCCGGCGCTCAGGGCTCACTCCACTCGGAGGCATGGCCTCCTCGTGGGCTTGGTCCTGTGGTATTTCCATTCATGATATATGTGTGGCCGCGGGGCTGGGTTTCCCCGTCCACCTTTATCAGATTTTATAACTTGGAAGTACCGGCCTTACAGGCTAAATTTGCGCGTCTCCACCCGCCGCAGCGTGCTGAGCCACGCTTCATGGGGAATCCTTCAACCGGCTAGCCCCTTGATCTTCCCTCCATTCTATGGAAACTTCCTATACTATGGCCCGCTATGCCGGCCGCCCTTAGGCTTCATATTCTCACAGTAAACGGCGTCTGCCCTTTATCTTATTATCTTTCCACTATTGCTCCCTCCCACCCTCCCGGGATGCTTGTGGTGACTGACCGGCACGGCGTTGACCAGGGGTTCCCGTGAGCGTAAGCCGAGCTACGCAATACGAGAGAACCTCTCGTGAGAGGAACGAATCGGTTACCTGACCGTAACCTCCGGTCTCTCAGATGAGGGAACGAGTATTGCGCTTCCCGGCCGTGCCCGCCTCCAACAGCGACTCCGCTTCATCATGCATAAATCGTTGTTCCAAACCACGGAGAGTGCTTATATACACTCAAGCCACGCCCTTCGGCGGGCTCTGACGTAGAGCGAGCGTCGTCGCTCATTGGGCGCCGGGTTCAGCGCGCTTTTCTAATTAGTTTGAGCACTTCCCAGAAGCGAGCCAATGAGCCTGCTAGTTAGCCCGCTCTCAGGTCCTGCACCTGAGAAGTGCGTTGACAATGATTACAATTATAAAATTTTTGCAGCTTCAATTGTTCGGCAAAGAAGAATCTTTCCCTCAGCTGAGCTAGCTTACGCAATACTCGTTCCCTTATTTAGAGAGAACCGAGGTTACGCTTAGGTAACCGATTCGGTTCTATTAATTCCCTTTAAAAAGCTCTTGAAGACGCATCTTTTCCGGACTTGCTTTTTAACAGCAGTGGCTATCTGTCGTTTCATGTTTGTGAAGATTGTTTTCGTGTGTCATGTTATGGTGTATTTACTGTATCCATGTTTTGATCCTTCTTTTGTTTCTAACTGACTGTAAAGCACTTTGTGACTCCTTGTCTGTGAAAGGTGCTATATAAATAAATTTTACTTGACTTACTTGCCATGGAAACATTAAAGTGGCAAGTTCTAAATAATGGTCGTCTTGAAAAACTTATGCTAAGGGGTCAGTTAGAATATTTTAAAATTATGTGTGAAAGGGAATTAAATCAAATCATCTTGATAACAGACTTTGGCTCCGGGCGTTTCTGAATGATTAAACCAACATTTGAGATGCTGTGCAACGTAATTGGTCAGCTGTGTGAGTCCAGTTACTCCAATCACATCCACACTTAATGCAAAGTCAAGTTTTTTGTTGCACATTAAGGGATGTTCAACGTCGCGTGTTTTTCTCTTTTTTTCTTTTGCAATATCACAAAGCGCTAAATGTGGATGGAGATTA
>JAQIUQ010003598.1:0-213780 GCA_030378365.1 Hybognathus amarus | reverse complement strand
TCATAAATCACTGGAGAGCTGCTTTATAGTATTTTAAAAAGCAACACTGACACTGCTACATACATAAAAGTGATGTTACTTTACTGGACAAGAGTGTCAAGCTCAAACATACACGTCTCTATGATCAGATGCTTTCTTAACTGCCGTTTTCTCACTGATGACATTTTTAGTTGTGTATTTTGTTATTGAGAGGAAAGCTCACAGCCCTATTTTTACTTTTATTTATTTATTTATTTGATGGGGACAATGCACATTAATGAACATCTGAATTGAAGACAACAAAACAGACGTAAACTTGCCGGTATTATAGCCATAGGGCTAATTTACATCCATAGTCCCTAGACAAATGACAAAAATACAAAGATTACAAAATAAAATAAATAAATACAAGCAGAATTAAAAGAAAACAACTTGTAATTTTTTTTGACATCATCATCTAAACGCATATTCTAAAAATATTCATCTAAATGCCGCTCTCAGCAGGGTTGCTGCGCTGCGATGTTCGCTAACAATAAACTGCTGCAAAGGCTTTTCCAACTTCTTTTTACCCCTAAACGAAAGAACAAAAAATAACTTCCCTGTCAGTGTATTGGGGCCTAAACAATGCGGAAAATTAAGCTTTGCCGTCACAGGAATAAATTACACTTAAAAGGTGCCATGTGTAAAAATTGAGGTTGAAATATCCAAAACATTAGCTACACGCATCAAAATAATGAGAAGAAAAAGGTTGATGATGTCATTAAAAAAATGACAAGTTGTAGTGCTGCAGAGATATTAACCTGAATTAGCATGCTAAATTACTAGCCCCGGCCCGGCAGGTGTCATAATGCCAGTTTCGGCCATGGGAGGCGGTATGCGGCGGGTAACATAAACACCAGCCAAACTGCAATACACAAATAATTTGCACGGCTTGTGTGTGTACTTGAACCTGATGTCAGTCGTGTGGAAAGTACAGCCCACTACTACATTTCAGTTCAGGGAAGAGTTCAAAAATGATTGGTCGATATTATGCATGAGGATTACATATTGGTAAGTTTTAGCATACTGTATCTTTCAACAGGGTTCGTGTTCTTTTACCATTAGCTAGTAGAGATGATCATTTTTTTTGTGCGCTAGGGATCTGTCGTGGACATTTACAAGCGCCAAAACGGTATTTATTGTTTGAATTGCGTAATAAAATTGACCGAATCTGAGGGCTGAGATTTTTTTGTATATCATAACTGACCTGCTCCGTCTAGTCTGTTGGTCTACATGTCCTTTTCTGTGCATGACAAAATTGATGTGTGGCGTGAGAGCATGTGAAAAGTGTCAATTGCGTGTCTCACGGTGAATTTGTGAGAGTTGGCAGCTCTGAATGGCACTAGCTTGGTCAACATCAGCGAATGCTGTCTGTCAAATTAATTCAAACTAACAATAAAAATGTAATATGAACAAAACGAATACCGTAAAACTTCAAATAATAGCCAGGGTTTTATTTTCCCATATCGTCGAAATACACCGGCTTGTATTTAGACAGGCGTCTATGAGACGGCCTTAATAATTTAGTGTTAAGATGTTGTTCATTGAGTCTCTAATCTCTAAAAATCATCAAATCCTCCACGTGAAACTGCACTCTTTCAACCTTTTACTATCGTGTCAATTGATTTGATTAATATGCAAGAAGGAGAAATAGGAAGACAGCGCTCGCTCGTTTTGTTTGAAGACGTGAGAGTGCGCGCCCGCGCAGCCACGGCACAACTCACTTTCTGGAAGTATACTGCCCCCATCTGGAATGGAAAATGGAATATGATTAGATTTTTTTGACACATGGCACCTTTAAAATACATTAAATACATAAACTATTAATGTATAGTTTAATATATATAAATATTTTCTCACATTGAAAATCCAAGCCCGTTCTCATCCTTTGGCGTCATATAGACGCTTTCAGCAGTGACAACATAAACAAACAGTACTGCGCATGTGCATTAAACTGGCCCAAACTTAACTTCCGGCAAACTTCAGACTTCAGACAATCCATAACAAGTAAATAACCATGGTAGCTGGTATTTCTTGCAAAGAAAATAAATGTTACCTGGCCAAACTGAAATGTGACACTACCAGACCCGTTGAACAAAAATTGGAGACAAGATGGGTTTTTTTTACCTACGTGTCTTGATTTACCGCAGTGTTAAAAAACTATGGCGAGCGCGGCGGCGGAGTTTTATAAGGATGGATCTGCAGCGTTGTTTATGATACTAACCATTCAATACACAGACTGCTCCACTGTCAATGTGTTTGCGAGAGAGAGAGAGAGAGAGAGAGAGAGAGAGAGAGCGTGCGAGCGAATATGCACTGCACGCAATTCTGCAGTCAAATACAACTTTTCCCATCTTAAATTGTAAAAAACACGGAAATCAATATGTGGCGGTCAGCGCTGATAATGTGGTTGGCTGCCACTAATAAATGTATGGGAAACACTGTACCGGAGACTCGGATAAACCTAGCTATTTTAATACCGCCGTCTCCCTCTATGTTAGGAAACCTTAACATTTTTATTTTTAAAAATTGCGTTTGCTCCCAAGGTCAGGTTGCATCCCACAGCTCAACAAACCTGCTCATCACCTTAACTTTCACTGCATTTGCAATCAATGCCATATTATCCAGTAAACAGTATAAACACAGTATAAACAAACAGAACGGAAGTTAACTTTGGGCCAGCTCATCACCATGGCAACGCGTCTGATGAAAGCGTCTATAGGTGACGCCATATGACATTTCATTTAAATACTATGCACATTGCACTCTTTAGCGTCAATATAACAAGCAGAACCCAAGACATCATACAGGTGAGTGGCATCCTTTAGCGTCAATATGGGACGCAGACCCTACCCCAGACCTATACCCATAACAGTGCATGTTATATTGACTCTAAAGGGTGCCATGTGCGTAGTGTTTGGCGAAATGTCATATGGTGTCACCTATATGACTCCAAAAGATGAGAATGTGTTTGAATATCCAGTAATGACATTTTCATCTGATGGCAAGTTGCCTGGTAATTGTCTTTCATTTGAAAGCGGTTGACTGCAAGACAGCTTTCTTTCGATCAGATCAGTTTTGGCTGCCTTTAGTTTAATTCTTTGTGAACTTTAATGGTTTGACTGTTTATAGTGGCCAATCAATTAAATACTGTAATATTCAGTGTTTCTGGTCATAATCTTTGTGATTCGTTGTGTGTTTGTATTTGTTTGGTTTCAGGGTGTCTTAATGAAGGTATGTTTACTGTTCTCGGTATTTTGCCTTTGTAAATCCCTTCACAATGCTTTCCGTTACCTCACAGATGCCAGGATTATCAAATAGAGCCCAGTGGAGAGTCATTGTGGCGTACGCACATACATCTCCATTACAGCTGCTTTTATGTGTCCTTGGCATTACAGTTGAGGATCTAGCCTTCAGCTCCTTTGAATTCTGTCTTTAGCACACTGCCATGATTCTGCTTGTTGTATCAGTGGTGGGCCGTCAGGGCCAGCAAGGCCTTCTCTGCTGGCCTAAACACTATCAGAATCACTGACTTGCACTTTAATATATTTTTCCCATGAATTAGCATTAAATTATTCCAAATAGTTCTCTAAATTTCATAGCGTTTCTCTTGGTTGCGCTGCTTTCAGTAGTATGTATTTATATTAGAGCTTGTATCCAATCATATTTCATCCATCATGCGTTGCCGGGTAAATAAATCTGCCTGGAGGCCTTCAGAATCGACAGTGCAGGCGCCTGTAGTATAAATGAATGGCAATTCTTTAACCAATCAGATAATCCGTCAGATTTAATCAGCCAATCAGATTTCGCTTTGACTGCAGCGGGGCCATCTAACTGGCATATAATAACGTATGTATTTTCTCGTTCTTTGATTGGATGCGCGTACATACCGCGTAATTTTAGTGGTAGGATCCGCATCTGTAGCGAACTGCGTAAACTAAATAAATATTCCTGTAGATGTAATCGTTTTTCAACCCAAAAATGTATGTTTCTTTCCCTGCTCGACCTCCAGCAGAAATAAATCCCTTATTCAGCCTGAGCTAAACGCAGAGTAACGGTACTCTATTCAATCTCTCGGGTAAAAACAGAACTGACTAACGTTAATGTAAGTTATGAAACTAATGATTTTGAAGGCAAAAGTCCCGCTGATCTCGTTGATTTGGTTCAAAACT
Organism: Hybognathus amarus; assembly: GCA_030378365.1. Classification (NCBI taxonomy): domain Eukaryota; kingdom Metazoa; phylum Chordata; class Actinopteri; order Cypriniformes; family Leuciscidae; genus Hybognathus; species Hybognathus amarus. The sequence continues at coordinate 209,590 of JAQIUQ010003598.1, read as the reverse complement.
CTGTGTGAGAGCATGGGGCAGCTGTACACATCGTCATGTTTTGCAGTGACTGTGTGTGCTTCTGTCGACAGGCACTCTCAGCCATAAAGCGAATAAAAACTTATGCTAGAATATGACGAGACAGACACGACATTGTTGGAACTGAAACGCAATTAGAACCTGTAACAGTAATTGAAGTCTTCTTGAGGAAAGAAATAAGGATGGATTTTGTGTAAAGAATAATCTGTAGTTTTTGTGAGTTAATGCTTTTTTCCCCTGTGGTGAATATGATTTTCTTCTTAATTTTTCTTATAAATTTATGATTGAAACTTTATTTTTTTTCAAACATTCATACTATTGTAACGTCTGAAAAGGGACTATTGTAACACTTGAACGACAAGATAAGGGAGGCTCCGTTTCACGGATTCGTAACACAAGAACCACTGTACTAACGCACCAGCCGAACTCACACGCTCGTTTCTCTCTACCGGTCCTTTCCAGATCTCACCGCATTAATCCAATAACTGCGGTTGCAAAATAAAAACAACAATTATAAAGAGGCTTTGCGCTGATACACTATTAAAAGTTATTAATTCAGGTAGGACAGAAGGCCTAGGTGTGAAATGCACGGCCCGCCACTGTGTTGTATTATATGATTTTTGTGTGTGGCCATATTCATGTATTCATGAGCAGAACCAATTTCAGTGTAAATCAGAAGTACAAAATTTTTACATTTAGTTATTTTAATTCAAATAGATGTACTCTACTTTTCAAAAGTTTGGAGTAAAAGTTGATGAGATTTTCTTTTCTTGATTCTTTTTCTCACCAAGACTGCATTTATTTGAATGAAATAGAGTGAAACATTTTAAAAAGTGGTATTGTGAAATATTATTACACTTTAGCATAAATAATTATTTGTTTTCTGTTATTTTAGAATGTAATTTATTCCTGTGATGGCGAAGCTGAATTTTCATCATCAGTCTTGAGTGTCACATGATCCTTCAGTAATCATTCTAATTATCTGATTTGCTCCCCAAGAAACATTTATTATTATTATTATCAATGATTATGATTTTTCAGTCCTCTTTGATTAATAGGAAGTGTATTATAAATGTATTTACAGGCATTTTTGACCAAGTTATAAAACCTTGCTGACCCTATTCTTTTGAACAGTAGAATGATATACACAGATAATCAATTGTATATTGAACAAACAACTACTAAGTAATAATGTTCATACATTATCCAGCAAAAATAAATCATTCCTCAAAAGGTGAAACTTAATGTTTTTCTTTGATACATATTTATTTATTTTGATTTCTGTATGATAAAAAGGGGGACATTTTAAATTAATAGTGGATATAGTTTAAGTTCCTTTTTCATAGTTTTTATTAGTCAAAAATCATAAATATGATTCTTTAGAAAAGTAATAGCACACTATTTATGGCTTCATAGAGACTTGGCAACCACATAGCAACACCCTGGCAACCACATACAACTTTCTAGCATAATGAAAAATGTAAAGCTGCAATTTTTGTATATATATTTTTAACCTGTATCCGAAAGTCCTGATGCAATGCAGAGTTTGTGTCCATCTAGCTCTTCTTTTTATGTGTCATAAGTTTAGTTTATGGGGTTTGACAGTTATTTAGTTCGATTCGCTTAGCTGTTTCTGTCAGTATCTCGTGGTTTAAGATTCATCCTTCAATTTCACGTCATGGCTGGTTTTCCTTGCACACAGAGCGGCAGTTTGACCTTGCATGGCAGTGGCAGCTCTTGTCATTGAGACTTTACTGAATGCTCAGCCTAAGGTGACGAGAGAGAACTTTCTGTTCTAAGCCAAGAGGTGAAAGGAATCAGTTTAACTCTAGACCTCTTTGTTTGTGGCTAGTTGCTCAGGGGATTTCTCTGTCTATGAGGAAAATGCTGGTTAAACTTACATAAGCTCCTGGCAGCCACGAGTCATGCTGTTCTGTTTTTTTTTAACTCCTTTCTGTGTGATGCTTTTTCGTGTATGCATAAGTGTGTAGGAGTATAATATTTCAACTCACCGAAAGTACTCAAAGCAACTGCCAGGCCAAACCACACATTTTTTTGTACAAATATTTTCTAATTTCATTTTTGTTTTGATTTTTTTTCTCTTATTTAATTATCTTTAATCATAATCTTCTCTAATTTTAATGTTTACAGTTTTAATAAAAAAAAAAAACATAGTAGACTGAGCAATAAGCATATCGCAGCCAGGTTCGTCACTTATTGGGGTACTCTGGAAACGGTTTCCATTGTGCTCCGTACTATTTGCAGTGTGTTTCTGTATTTCGTCGTGTTGTGAGTATTTGGAGCACACGTGTGTGAAACTGATGAAGATTTTTCTAAATTTGCATGTGTTTTCTTCAGTTGCAGCGCCATGAGCTCTCTTGGCCACCGTACACACTTCAAGATAGATAAACTTTACAGAAGTTTCACTAGACCACTGGAAACTGCCTGAAGCTCACAAAACCTCCCCGACCTGTTCTAAGCATGAAGAACTACATTAATAGAGTAACAAACATCTGCTTGTTTTCTTTAACAGTTTTTATGAATTTTATGGACTCATTCTGTCCTTCAGTGAACTCAAACTCATCTGCTTTAATTTGTCTTTTTAATAATGAAACTAGATTTGCATTTCCTGAAGGAAGTATTAGTGCTTGAGATACAGCATAATAATAATTTAGACTTTGGTTCACAGTGACACCATTTTTTTAACTTTAGAGGAAGTGACTTAAGGGTTAAATTAGATGCATGAATGCACCACTCACTTGTTAGTATGAAAATAAATGCGACAAAGAATGCGTTCGAAAATACGCATGCTAGGGTGGGACAGAGAGCTTGCAGTATTAAAACGTGACAATCTTTCTCTTCCAAGTTAAAAAGTATGTTACTGCGCATGATCATTCATTCTCAGAAAGTAAAGCTTAAGTGGCATTCATTACAAGATGATTAATGCTTAAAACATTTAAAAATGCAGCATTGTTTTGCATTTTGTCACTTAAACATTTTCTGGTCATGTTTCGTAAATGAAAAAAAATATATATTACCTCGTTCTCTTGAACCAAATCTCGTGTATTGTCTTGTCTCGTGAGCTAAGTGTATTATCGCACCCCAGAATATGCATATCCAAAGCGGCTTAAAATGAGGAACATCACAAGCAATTAATGATGCATAATCACTGCCATTCAAAAGGTTGAGGTTGGTAAGATTTGTTTAATGTACTCTTATGCTCACCAAGGCTGCATTTATTACATCAAATATACAGTAAAAAAAAAAGTAATCTTGTAAAATAGCATTAGAAGTGTTCTTTAATTAATGGACATTTGTAAAATATGAAAATAGAGATTTTTCTGTAACTTTATAAATGTATTTAAAACTTATCAATTTATTGCATCCTTGCTGAATAGAATTGATTTATTTTAAAAACAAACACTTTACTGACCCTAAACCTTTGAACAGTGTTGTATATTACATATTGCAGTAGTTTACAATGACTGCATTTACAGATATAAAGATAGAATCAAATTTTGGTCACATTTATTTCTCATTCTGAGTATAGCAAACTGCTGTGAAAATGAATGTGAATAAATAAGTTGATTTAATATTCCAACAGAATAGCGTGTCATTTATTTTTTAAAGAGCTTCCATTTATTAAAAAAAAGTATAAAGTTTATAAAACAAATTTAAATTTAACTGAATTTGTTGCAGGACCATATGAATTTCAATAAATCGCTGCCTTGCAAGCACATCTGTTGCTGTTTAATGTCTACTGGTATTCATTTCATACAGTATTTTATTGAGACTTTCTTGTTCACAAAGTATTATGGTAAACACTTTTTTTTTCTTGGGGATGTTTATTTATACCGCCTCTTGAAGGGAAACCCCAGATTCCTAGATTGGGGTAATGTGTCAGGTATGTGACAGCAGACATTCTGCCACTGGCTTCTATTGCTTAGCTGTGGTTAAATGTACAGGCCTCTAGACATTGCCAGAACATGACAGCAATTAATATAAACACTTCACAAACCAATCTGTGAAAGAAGGGGCAAGGAATTAGCCCCGGGAACATTGAGCAATCTTCTCCCCACCTGTACTATCTCTGCCAGCGGTTGTTATTAGTAATCACTTCTGGTATGTCTTTATGTTGCTTCAGTTCAGATTTATTTGCAATTCATCATGCTTTAGACACATTAAAAGTTATTTTTGGTGATCTCTGAACTGACATGCAGTGCCATTTTTTTAATAAGTAATCATGATTGTATTATTAGTTTTGTCTATTTTCACTCTGTTAGCTCTGTTCCAAAACCTGCTCTACTGTCTACATAGGTGGAACCCTAACTACATATGTCCCTGTTATACTGTATGTTACATGTAGTTAATATAGTAATATGAATTTGCATGATGATTTCCATTGAATTTGTGATTTCATGATAAAATGAAAAGCATGATGAATTTGCTGGAAGAGGTGTTAGTGTGGCCAGCAGGGGGCTCTCATCCTTGTGGTCTGTGTGGGTTTTGACGCCCCAGTAAAGTGACGGGACACGATCCTGCGCACCGATCCCTTCGCTTGAGACGTTAAACTGAGGTCCTGATTCTCTTGTGGACAAAAAAAAATCCCATGATGTCTTTCGAAAGAGTAGGGGTGTAACCCCGGCATCCTGGCCCAGTTTGCCTTGTGTCCTCTGTCCATTATGGCCTCCTAATCATCCCCATATATTGGCTTCATCACTCTGTCTCCTCTCCACCAGTAAGCTGGTGTGTGTGGGCGTTCTGGCCCAATATGGCTGCCAGCATTATCCATATGGATGCTGCACAATTTTGGTGGTTGTGCTTTGAGTGCTGAGAAAGCTGCTATATAGATGGATGAATCAATTTGAATTTGAACTAAATTTTGCGTAAATACACATAACTAATCCTAACCCTCATAGTAAGTACACATTTTTTTATATTACAACTGTCCACGCAACCAAAACTCTCTCTCTCTCTCTCTCTCTCTCTCTCTCTCTCTCTCTCTCTCTCTCTCTCTCTTCTTTATTTCACATGTAAAGAAAACATTTAAAGATGTTTGTTTAACTTCTTGATTCAGTTTTAAATGTTCTGTTGGTTGTATTTTATCCCAGCTTTTATGTAGTGTTAAAAATATAAACAGGAAGTGGTTCTGGAGCATGATGTTGTCTACATCTTGTGAAATGGTCTATACAGAAATGTATTTATAAATTATTTAATAATTCAGCTAAGAATAAAGTTAAGGTTAGTTCAAATTTCAAGAAAAACAAATATATGCATCTGAAATATAGCACATTAAATCAATAATTGTAAATTAGAAAGTTGTCTGCTTTAGGTAGAACAATCTACATTATTGTTATTATTATTATTAGACTTTATTGTCCACCTTAGTGGAAATTTGTCTTCGACTTCTCCGAACAAAAATACATAAGTGACACCACATTTAAATTTGCATTACAATACACACAATTTAAAATACAGTACTACCACCATCAACATACAACAACAGAAATTGGTAAGCAGCGCAGCAGATTATAATAAGGTAGTTTCCGACCCTACTATAAACACATTCTCAAAACGATTTCAGTTTAAATTAAGTTCATGTATGGCATGGGGAATGAACGATCTCTTATAGATGTTCCGGCTCGCCCTTGGGACCCTAAATCTACGGCCCGATGGTAGCAATTCAAACTCTGAGTTTAGTGGGTGTAGGGTGTCTGTTGATATCCGTCGGGCCTTTCTGAGTACCGCCTTATCAAATACATCCCCAAGCTGCCTTTGTGCCTTGCCAATCACCTTCCCAGCCGTATTAACAATTTTAGAAAGTTTGTTTTTATCTTTAACATTCAGGTTGCCATACCAGGATGTTATATTATACTGTAAAATACTTTCTACAAGGCCCCTATATGCCATCTCAAGAATATGTCTGACTGACCCTGAAACTCCTCAATTTCCTAATTAAAAACAGTCGCTGATTAGCTCTCTTACAGATACTTTCTGAGTTAACATTAAAACTTAAGGTACGATCAATGATTGTACCCAAGTACTTAAAATTTTCAACTACTTCCACAGGCCGGCTATTAAGTACTACAGGATTGATGTTACTGGCCCCTCTGAATTTCGTTTGTATTATTAGTTCTTTTGTTTTAGTCACGTTAATTTCCAATTTAACAGTCTGACACCAATCCTGTAGTAAAGTGACTTGGCTAAAGTAAGCTTCCTCCTGTGCTACATTATTTTCTATAAAAAGTCCTACCAAGGCCATGTCATCAGCATATTTAAATAAACTAACATTAGTGCTGTGCACAGTCATATCATTTACATATATTGAAAATAACAAAGGTGACAGTACACAGCCTTGCGGTGTCTACATACTTATTTTTGCTAATTGTAGATAAAATTAATCTCCCCACTTTTGACAAAAGGTGGCACTACTGAGCCCTCACCACACCCGTTTCTGAAACTTTGCACATGTCTGACTGGCTAAGAAATGTAATGTGTCTGTTCAGATTTTATGCAATTTCAAGCATGCTAAGAGTCTCAAAAGCATCAAACAAGAATATTAAAGTTTGATGCGTTGTCACGCAACAGTATCGAGAGATATCAATAATCTTTTCACAGGTCTATATCTGACATGTGTTTAGATTATACACAAAGTTTGAAGCAAATCGAGGAAAATAAGAGGGTTATTTCAAAGCACTTTAAAAGTGACACACTTCCTGCTGCCAGTTGGTGGCACTATAACTTTGACTCACAATAGTCTCATCCATGTGACCGGCCTCTTACAACAAGACGCACTGCTGCAAGTTTTACCATGAGATCAGTTAATGTATAAAGAAGTTATGACACTTCCTGTTTCTCTTTTCGTCCATAATTTCTGTTTCCTCGCCACGGCCAAACCGTTCGAGATATCAAAAATCCCCTCTCAAACTTTCATCCTCAATGTCTTGACTTCATGCTGACCGAGTTTCTTGCTGTGTGTTTGAATTCTCTTTGGAGGAGTATTTCAAATTCCATTGCATGCATTTTCCAAACAACCCTAAAAAGCCGACTTCCTGTTGGGCTGGGGTAAAAGTAAGAGTGTGAAGTATATATGAACCGATGAGATCTATGTGTGCCGAGTTTCATATTATTACATGCAAGCGTGGATTTATGGACCAAGTTTTCAAGCCCGTTGCAGGGGGCGCTGTCGAGCTAATGAACGGCTAATACGAACGGCTAATGAACGGCTAATACGCAAAAAAGTTTCCATTTTTGTTAAAAACAATATTGTGTAAATGGGTCCAAAGTGTAAAACCACTTTACAATAGGGTTTAATTTGTTAACATTAGTTAACTACATGAGTAAACAAGGACTAAGAATGCACAATACTCTTTTCAGCATTTATTAATATTAGTTAATGTAAATCTCAAAATGTACAAAAATTGTTATTAATTAACATTACTAAAGATTAATAAACGCTTTAAAAGTGTGTTAGTTGATGCATTAACTAATGCCAAGAAATGAAACATGTAAACTGTTACCAATGTATCTTTATTGACCCCTTTCATCTTGGATAGCTTATTTAAAGGTACTCTAAGCGACGTCACACGTTTTTAGGCCAAAACATTTGTTGTCACATACAGCAAACATCTCCTCACTATCCACTAGCTGCCTGTCCCCTAAACACACTGCAAAAAAACGCGGTTTATGCAGACAACCCAGGCTTCACAAATGGCAACAAAAACAAACTGTGGCAACCCACTCCATGAAACATAACAAACTATTCCAGCCAATAACTGACAAGAAGGCCCTGGGAGTGGGGTTTGGGGGGTTAGTGTGCAGATGAGGAGGAGGGAGGGTCTATCTAGCCTCCGTTTTGTTTTGAAAATACTTTAAATGTCAACAAGAAGCCACCCGACATCGCTTAGAGCACCTTTAAATTAACTTGTTTCAGATGCATTTTGGGATTACATTATCCATCATGGAGATTACAAATTTGGCCAAAGCAACATAATATTAGAAATATGATCACTTTAAAATGCTGTCTGTAGGCATCAGTATTTGGTTTTGTAACAGATCTGTTGATTTTAAGGTAGACATTTTTTTACCCCCTATGATATCTTATTGAAAACCTTGTGATGTCCTATTGCATTTGTTCATTCTAGTTTTGGTGTAGAGAGTTTGCTTTAACAGTCCTTCTTTGCACCACTGTGTCACAGTAGCCAATAGCCAGACAGAGACATTGCTAAAACTTGCCCAAGTTTTTGTTTGCTTGGGGAGAAAGTTTGTGAAATATGTTCTTAAACTGTCTGGCCTGCAGCGATGCCAAGTTCAGAGAACTAGCTCCTCAACAAGGTGATGCAATATTCATTCTCAGTCATCCTCTTTCCTAAACAGATAAACTATATCTATACATAGTCAGAATTTGAAAAATTTGAACAAAACATTTCAGCTTTTTCAGTCCAAGACCTGCCCAGTGCATACAGTGAGGAAAATAAGTATCACCCTGCTATTTTTTCAAGTTCTCCAACTTAGAAATCATGGAGGGGTCTGAAATTTTCACTGTAGGTGCATGTGAGAGACATAATCAAAAAAAAAAAAAAAAAGAAATCACAATGTATGATTTTTTTAAACTATTTATTTGTATGATACAGCTGCAAATAAGTATTTGAACACCTGAGAAAATGTTAATATTTGGTACAGTAGCCTTTGTTTGCAATTACAGAGGTCAAACATTTAATGTAGTTTTTCCACCAGGTTTGCACACACTGCAGGAGGGATTTTGGCCCACTCCTCCACACAGATCTTCTCTAGATCAGTCAGGTTTCTGAGCTGTCACTGAGAAACATGGAGTTTGAGCTCCCTCCAAAGATTCTCTATTGGGTTTAGGTCTGGAGACTGGCTAGGCCACGCCAGAACCTCAATATGCTTCTTACAGAGCCACTCCTTGGTTATCCTGGCTGTGTGCTTTGGGTCATTGTCATGTTGGAAGACCCAACCTCGACCCATCTTCAATACTCTAACTGAGGGAAGGAGGTTGTTCCCCAAAATCTTGCAATACATGGCCCCGGTCATCCTCCCTTAATACAGTGCAGTCGCACCATGTACAGAAACACACCCCCAAAGCATGATGCTACCACCCCCATGCTTCACAGTAGGGATGGTGTTCTTGGGATGGTATATATATGCAAGAAAGAGGCCGCACTATGCATGAACGCATTTCGGCGTGTGCCTTCTTCAGTGTGCAAAGAATCATACTTTACCCAATATTATATACCCACACCAGTTGACACACCCATATTCACATCAACCAATAATTTTAAAATGATGCACGTGTTACCAATGTTTCAATCAGTTCATTAATGAAAGACAAAGTCACATATTTAGATACAACATATCATACAATACTAGTATTATGTTTACAGGAAACAGCTTAGTGACAGTTCTTCATTTGCATTCCATTGGGGATATGTGTTTAAACTTAAAAATATACCAAGCCTCCCTTTGAAGGAGGGCGGTTCTCACGGTCTCCCCTCTTGGAGAACCGACCAGACACACTCCAGACCCATACATTTTTGAGCATATTGGCATTATGTCCCTCAGAGTTAAAATGTCTTGTGACTGATGATTTATCATCGTTCTTTCTAATAGCACATTTATGCTAAAAAATTCGGGTCTTCAGTTGTCGCTTCGTTTTGCCCACATAAAAAAGCCCACAGGGACACGTCAAATAAAGATGGATAGATGTAATTCTGCCCTTAACTTTATAAGTTCTGCCTGTTTTTGGATGTGTAAGCATCTTGTCTGTGAGCATAAAATTACATGCCGCACAGTTCAAACACTTAAAATTGCCGTGAGGAATTTTGAAGGGGAAAGGCGCCTGGCGATACGCAGGAAGGTGCGAGCGCACTAATCGATCTCTCAGGCTGGGTGCTCGTTTATAGCAAGTACGCGGTAGAACCTCGGAACGTGTGTCCTATGTGCGGGTCGCTACTTAGAATGTGCTAATGATGTTGCACAATGTTCTTTAACTATTTGAAATATGACCATAAGTCGATACAAGGGTAACTGAAGTGTTATTTGATCTTACCTGATCAATATGTTTGGTTATCAAGTCAGTGCGCTGTAAACTGTGTGCGCGCTCTACACAATCATGCACTAAATTGTGTGTATAACCCCTATCAATGAATCTTTAAAACAGCCCCCTGCTTGTTCGCTCAAAATCCTCATCCTTACTACAGATACGGCGCACTCTCAGCAGTTGACTATAAGGTAGACTACGTTTAAGAGAGGGTGAATGAAAGCTCTGGTAGTGTAGAAAAGAGTTACGATCTGTCTATTTTCGATAAATTTCAGTGTGTATCGTGTTGTCTAACTCATCATTCTTCTTCCTTCAAACACAGTTAGTGGAATTGTGACCAAAAAGTTCTATTTTGGTCTCATCTGACCACATGACTTTCTCCTGTGACTCCTCTGGATCATCCAAATGGTCATTGGCAAACTTAAGAGGCCTTGACATGTGCTGGTTTAAGCAGGGGAACCTTCCGTACCATGCATGATTTCAAACCATGACATCTTAGTGTATTACCAAAAGTAACCTTGGAAATGGTGGTCCCAGCTCTTTTCAGGTCATTAGCCGCTTTCCGACTCGGAAGGACTTTTGCAGTTCCTAGAACCCTTTTTTTCTCGTGTTCCGACCGGACTTAATTGGAGATTTTTTTAGTTCCTCAGACCGTAGTTCCTATTACTCTTCAGTACGTAGTCTAGAGCGAGGACTTTTTTAGTTCCCTTTCCCTATAGGGGTGGGAAAAAAAATCGATTCTCGATGCATCGCGATGCGGACGTGGCCGATTCACAAATATCCCAAAATCGATTTTCCAAAAAAAATAATATAATAATATATATATACATATATATATATATATATATATATATATATATATATATATATATATATATATATATATATATATATAAACGTAATATTGACGAGAACGCGAAGACGGAAGTGCAGTGACCGGAACCGTCTGACGCGTGCACATAACAGAGACGTGATGCGCGCAAGATCCAAACACCCTCCTTGTTAGGTTAAAAGCTGACGTGTGGGAAATATTTTGGCTTCTGACGTTGAAGGGGAAAGGAACTGGGCAAGAGCCACGCTAGTTGTAAGCTTTGTAGAATGAAACTAACGACGGAAACACGACAAATATGACAAGCCATATGACGCGTTTCCAGCCAGAGGAGGAAAAACACTCGGCTGTACCGGTCGTTATAATATTAATTTACTACAAGTAAGTTAAAGTTATGCTCCTAGTTCAGGCACACGTTTATTTTCCTGTTGGTTCTTTGGAATGCTAATAAAATATATTGTACGTTAATTCTTTATGGCTAATTACTTTGTACATTTAAAGGAAAGTATTTATAGTCACACACACAAAAGATTCAGATAATCGATTTGTAACATTATAAATGTCTTCACTGTAACTTTTGATCAACTTAATTTAATTTATCCTTGATGAATAAAAGTATAGATTTCTTTTTTCTTTCTCCCAAAAATGTAAGAAAAATTCTTACCGACTCCAAACTTTTAAACTGTATTGCTTAATGTTACAAAAGCTTTCTATTTCAGATAAATGCTGTTCTTTTGAATTTCTGGGTGATTCTCTGAATCGGGTGCCCTTCAAGCCCCCCAAACTTGCTTCAAAGATTTTCAATTGAAGGAAATCACAAAATGCATTTTAATGCTGTCAATTAATAGAACCAGGTGCCTTTGCATTATAATGCAACACAATTGTTCAAAAAAATTTTTTAAAGATAATGGTTTGCCTAAGTAGTATACAACAAGCATGTTTGCATGTCTTCACTAACCATCATTACATTTTCATTGAATATCAAACAAATAAAAAGTGCAATTAATACCAAAATGATACTGGTCTAGTGTATTTTTGTTTACTGTTGTAAAATGGAAAATCAATAATCAAAGAATCGTTAATAATCGAAAATCGACTGTAATCGAATTGGACTTCAATAATCGTAATTCGAATTCGAATTGGGAAATCAGACAGATTAACCACCCCTATTTCCCTAGGTTTACGTTGATTGGTTCAACTTATAAGTCATGCCTACTGTCAACAAGGAACTTGTAGCGCTGTCTGCCATATGCTGTGTGTTTTTGCAAAACATTACAACGAGGATTAAGACAAACATAACGCATTCAACCAGCTAATTGCTAATAGCTAAACTTACCGTCGTTTTGTTTGCCTCCTGCGCTCTGCTCTTTTATCTTCTTCCATCATATTACTTAATATCATATTACGCTGCAGCCTTCGTCTTCTGTGTTTCTCTGTATAGAACTCAAGCATAATCTTTAACGCCGTTCGTTGTCCGTTATTAAGGTCCCGGCAAGGCAGTTTGTTGTTGTATGTGGCCGCGCTACGTCTAGCGACTGACGTTATAAAGACCGTCGCGTGCTCTGCGTCACCCCTCCTTCCAGTTTCTCTATGGCCACTTGGCCAGTGCGAACGCAAGCAGCAAAACCGAATTTGGGGAGAGTAGTTCTTAGAACTGTTTAGAAGTGGGAAGTTCCTATACCTCAAGTTCCTGTACCTACTTGGTTCGGAAAGCGGCTATTGACCAGCTCCTCCCGTGTAGTTCTGGGCTGATTTCTTACCTCTTCTTAGGATAATTTGAGACCCCACAAGGTGAGATCTTGCATGGAGCCCCTCATGTTTAGCTTCTTCCATTTTCTAATGATTGCTCCAACAATGAACCTTTTTTCACCAAGCTGCTTGGCAATTTCCCCATAGCCCTTTCCAGCCTTGTGGAGGTGTACAATTTTGTCTCTAGTGTCTTTGGACAGCTCTTTGGTCTTGGCCATGTTAGTAGTTGGATTCTTACTGATTGTATGGGGAGGACAGGTGTCTTTAGGCAGCTTACAACCTCAAACAGGTGCATCTAATTTAGGATAATAAATGGAGTGGAGGTGGACATTTCATAGGCAGACTAACAAGTCTTTGAGGGACAAGAATTCTAGACAGGTGATTCAGGGGCTGGGCGATAAAATCGATAGCGATATGTATCAGCGATAGACACGTGATCGATATCAATAAAAAATGTGTTCGATATAACGTTCGATATTTTTTTTTTCGTACAGAAGAAATCACAGGTTGCGAAGCAAGTTTGGTTGCATTAACAAAGGCACGCACTTCTGGTAACCTAGCGACGTGGGGAGTGACGCGCTAACAGGCAATCATGTAACGGTGTCAGTTTGATTGCGCCATTTCGATGTCTCGTCACTCGTGCTGCTGGATTCCTCTTCAGTAACCGGCGATTGATAAACAGAAAATGAGTGCCCTTCATCTGCATGCCGTGCAGGCTAGAATTGTGAGACATTATTGGATAATTCGCTCTATTCGCGTTTGATGTGAACACAGCATAATGAACAGGCTGCGATGTCAAGATTGTAATGCTGGAGTGAGTGTGCGCGCGAGCGAGAGAGTAAGCACGTGCGCGATCTAACTTTGTGTGTGTGTGAGAGATAGAGAGACAGACACGCGACGCGAGTGCGATCAAACAGTGGAGACATAAAAACATAAGCTGTCATTTTGTTAATACAGGACATCATTCAGTCTGCAAAGTGTTTACTTATAATTGTGTAGGCCTATACTCACAATAAAACACATATAAAACATATATCCAACCCCTTTTTTAAAACAGTCTGTGTGTTCCATCTTTTGGACAGTCACAAAAATAGTCTCTGACAGTCATCATCAAACCGCATTGGTTTCCATTTCTTGTCCTCAAAACAGAGCACTAATCTGTTTATTTTTAAGTTACACATTAAAAAAGAGAATAAAATGTGTTGGTAGTATTTTTTTATACAAAAATCTATTTATAATTCTGATGAGAATAACGGGTTAATTCAAATTAAGAAAACAAATATATTGATCTGAAATATAGCTAATTAGTTTTAAATTAATTCAGGTACAATTACAAAACATATCTCAAGGTATTTTTATTAATTTAATAAACTAATTACATAAAACTATCATCACTATAGATAAACCTGGTTATACAGTATGTCTTTATTAATAAAACCTATTTAAAAAATACAAGGCCTGAAGACATTTATAAAAATGCCTTCTATATTTCTGTTTTGCTTTCCACTCCCTTGTACCAAAATAGTACCGAACCGTGATGTCTGAACCGAACCGTGACTTCTGTGTACATTACAAGGCTGAATCCAGCTTCTTATCCGCAGCTTCTTATTGACGCTATCCGTTCCACCAATAAGAAGCAGCGAAATAAGAAGCTGGATTCAGCCTCGTTTTTAATTATTTTAGTTTTTCATGGTTGTGTTGACATTTCTGTCTTGGGATTATAATCAGAGGAAGGTTAAGTTTAAAATAAAAATGTTTAATTGTAATAGATTTTTCTCCTGGTCCATATTTTAAATGGGTCATAAAAAATTCAATAATTATCCAATATTCGACCCAATTTGAAACACTGATATCGTGATAAAGTTTTCAGCCATATCGCCCAGCCTGACAGGTGATAGACAGGTGTTCAAATACTTATTTGCAGCTGTATCAGACAAATAAATAGTTACAAAAAATCATTTATTGTGATTTCTGGATTTTTTTTATTTATTTATTTTTTTTTAGATTAAGTCTCTCACAGTGGACATGCACCTATGATGACAATTTTCAGACCCCTCCATTGATTTCTAAAGTGGGAGAACTTGCAAAATAGCAGAGAGTTAAAATACTTATTTTCCTCACCTGTTTAATTGCTGTAAAGCTGCACAAATAGCCTGCAAACTCAGGGCTCTCAAGTTTTGAAGACAGGCAAGAGTGACATTCTCCGCCCCAATGAGGGGGTGTTGTTGGTTGTTGAGAGGGGGGGGTCGTTGGAATGTGGGTGTTTCATTAATAATATTAATATTAGTGTTTTTGTGTTGTTATTAATTGCTGAGACTTGCAGAAAATGTATGACACATGGCACCGTCTCCTCCTCTAATGGGGCCTACCCCTTTTGGCCACCTTCTCTGGGCCAGCATCCTCTAACCTAGCCTTTTTAGGGGGCTTTCCTCTCAGGGCGAATGAGAGGATGCTCGTTTGCTTTTTACCTGACATCTTTGAAAGACATATATGCAATGATTAATGCATCCATGGCCAGGATAATTATAAAATATGATTCTCTAACAGCAGTCAAGTTGTCTTTGTTTGTGTCAAACAATTTGTAAATTTGTTGTAACATTAAAACAGGAGATCTCATGACTTACTCTGCTCAGTGATATTCGCAGCTCCAGTCGTTTCCTCTGCGGGTGAACGAAACTTTTGGAAGAGATGTTGTTGCAGAATCACGTGAACAATTCCTTGAAATGCTTTTTATTGGTTGTTGCGTTAAATCTTACCCAGATACAATAGTGCTATTTTCTGATTGGCTAAAATTGTGTAGCCCTTTCCTTTTTTTGATTGGCTGATAAAGCGACAGGCTGCGAGAGCAGGGGAGACACGCGCGCTTGCGTTCCACTATGAGAGTGAAGCGGCTAGAGACAATTTGGGCGCTGCGGCATATTAAATATATGATAAATAGTTTTTCTGCGTGAGAAATACAATGTGTGGCGGGAGTGCGTGACAAAAGACCGAAATGAGTGACTGTCACGCTCAATGCGTACGCTTGAGAGCCCTGCAAACTTTACATTTATCTTTTCTCATTTATTCAGCCTTAGTAAATCTCATTTGGTTTCTAGTTATACATACAAAATAACCTGTACTGACCTTACTCTGGAAAGTTGTACCAAGTCAGCCAATCTGATTAAAATCACGCTGAGATTGAGATGTTCAGATGGTCAGTGAACAGACTGTGTGTGGTCCATGGCCTGTGGCTGAGGCAATTCAGTACGGCAACAATTCTTGACTACATCAATGATTCAAAATGCTGAGAGGGAATTTATATTAAAATAAATTCTCTTGCAGTCTTTTTGGATTCCTTTATGCATGCATTTAATTTTGTCATGGAAATTGCAAAGTCTAAAAAGCCAGTAAAACAGCTTAGTTCCCACAGCACACACACACACAGCAGTGTAACTGAGAACAGTAAGTCTATCTTATCATGTTACATCTGTGCTTGTATTGAGTTTCTCTCTGGTGGGCTCAAGGTCAAAGCCTTTTGGATACAGTCCCCACTCAAACTCAGACAAACGGAGCCCCTCTCACCTTCTGTGACAGTAATTCGACCTCTTCACCCATTGATCTGTGCACATAAAAGGTGTTCTGTGCCTGGGCTCCTGATTGTCTGACTTTGCCAGTACCAGCAGGATTTGCATCGCTATGGCGGAAAAGCTTTGATCATCTCTCAACCGGCCCCTCAAAACTCTTTAACTACACAGCACACGTACACACGCACATCAGCCCTTTCACCTACTTTCTTTCTACATGATAAAATACACCAATATTTATTCAAATAGCCTTGTTTAATATATTCATAATAATCAGAATAATTCTTCTGCATGTGGTTTTAGCTAGAAACTTGAATGGTCGTGACAATTAGCATTTTACAATGTCTTTGAATGTAGTTCATTGGATGGCAACTAAACAGAACGTGAAAATATGATGTAATACATGTTTTATAATAAAGAATTAACACAATTAAGCATAAGTCCTATTCATGTGTTAGTAATTGTTCTCTTTTCTTTCTGATTTTATCCTTTGTAGGTATGCTATTCTTTGTGGACTCTTGACAGAATATGAATCTATTCAGAAATAAAATTAAAAATGGCTACCCTTTTAAGGTAAGTGTAAGAGTTTGTGAATGTGTTTTTAGGCAAGTGTTTAAGATGTTCTTATGTTTTAATTGGATTACAAATATGCAGACATGTAGAGAAGGCTTTAAAAGCAATGAACGAAACAGTGATACTCAGCATGAGGTCATTTCCAGTTGATTTCAGTGCTTGTATGTGTTGATAGGAGCATAACATCAGCTTCTGTGAGAGTTAGTGTTCATAATCTTATCTGAGACAAGAGGAAATGGAATGAGGGTACCACACACACGCACACACACACACATTTCCTGAGAGCAGATCAGTCTCTGATACAAGTAGCATTTTATCTTCGCTGTCAGCTAGATTTCCAAACACCACACACCTGCAGAGCACTGGCAGGTGAGCTAGAAGAGATAGAGAGAGAGAAGCTGAATGACGAACTTTTGTGTTCCGTGCGAGACAGTTCAGGAGAAATATTTGTGGCATCTCTGCTGTAGAGATCAGCAAAAAAGACAAGTCATGTCACAATGAAGAAATCTCTCTCTCTTTTCTCTCTTTCTCTCTCAAGGATCATCTGCATAAAGCGATTGAGTTGAAACCTGAAAGATCCTCTGTCATATTACCTGCTGGGCCGCTGGTGTTATGCCTGTGAGTGACAGAACATTTGGCATATCTGTGATATTGTCATAGTTAAAGTCTATATCAGGGTTCCCACAGTCATACAAATCCTGGAACATACATACAGTGGGGCCAAAAAGTATTTATTCAGCCACTGATTGTGCAAGTTCTCCTACTTAAGAATGATGAGAGAGGGAATTTTCATCATGGGTACACTTCAACTATGAGAAACAAAATGAGAAAAAAAAATCCAGGAAATCACATTTTAGGATTTTTTAAAGGGGACATATCATGCAAAATCCACTTTTTAGCCCTTAAATGCATTTTGTTGTAGATTTGGAGTGTTTATAAGTACAGAAAAGATGAAATTATTATCTTCAGGTGCTTCGTTTATATCTTTATATTCAGTTTTGGTCATATTTTTCAACCTGTTCAAATTTTTCTGTTGTCTATGACGTTTTTTGAGCAAGTACGTCATCGTATTCTGCAGCGGAACTGACAATTAAGGACATTTACTATCGGTCCAACACTACGAGCAATCCGCCATTATTATTTCTCGCATCCGATTTTGTAGTCCAAGCTCAATCATGCAGAAGTTACGAGGACGCTAGTCAAAATGTTTGGTTGTTGGATGTAGTGACCTGAAGCACTTTAAGGATTCCCACTTCAACAACCTCAGCCAGTATAAAGAAGGGTTTGCCGATTCGGGTAAATCTTATAGGGTAAGTCATTTAGCTGCTGTGTTTCCTGATGCTCTTCTAAACGTAAGTTATCATATTATTATCAATACAGATTTTTAGTGGTAAGTTCAGACCGCAGTCATTTATCTTGTCAGTGTGCTTGTTTTAACAAGGGAAATAGTCGACTTTCACTAATAACACAACATAGTTAACTTACATACCTGCCTCCATACGAAGACGGTTCGTCGTCGTCATCTTTTCAAATCGCTCGCTCTGGCTCGAATATGTAAGGCTTGGTGGACAAGTCTTCCGTTGTTGACATTTTGTTAACGTGTGAATAAAAAGCTGACTAATAATGGCTCGAATCAAGCGAACGAAGAGTTGAACCTGAGTTGAGCTGACCGTGAACTCAGCGAACCTGGAAAGCAGGTAGGGTAAGACGTACGCCTTTTTTTCTTTTTAAAAGGGGCCGCATTGAAACGACTTGCTCACAGAAACACATCAGAAATGGGGTAGAAAAGGGGCCTGTGGAGCTATAATAATGAGTAATTCAGACCCAAGCATTGCAGTTATGCTTTATATAGACCACAAATGTATGATTTATAAGTAAAAATGAATGATTTAAAAGCATGATATGTATGGTGGAAAATAAGTATTTGGTCAATAACAAAAGTTCAACTCAATACTTTGTAACATAACCTTTGTTGGCAATGACAGGGGTCAAATGTTTCCTGTAAATCTTCACCAGGTTTGCACACACTGTAGCTGGTATTTTGGCCCATTCCTCCATTCAGATCTCCTTTTAGAGCAGTGATGTTTCGGGGCAACACAGACTTTCAACTCCCTCCACAAATTGTATATGGGGTTGAGGTCTGGAGACCGGCTGAGGCCACTCCAGGACCTTGAAATGCTTTTCACGGCGCCACTCCTTCGTTGCCCGGGCGGTGTGTTTGGGATCATTGTCATGCTGGAAGATCCAGCCACTTTTCATCTTCAAGGCTCTCATTGACGGAAGGAGGTTTTGGCTTAAAATCTCACGATACATGGCCCCCCTCAACACGGATCAGTTTTGCTGTCCCCTTTGCAGAAAAACAGCCCCAAAGCATGATGTTTCCTCCCCCATGCTTCACAGTAGGCTTGGTATTTTGAGATGCAACTCTGCATTCTTCTTCCTCCAAACACGATGAGTTGAGTTTTTAACAAAAGGTTATATTTTGGTTTCATCTGACCACATGATATTTTCACAACCCTCTTCTGGATCATCCATATGCTCTCTGGCAAACTTCAGACGGACCTGGACATGTACTGGCTTAAGCAGGGGACATGCCTGGCACTGCAGGATTTGAGTCCCTCTCGGTGTAGTGTGTTACTAATGGTAGCCTTTGTTACTTTGGTCCCAGCTCTCTGCAGGTCATTCATCAGGTCCCTCCATGTAGTTCTGGGATTATTTTGAACCCACGGGATGAGATCTTGCGTGGAGCCCCAGATCAGAGAGATTATCAGTAGTCTTGTATGTCTTCCATTTTCTTACAATTGCTCCCACAGTTGATTTTTTCACACCAAGCTGCTTGCCTATTGTAGATTCACTCTTCCCAGCCTGGTTCAGGTCTACAATTTTATTCCTGGTGTCCTTCGACAGCTATTTAGTCTTGGCCATGGTTGAGTTTGGAGTGTGACTTTTTGAGGCTGTGTCTTTTATACAGTTAACAGGTTCAAACAGGTGCCAATAATACAGGTAGCCGAACAAGTGGGGACTGAAGAGCGGTCTGTGAGACCCAGAAATCTTGCTGGTTTTTGGGTGACCAAATGCTTATTTTCCACCATATTTTTTATTTTATTTTTTAAATCATACAATGTGATTTCCTGGAATTTTTTTTTTTTTTCTCATTTTGCCGGTCATGAACTGGTTTTTTAAATTTTATTATATTGTTGTCTGAGGTTAAATTATGACGTTCGCTTGGTTTTTGCATTCAAAAACATCAAAATTAATAAGTAATAAGTCATTTTCTACCCTAGTTTTCAGCCCAGCTCAGAAACACTCGATTTTTAATGGGCGTCTGCACTGAAGACCTGGAAGTAAACGCCCACTGCTGTGAGTGGATAACTGTTTTGCATTATAATGAGTTTGAACTCACCTCGTTGGTATACGTGGGGAAGTTTTGAAAACTCCAATGTTGTAAAATGGCAACCGGAATAATTTGCCCATACATGTTCGACCCAGAGTCCTTGTGTTGCACAATTCCTGTCAGATCCAATATAGATGGCACAGCACCGTCTTTACTCTTAATTGGTCTGAACCAGTCTTGTTTACAATCCCTCAGTGAAATGAAGCGAACAGACGGTTTTACCTCATCAGCTGGAACGTCATTAAAAATAAGTTTTGCAGTCATATTGGAATCCAGAGGAAGCTTGTGTAGCGCTACTTCCACAACCAGGCACTGCACAATATTTTGTATTCCTCGGTAGCTCGATTCGGTTTGTCATCACAAGGTAGGCAGCAATGTTATTTAGCTATGCGTGTAATGCGCAAATCTGGTGGGCGGGGCTAAACCGGCCGAGTTGAAGTCAGCAGTTGATCTTCTTCTGCGGGGTGGTGTTTTGATCCTCTTTAACGTCATATTTCCCACTTTTAAAAACGAGTCGTTTGCTGGGGCTGGTGTCAATAAAAGCTTTTATTGGACTAACAAGGACGTTTTCAGTTCTGAAACTTACAGGATATTCTTATAATATGATGACCTCTTAGATGTCAAAAGCTCAGTTCTCAGTTCATCACCCCTTTAAAGTGTACCTGATTGATGAAAATTACAGACCTCTCTCATTATTCTAAAGTAGGAGAACTTGCACTATCAGTGGCTGACTAAATACTTTTTGACCCCACTGTAACAACATTTTCCTTTAATTTATATAATAATATTGAAAAATGTTACTATTTAATAAAGGAACAGTTCTGTAGTGAATAAACACTACTGTTCAAAAGTTTGGGATTGGTAAGACATTTTTTTAAATGTTGATAATAATTCTCTAATGCTCACCAAGTTCGTAATATTGTGAAATATTATTACAATTTAAAATAACCTATATATATATATATATATATATATATATATATATGATATAAATATATATAATTTTTAATTCAGTGTATATATATTTTGTGAAACATCCTTAAAATAAGATAATTAATTGCCTTATGTAATTAGCTTTTGTAATTAGCAATCAAATTTCTTGATTTAATATGTTGTTCTTGTTGTTTGAGTGAATAGGCCTTATTTTCCATCTGCACATTGATAAGCTGAGTTTTTATTTATGATTATCTATTAACA
Source organism: Hybognathus amarus (assembly GCA_030378365.1). Lineage (NCBI taxonomy): Eukaryota > Metazoa > Chordata > Actinopteri > Cypriniformes > Leuciscidae > Hybognathus > Hybognathus amarus. The sequence goes on along the minus strand of JAQIUQ010003598.1, from coordinate 188,207 downwards.
TGTTATGTGTACAGGTGTCCCAATGTACGTGGATTGAGAGGAAAATCGCTGCTACTCTGTTTGGAGAGCCACCCAGTGCCACCGTCCAGGACGCCCTGCAGAACTTCCTCAAGGTAAGACGTGCCTCTGGTCACCTGCCCACACCGGGACAAGCCTCTCTAATCAACAGCCAAACATTCATTAAATGTATGAGGTGTATGTCATTAATATTTAGATGGCTGGTATGACTGTTCTCAAAGAAATTAAATTAAACAAATATGTTGCAACTGTTGTAAATTATTTTAAATCATTTTCTAGATGTCAGAATTGTTTAAGCAGTTGTAGCCATTCATTCTTGTATTTATTTCATTCATTTATTACGTTTCCGCCAATTTCACCCGTTTTTGAGGTAGACAGATTTTCATCTCTTGCTTCTGTAGCTCCTGCAAACTCTGCAATGAAATCAACCAATCCAATTTCCAGATTTTTCCCACCATAGACTGTCACACTACAAGCCTTAGTGCTCAGTTCTGATTTGTTGCTCAGATCTTTTTTTTTTTTCTTTTTTTGTTTGGTCGTTCACATTTTTTTTTAAATGTGACCAATATCAGATTCGAGTGTGAACTGATCACAGCCCCAAACTGACAAGCATGCACAAAAGAACAATTACAAGATAAAAGGTAAATACAATTTACGCTTTCGTTTGTGAGTTAGTGTGCCGTTGAAACCCGCACATTTACGCGCAAGACAATAAGGAAGACAAAGACGAGGATGAGGAGAAAGAGTGTTTTTTTTTTTGTTTGTTTGTTTTTTTTTAAATACAACCTAGAATATTCGACAGGCAATTTTCAGTACATTTTATTTTGCTTTACAAATTCACTTCCACAAATTCAGTCATTCAAATTCGTCAGAAAATTCAACATTTGACATTCGAGAACGACAGGAATATCAGTAGATTGCCGATTGATAATCTCCATAGCTGTTAGTCGTCCTCACCTGCAAGCAGCTGTTGATGAGCATTAGAGCAACGGGTGAGAGTCGTTCATTCATAAAAACAGATTTACAGAAATGGAGCAAGTTTAAAGGTCCTATATGTAACTTATTTTATAAATAGTATTTGCTATTACCTCTGAAGGCCAATATTCATATTTCTATGTGAAGTCTCCGGGATCGGATTTCCTGCGAAATCCATCAGATGTAACGTGCATGCGCGCACCCGAGCCTCAGCCTCTTTATCCTTACAGTCTATCATTCGACCAACGGCACTTCAGCTGACGAAATGGGAGTCTGATAACCCCCAAAACATCCTGCCTCTAGCACAACACAGACTCAAACACAAAACTCCACATAAATATAAAAAAACAAAAAAAAAGTTTTATCTGCTCAAGCTCGTCAGGCAAAACGTGAATCTGATCGACTTCGGACGAAAAAACACGGATCAAACATAGTAAACTCCGGTGAAATAGCAAGGTAAACTACATGAAACATTACATGAATACAAAAGAATGTTCCAGGATAACAAAAAGTGGGTGCTTTAGGATGTAACTTATTTTATTTACTAGATCTACTGATGTACGCATCACTCATCCACTACGATCATATTGTTTATACACATTTCCAGACACGTTCAGTACAGTAATGTCACTTCCTACGATCTTACTGATACTCTAAAACTGTTCAGTTTACTTCACTAACAGTTTTTGTTATCATATTATACATTCACCTATGTTGACATTGCTAATTGTGAAAGATACACGAATAGTTAGAAAAATGTCGGCTAAATGCAGTTTCTGTAACATTATCATGGACGAGCACAGAGCATTAGTTCAACGTCAAGCTGATAAAAGTAGGCTATTATTGTACCTGCAGTGGGAGTTTACATTAGTTTCCAGCATGTTGTGTGATGATTTCGGCGTTGCGTCTGAAAGTCTTCGTGTGGCCGGTAGCGAATGCTCTCTCTTGAGATCGATCACGCACAGGAGCACGAACGCTCTTGTTGCATTCTGAAACATCACCGCTAGAGGCCGCTAAAAATCGCATACAGCACCTTTAAGTATTTGTGATGATCATCAGGGCCAGTACTGTATATGAAAAAGCTGATAAAGACACAAAAGCTATGTTTACATGTAAGTCAAAGTTAGTTTTGCACATGTAAGCAGCTTTCTCTGACCGTGACCCAAATTATAATGTTATTTCCCTGATGCTGATGCACAGATAAAACATTGAATCTGATATAGTAGACTAGACATATATTTCTCTTGGTTGTTTAGTTTTCTTAACTTTATATTGTGGTGCTGTGCTGCAGAACTGGGGATTCCCTCACCAGGATTCATTTTTGCGGCCATTTTTCATTCACTGAAAGTGAATGGTGATTAGACCAACTTGACTGAAGACTATTGCATTTGCTATATTCAGGGTTTCCGCGGTCTTAAAAAGTCAAAAATTTCAAAATCACAATTTAAGGCCTTAAAAAGTCTTAAATTGCTAAAGTATTGTGTTCTAGGTCTTAAATCTTATTTAAACGGGTCTTATTTTCCTATGTCAATGTAAATCTCATTGAAATGATCCCACAGCACTTTAAAATGTGGGAATTTTTTGGAATTTTTTATTTTATTTATATTACGTAGTTGTAGTTCTTAATTCGCTGTATTACAACTACAAAATAGACCAACATGCAACAGCCAATCAGTTTTGAGGTTTTTTGTTATTGGCGGGTATCTATATACCACAGACGATGTTTCGTCTGTGTTTCAAAACGATGTTTCCTTCAGGTGCGGGAAAGATAAAACGGCCTAACATTTTGCGCTTTGGAAAAGGGGATTTTATAAAACAGAAACGGAACAAATTTCCAAAATCAGGGGACCATTTGTACTGATTTTCGCTTAATGTTCAGTTTGAATAAATTAAATTACTATGCGAATAATTTTGAGACTCGTTACGCGTTTCCTTTGTATGTTATTTTTTTTTGTCATGATATGCCTTAAATTTTATTCATAATGGTCTTAAAAAGGTCTTTAAAAGTCTTATATTTGACTTTGTGAAACCTGCAGAAACCCTGTATATTAATTTTCTTTTTTTTTAGAATGATTTCCATTAAATATCATCATGCTGTCAGCATGGCTAATGTTTTTAATTGATATGTGCTAGCTTCCTTTATAGTCGCTATTTCTACTATTGTCGTGTCTTTCTATTACAACACCTCCATGATGAACCACTTGGAGTTTTCCGTCTGTTCGGTATAAGTCCCTCCCACTTGGAGGTGTCGAGCTGCAGCTGATACATACTTGACCGTCATGTCTGTCTTCCATATTAACCAAGAAACTACCATGGTATGTACATTTTTTAGACTGACTCCAGTCAGCGCAGAATTGTGACAAATGTCGATTTTAGAGTGACACAAAAGTCGCATGAATTACGGTTATGACTCAGTCAGATTTACAAAACATCTGAACCTATATCTGCATTTAGTACCACTGTATAAAAGTGGCCCAAATCAGAATAAAAATAAATAAATAAATAAATATAAACAGATTCCATGAGGTTTGTGCTGTTTTACACTATTCAGATTAATTCAGATTTGGGCCACTTTTGCCTGCAGTCTGAACGTAGCCTTAGTATGTTCTGCAAAGGGGTCAGACTTTAAGTAACAAACCATGTTCATTTTTGAAAGAGCATGACCTGTGTTCCTTCATTCACCGTTTTTACATAACATGCTGATGCTTTGTATCTCACCCATTACTTCTTATTTAAGGGGTCCATGCTTAGACTTGTTGCACCCTGCCAAGACAACACAACATTCTGGAGAGTTATACAACAGCATGACTGATTAAAGGAGAAAAATATATCGTTCTTCATCATTAATCGTTAATAATCCAATAATTATGGAGAAAAAAAATGGAGCAGCTGCGTATGTCCAAATAATATGATATCTCTTTATCCACACACTGAATGATCTATCAGAATACAGCATTATATGCTACATGGCCAAAAGTATGTGGAAATCCCCTTCACAGTTATGGGTTTGAGCTACAACTATTACTAGTGCAGAGCCTGCATACAATCCAGCATCAATACAGCCGTGCATCGCCTTAAAGTTGAAATAAGATACCTGGTAGTGCATGATAATTCACAAAGCAAGTTTCATAGAGAAATGTCTTCTATCTAGAGGAAAGCCTGCATTGGTTCAGCTAGCACATGCAAGAGTTGGGTTTGGTCAAGAGGTTTTTTTTTTTTTTCCTAAATGAAATTAATATATTTTTGAGCAAGGGTACATTAATTTGATCAAAAGTCACAGTAAAGACATTTAAATTGTAAATAAATTCTGTTCTTTTGAACTTTCTGTTCATCAAATAATCCTGAAAATGTATCAGTTTCCATTAAAATATTAAGCAACTGTTGAATTTATGTATTATTATGTCCAATGTATTATTCAACATTGATAGCAATAATGATCATAATAATAAATGTTTCCCGAGCAGCAAATCAGCATATTAGAATGATTTCTGAAGGATCATGTGACACTGAAGACTTGAGTAATGATGCTGAAAGTTCAGCTTTGCCATCACTGGAATAAATTATATTTTAAAATATATTAAAATAGGAAAGTATTTCATAATATTACTGTTTTTAACTGTATTCCTGATCAAATAAATGTAGCCTTAGTGGGCTTCTAAGAAACATTTAAAAATATCTTATCAACATTTTTACAGTAATTTGAACAATGTTTGTCTGTCCACGCACTTTTGGCCATGCATGCTGTTCATAGCCATGTTTGTGATTTTTGAGAAAATGTTTTCAGTCCTAGATGAACACTAGAAGCAAGGTAAAATCCTAGATGTCCATTTTAAAATGGAAGTCTTTTTTGTGTGTTTGTTTGTTTGGTTAAAACTAAGGGAAACTTGAAAATAATGTGAATTTTGTTTTATTTCCAGTGCTGGGAATCATGGAAATCAACAATCCGAAAATGTTGAAAAAGTCATGTAAATTTCTGTAGAAATTTCTGTAGTTAAAAATAGATTTTCTCTATTTTAATATTATAAATAATCATGAACAACTAAAACATAATATAAAATCATGAAAAACTGTTTATCAAAAGGTGTATTATCCCTGGAGTTTATATTTGTAGAAAACATAAGCTCATATATGTCACTTTTAAATGTTGACAGTGTTATTTATTGCTCTGATTATAGAGTGTTGGTTTACAGCCTTCAATTGTAATTGCTTAATACCACATTTAACATGCAAAATGTTGGAGAATTCGCCCTAGACATTTGCCTGGCAGCAGTGCAAGCCTTCTTTAAAGAGATTGTGTTTTTCATGATCACAAAAGTAACTACACCTGAAATACAATAAAAAGTCCTTTTGCATAAACACTGGGGTTTATATTTCAATAGTCTGTGGTCAATAAATACATTCAGTCTGACTGTGAAGGACAGATTGTGTTTGCTTACTTTGTCCTGTGTTTGATTCTACAGGCAGAGGAGATCAGTCCCAAGTATTTTAAAATTCAACTATGTGTTTTTAGCCAAGGTAATGACTCTTTTGTTTGACTATAGGTCTTGACTATTTATGATCAATATTAAGTTAATGACATTATTTATTTTTATTTTTATTTTTTTGGGGCTCTGTTCCAAACCTAGTGAGCTGTCTTGCTGTTTACCACTTACATAGATAGCTACTATGGTTGAACGACTTTCAATTTGATGCAATTCGAGTCAACGACAACTAGCCGCCTGATGACGTCATTGATGAACAAATTAAAGGAGTAGTTCACTTTTAAAAAACTTTTGCTGATAATTTACTCACCACCATGTCATCCAAGATGTCCACGTCTTTCTTTCTTCAGTCGAAAAGAAATTAAGGTTTTTGATGAAAACATTCCAGGATTTTCTGCATATAATGGACTTAATTGGGAACCAAACTGAACAAAACCAAACAAAGTCCAACTGAGAATTTCAGTGCAGCTTCAAAGGGCTTTAAACGACATCAGACGATGAATAAAGGTCTTATCTAGGACCTCTCGAGTTATGACTCTGAAAAAGCTTTTTTTCATTTTGATGAATCGAGTTTGAACAGGAAAGTCACTGAATGCTCATCACAGAACAGAGCAAGGCGACCATTTGAGCTTATAAAACTTAAACTTTTTAACTTATTTTTGAAATGACCAATCGTTTTGCTAGATAAGACCCTTATTCATTCGTCTGACGTCGATGAACCGTTTGGTACCCAATGAAGTCCATTATATGGAGAAAATCATTTCATCAAAAACCTTAATTTCTTTTTGACTGAAGATAGAAAGACATGGACATCTTGGATGACATGGGGGTGAGTAAATTATCAGCAAAAGGTTTTTTTTTTTTTTTTTTTAAAGTGAACTACTCCTTTAAGCCTGAACCTCGAGCTGAGACTGAACACGTGTTGTGCACAGCTATGGCATATGACACAGCCCTCCTACATAACAGCTTATTTTATCAGTTCTTTTGTCTTTGGGTAAGAGATCTGCTCATTCTAAATCAGATATAGATAAAGTAGCACAGTAAAGATTACATTTTTAAGAATGCATTAGTGTGTGAGTGAGCGATTGCGTTTTACTTGCACCTGACTGTGGGTTTTAGTCACTAAGAAATATATGCTTGAACTCTCCGTTTCCAAGCTATTTAATTGATAAATCACACAACAGAGATTACAATACATTTCCGCACATGTATGCGCCCATGTTGTGTGTGTTCAGCGTCACTCAGACACAATGTGATTTGTGCCGCTATGCCAGATCGAAGTAGGCGGAGTTTTCAAAAACTTTAAAGCTGCAGTCGGCAAGTCTGGCAGACTGAGTGGACTTTGGCAAAATTTTGAATGTTTACAACTCAAATGGCCCTCCCCCACTATCAACGAATACCCTCCCATAGAGTTTGTGCTTAAGTGCGTGCGCACCAGGTTTTCTGTGATCGCGACCGTCTCATCAGCATTCATCAACACCATGGATTCATTTGGCACTCTTCCTGTCAGCGTAACGTACGCGAGGGGTGGCGTGTGCCCATAGCCGTGTGCCCGATCTGTGATTGACAGTCAGATCTCACACCCCTGCGCTGATTGCACCTCGATGATCTGGGAGCGCTGGATTTTTGCAAAACAAATAACACGCTCCCAGATAGAGTTAGAAGCTCGGGTTTTTCTCTAAAACCACTTTATTTATGTTGTTCTGTCCGGATTATAGTGTCAATTTCACTGAATATGATCAAAAAAATGTTGCAGACGGCAGCTCTTAAGCGGGAGATCTATACGTCAGTATAATAACATTAGTCATTTGTCCCTATACGACCTCAAACTTGTATCGTACTGCTCAGGAAATTCCGACACACTACTTAGTGTTCATCCATTTAGATTTCCGTGCTTGTTTCGTGGATGTCCCGTTTCTATTGGTAATCGTCACAGAGCGTAGCGGCAAAAGTTAATCTATTTTGAACTTCTGACGCGGCGTGCGCACTTGAGGAATGTCATTGGTGCGTACCGCTGCGCTTGCGCTTTGGTCATTTGCAAGGCCATTAAAATGAATGCGCTTCATTGTGCAGCGCATTTCTCGTCTGTGTGAAAGGCCCATAATGCAGCAGCAGTTTCTGAACACAATTAACTCTATCTGTACAATAAGCTGTGTATAACGTACATTCACGTGAATCAATTTTGAGCATCCCAATGGTACATAATAAGCATTTATTTGTCATTTGCATTGAAACGGTGAAGCAGTGTGTAAAAAAATTACACTTTTTATGGATTAATGGATTTATCATCCTGTCCTCTATAGCTCATGAAAGCTCAGCAACTCAGCTCTGTTCAACCCCTTAATTGCTACTGTACCTTCCAAGGCAGCATCCCAACTGAATTGCATGATGTTTACACAACACCATTTTTAAAAAAGCACACATTTTCTTTTGTGCATTTTGGCAGTTCATTTGCAACAGCATTTTGGGGGCCAAATTATTCGTCTCCATGTAAACTACAAAAACTCTGAATTTGTGAAAACGGTGACGTCATGCACATAGTCTATAGGCGTGTAGTTTTTCCCTATAAAGTGACCACCATCTACTGGTATGGCAGTGTAATAGAGCATTTTAGTCGTTTTCGCAGATCCAAGTGAACGGAGATGGTTTTGAGAACATTTTCGTTGTTGAACAACTCAAAGGAAAAACCTTTCGGTTTTTAGAACACCATTGTCGTGTAAACGACTAAGACGAGAACAGACCAAAGAACAACTCAAACTGGGGATATATATAAACAGAGTATAACAAAATGCTGAACAAGGAACAGGTGGAACTTAGTCAATCAATCAATGAATGGAAACAAAGGAAACAACGAGTTACAAACTAAAAGTCCAGGAAAATGAAAACCGAAAACAAAACTGAACTGAACATTACACTATCTTACTTGGGCAGAAACCATAGACTGTAAAAAAGATGGACGACGCCCCTTCGCTCTTTTCCATCAGAGAGAACTGAAGCCGCCAGTGTCTCGATATGACGCTGACATCTTGGGACCTGAGTCTGCGCACTTGCGTGTTTCGGGACCAGTCATGCGCAGTCGTGAGCAGGAAGTAAAGCCGCGAAATCAAGGCCGCGCCCTCATTCTCGCTGAATCAAACGCAAGCACACGCCCCGCACTTTCATTAAGTGGCCTCTGTCTGCTTCGTTCTTCTCCAATGATGTCTGCTGATTGCAGAACCTCGTTAAAATAAGGTAAATACAACTACTAGCCACATAGTCAACCTTATGAAAAAAGTCCGCTGGTGCTTCAGTGACTACCTCGCACAGAGAACCTGTCAATCACAGCTCTCAATCATGACGTCAGAGCACCGCTTTTATCATCACATAACTAACTAAAAACAAACTTATTTTAAAAACAAACACTTGAAATTACATCAACGTGATAGAAACTACAGTAAATGACAGAAACTATCTTTGGAAAAAGGATATGTGAAGTGTAATTTAATTGTTTAATTGGTCTCGCGTCCCATTTGAATAACATGGGGAGGCGGGGATTATGACCTAGACTGAGGACCAGTCACAGGGGGGCAGATCAAGACGTTTTGGCTTCACTTTTGAGGGCTTGTGCGGCACGCTTAGACAGAAACTCTTGTCATACAGTATGATGGCCATAAACTTAAAGGCACAATGTGTAGGAATTTTTCCCATCTAGCGGTGAAAATGTATTTTGCATTTAAACGAATTGTGCTCTCCTGCGCGTCGCTTTTTTGAATGCGTGTTGCTTCGACGGTAGCCATTATGTTCCAAAAAGCTATGACAGGACGTTGTCTAATAGCAAAAAAATCTTGTAATTAAGACTGTAACATTGACTTACCAGTCGAGAAGAAAGCAGGACTTCAGCGTCTCTTTTGAAATCTTTCTCCTGCATTAGCTCTATCCACCTGGAAAGAGCTATCTCGACATTAACTTGTGTTTTTGTAATCTCCGGTAACGTTTCCTTTTACGATCTATTTTGAACTTTTTGGGTGATAAAGATTTCTTCTCCTGTGGCTCGGCATATGTATGGTTCGCCATAAAATAAGTGCAATGCAGCCTTTAAAACTTGGGACAGAGACAAGCGCCTCTCACTGCTCTGCTCCTCCGCTTCTGCTGCTTTCAGTTACGTCACGCTGGCTCTGAACGAAACGCTTCTGAAAACACGTTTGCCTAGTACTTTCTTCTCTCTGCTACTAGTTTTTTCAAGATGGCGGAACTACATGGAAGCAGCAGCGGCAGCAGCGGCAGCAGCGCTATTCATATGCTAATTAGGGCCATTCGCACCTCCGCAAGCGCTCCATGTATACGTCATGGTTCGTTTCCGTCAATATGTAGCACAGACAAACGCGACGTTCACAGTCTGTAAATTGTAATTAACTGTTTACAGGGACAAAAATCCCACTTTTCATGCAGTGAGCCTCCGTGGAAGCCTACCTGTCCCATGTATATAAAGATAATAAATTATTTGTTTATGAGGATAAGTCAAATGATTGGCAGAGATGTTTGTACACCATTGAGGACATATTTATGAATAAAAATATTGATTTTAAATTTTAAAATGCATAAAAAAGTACACATTGTCCCTTCCAAAAGAGGAAGAGAAAGACTGAAATATCTAAAATTGTTGCATTTTAATAGCATGTTGAATCTAACTGCTCCAGTTATTCTAAAACAATGTATTTTTAGGCATGTTCAGATAATGTGTGCTTATTTCTTTTTTTATTTAACTGATTTCAGTTTTGGTAATGAATGAAGTACACATACAGTAGATTTGCACTAACATTCAAATATTTTTAATACTTTTTTACTCAGCAAGGACTCATTTGAACTTTCTATTCATAAACGATCACAGTTTCCACAAATATTATCTAGCACAACTTTTCAACTGATGATAATAAGACATTTTTCTTAAGCACCAATATATTCATACGATTTCTAAAGGATCATGTGACACTGAAGACTGGAGTAATGAGGAGAATTCACCTTTGCATCACATGAATATGTAAAAATAGAATAAAATAGTTATAATTTATATTACTGTGGTTTTTACTGTATATTTGATAAGTGCTGCAATAATGAGCAACAATAGTTTTTCAAAACCATTTTAAAAATAACACTGGCTCCAAACTTTTGAACATTATAGTAGATCCCACCTAGATGATTTTCTTTTCTCTTTTAGAACAGCTTTTACGTAAGCAAAACACACGTCGTCTGACTTAGGCAGCTCACTAGGTTTTTTAACTGAGCCAGTAAAGCCTTAAAAGAAATGAAAAACATTGAAATGGTTGACTGTAACTGCACCTACTGTATATCACTTTCTCCTGTCAGTGTTACAAAGACTTGGGTCAGAAGGAGTCGTGCCGACAGATGTGTGACGCTGCCTCTGCGATGAGCATTGTGATTAAAGAGGTGATTTTCTTAATTAGGGTGAATTAAGATTTATAGATAGGGTCTCTTGTCATTGTAATTATGTCAGTAACTGAATTATGTTTGCACTTTCTCAAAAGGACGAGGAGGCACAGAAGGAATTGGACTCTTGTTGCATCACTTTAATACGTCTCCAACAGAAGGGAATAAAAGGCTCTATGTATTTTTGTTTCATCTCTTTAGAATCGACTGTGACTGGACTGTAGCCGCTTTACCCACAAACCAACATATAAACTACCGGTATTAATGTTGGCCAGGCACGTGATTTATTGTGCATCCATTAAAATGCACAATATACTGCATGTGTTTTACGGGACAATTTCTTTAAATTTTTTTCTTTTCTTTTCCCCAAGGAACATTTTGGACATTAACAGTGACAACGCCATGACTATCAGTGGCTGCCGTTAGAAGGAATTTCATATTAATGATACCTTCAAAACCCACAAAATGTTTTAATTTTGATAAAAAGGATACAAATGTTTATAATTACAGTACTTTGTGGATCACTGGGGTGGAGTGACACTTGCAGCTTGCAACATATTCTGACCAAAAAAACGGGAAAAATCTGTTTGACCAGAATTAAAAGCATCCAATTACGTTTGTTTTAATGTGCCTTTTAGGGGCATGTTTTTGTGTGTTCTTTGTAATCAGGATTTCATCCAAAATTATTAATTTACCTAGCGATTAGTTCCTAAAACAGCATGGCTATCAAGTTATATTTGTGGTTTACCTCCTAATGAGTGTCTGAAACAAACATTTGAATATCTTTTGAAGAACTTTGGCACATTCAATAACTGGTTTGTCCAAAAGCCGCTGATATTAGACTGTGCATGAAAGCTGAAATTCTACCATATATATTATACTTTTTATAGCATGTATCTCCTTTTTATACGAAGAGGATTAGGGCCAAGCAATAATAAAAAAATAAAACCATCTAGAGAGTAAAATCATTATAATCCGAGATTAAAAGTTCGAAACACAATCTTGAGTAATACACTTAATTAAATATAGAGAATAAAGTCGTTGTGTTTGAGAAACTCGTTAAATTTCGAGAAAAAAATCAAAATACAATCTTGAGTAATAAACTAATTAAATATCGAGAATAAAGTTGTTGTGTTTCGAGAATGAAGTCGGTTGTGTTGCGAGGAAAAAAGGCTAAATGAAATTTGACCGCAAAAATAGTAATAATAGCTAACTATTTTTTTCCCAAGCAATTGTGATCAAAACGGTTATAAAAATGCTGCCATTATAAAAGGATTCTTCAATGTATTGCTTGTTTTTTTTCTTCTGTTTATTACATTCCATGTTGTGCAACGTCAGAGCGCTCAAAGCATCCAAAGCTTCAACAAGCTTCCCCATACTTTTTGACAAGCGGACAGAGCTTCTTTGATGCTCAAGTCGGCGGCGGTGTGAACGTACAGTTAGAGGGTGTCCCGAGTGCTCCGATGCGGACAGGGGGCCGAAAAATGGTAGTGTGGCAGCAATACAAAGGTTTTTACAAAGTAACCATGGAGACAGTTTTTCGAAATTGAGTTTTTTCTTAGAGCACGACTTTATTCTCGATATTTAATCAGTTTATTATCAAGATTGTATTTCAACTTTTTTCTCAAAATTTAACGAGTTTAATCTCGCATTATAATGACTTTAATCTCAAGATGGTTTTATTTTATTTTTTTATTTGCTTGGCCCTAATCCTCTTCTGTACCTTTTACAGGTGTTTTTTTTTTTTTTTTCCAATACCCAACAGCTCCTTCTGGATTAAATCACTTATCTGTGCTCTCTTTGTGGAATCTGTATTGTTGTTTGTTTTTCAGTATGATATTTCAAACAGATAACTTGTGTACATTTTAATGAATATAATTTTTTTTTTTTTTGGACTCAAAGATAATCACTAAACCTCTACATTTAAGAATGATGGGGACCATGTTAGTGGAAGATAAATTGTCCTATTATGTAATTGCTAATATTGTTTTAATGTAATTTTTAGTGTTTATACGATCCAGCATTAAGAATGTAGCAACTGTTTGTATGTTTACATGATTGGACTTGTTATATGGTACATTTTAGACTGTTGGATTCTTGTACAGAACATTGATACTGTAACTTTGTGCATATGAAGATAATCACTTGATTGCTGCTGCTCATTACAATATACAATTAGGTCAATTCAGACTGCCGTGTACACATTATCATATACAGTAAATAATAAAAATTTTATTGGTGTGGCATAATTTACGAACTCATTTATATCATATTTCATGGTCAAACTGAATTAGCCATTTCAGCGACACCAAACATAATTGCAGTCTACTTTAGCCTAATTTAGAAATTTAACCAGTAATGTGAGCTTAGGTTGGGCTGCCTGTTTGCATGAGCAATGAAACATCAAGATATTTCTCTTTTTTGTTTCCAACGTTTGATGATGTTTCATTTCATTGGATAAACTCTGTAGTTGTATTCCGCTCAGCAAATCCTCTTTGATATGGTAATAGGCATTTTGTTCCTGATGTGCGCTTGTAAGCACTGCAGTAGACCAATCACAACAGAGTAGTCTCTCTGAAAAGGATGGGTTTAGAGAGACTGAATCTTTGAACAAACTGTTTTCAGACTTTATATATATATATATATATATATATATATATATATATATATATATATATATATATATATATATATATGTATATATATATATTATGAGAAAAGTGTTTTTGACCTTGGATGGATGTACACCTGTTGTATAGGAGACTTCCAAAACAAAATTAGAAACCTTAAAAATAGCACAATGGGGCACTTTAAAGTTTTAGTAATTTTGTTGTTTTTATTCATTTTCTTTCTTTAAATATGAATAAATTGGTTTTATTTATTTTTTATTTTAGGTTTAGTTATTTTAGTACAGGTTAAACTACGTTCAAATGAGAAATGTTGCCTTTGTCAACTAGATGAAATAAGATAATACAGAATTATATATATTTTTAAGTTAACATATATTTTTTATATTTTTAAGTAACAATTTTTTAATGGCTTTAGCTTCTGTTTTTAGTTTTAGTTTCAACTATAATACACTTAGTCCTTATATTACAAGTAATATTGTTATTTTACTGTTCAACTATCAAGTTGAATTGGAGTATTGATTATGTGCTCTTCCATTTCCGGCTATAAAAAATAAAAATAAAAAATCTAAAATTTCTTTGTTCAAAACTTATGATTACAACTTTTTCTGTTGCATGTTGTGGTCAATGTGCTTGGACCTTACTTAATTGCCATTATTTTTATTTGTACAATTCTGTTTGGTGGAACAAAAGTTACACTTCACATTCAACTTCATATATGTAGGTCAGGTAGTTTTCAGTCAGTATCATACCTGCCTGTACACTCTTGTCCAGAGAGTAGAGAACCATACGGAAATGCCAGGAAGACATAGATGAAAGGGATGATTTTCAGGTGTCACTGGTGATATTACAGGGTATGCATACTGACTCACCCATCAGTTATAAATAAAAATAACCTTTTCATGTCTGGACACCTGAACCAAGCACTGGGTTAATAATGTCTTCAGCAGCAAACAGCTTCTCATTAGAGACTCTTCTGTACTGACATGTTTTATGTGAGTTGAACGTCATGTAATGAAAAGTAACGATTCTAGGTTACAAATGTAACCCCCATTCCTGAAGGAGTGAATGGAGATGTTATGTAAGTGACTGACCAACTGGGATCTCACCTGAGAGCCCAATCACCTTTGAGTGGTAACAAAACAAGCCAACAACGGACATTGGTGAGTGATATTTGCATCGCAAAGACGCGAACCAATCCCTGTAACATGGGGATATAAGAGAAGCATGCTGACAGTGTCCTGGCTGCTCAGCTGTGGTTACAGGGATTCTGGCGACAGGATGTAACATCTCCATTCCCTCCTTCAGGGAATGGGGTTTACATCAGTAACCTAGATGTTCCTTATCAGTCAGTCATGTTCTACGTTACGTCAGTGACTTAAATTGAGATACCCTAAAGAACACAATCGATGTGCTTTCCTAGCGCCGTGTGTAACTGTTACATAATGTTGATAACTGCTGTTCCTTCTTACCCTAGTCCAGTGAGTTCTCAAACCTGATCCTGGGGACCCACAGCTCTGCATATTTTATTTGTCTCCTTTATCTGACACACCCAGTTCAGTTCATAGAACTCTTTCCTAATGAGGTGATGATCTGAATCAGGTGTGTTAAAAGAGGGAGAAATGCAAACTGTGCAGAGCTGTGGTGTCCCGAGGACCAGGATTGAAAACCACTGCCCTAGCTCTAATTGGAAAACACTATTCCCAATGGAAAGGAATGCTACAGATACTACATCTGTCTGTAAGGAGGTAACATGTGGAGTTACACATATGGACTGGCCACTAGGGAAGAGCTACATATTGAATGTCTTTGTGGTAGATTCTGCCTTGTCAGGGATGAAGTCAGTACCATAACAGAGACTGCAGTGTGGACCCTGCCAAGGGAGAGACACAAGCTCGCAACAGGGAAGCCGTATCATGAAAAATACACATATGGGATCACCCCAGAGGGAATCACAACATATGGACCTAGTGCAAGCACAGGGGCTGACCACCCGGGCATACATGAGAAAAGTGCTGAACTGGTATCAAATGCCTCTGCCGTACCAGTATCTGTCTACTGAAGGGTGCTGCTGGCCTCCAGCGAAGAGAGATTTTCTGAAGCTCCATATCTGGTCCAAGCACAAACAAAGTCCACAAAAGGGACACTGGGCTGGGTCTGACTCCTCCAGGGGCAATGCTTGCAGTTCACCGTCTGGTCCCTGAAGGAAGTGGTTGAAACATTGGGCCTGAATTCCAGGCATGTTTCGCTGACCGAAAATGCCTGTAGTCCCCTACCCTCTTGATGGAAGGTGAGCGCAGTCTTAAGAGACAGGAATCTTTATCTCAACTGACTGCAGACCTGCTCCTCGTCCTCCCTGACCTTGCACAGAGTCTGTGTGAGCAGGCTCACTGGGTGAAACGCATATCTTGCAAAGCTGTGTGCTAGTGCATCCATGCAGAGGGTCCACAAGGTCAGGGAATAAAACAACTGTCAGTGGCACAGTCGCCCCACAAAGGCCTGGGGGTAAGGCGAGAGAAAAGGAGACGGAAGCATGAGGAGCAGCACCACTGCCTCAGGCAGCCATCGGTCTCACCGCTCCTTTGCTGCCCGACCTCCTCAGCACCGTGATACTTGCTCCAAACCAGCGTGTCCCTCCTCCCTCCTTGGTTTTGGCACCACGCTGTAGCAAGTTCGCTGTTGTAATGGACAGGAGGCCCAAATGGTAAACATTTAAAGAATTTAAATAACAAAATAAAACAAATAAAAAATGAAAGTAAAGACTGAAGCCCTCTTCCTGGATGACCGCTGCCACATATAAACAAAGATAAAATAAAACGGCGAGAATGGGGGGAATGGTAGCGGCTGTTGTACGCACGGCCGACTCCGGATCCAAAAATGGTGCTATTTTTCATATGCTTATTAATTAAAGCTCCGACTCTTCGCGGCACATGGACATGTCTACAGTACCTTCGCCAGACACTCTTAAGCCACAAGCCTCATGCAAATACCAAGCTGCATGATGAAGGCTACAGGAGATGCTCGCGAACTCGGCCTGCTTAGGAGAACCAGGACTCGAGACCCTGGTGTCATCTGAGGCCGGTGGCTGGGTGTGAGGACGCTGCAGGCCGGTGTGTGAGGAAGTGGAGGCGCGGCAAGAGGGCGGGGGTCCATGCTTAGGCTAAAAACAAACCCTCAGCCGGCCGAGCTCTTCGTCCATCCTCCCTCAATGTTTGCTCCCTGGACAATAAACTGGACTATATCTGACTTCAGCAGACTATGCAGCGTGAGTTTAGAGACTGCTGCATCTTTGTTTTCACTGAGACGTGGCTCAGGGACAGGATTCGGATGCCACCATTCAACTCAGACGGGCTCACCTCGTTCCGTGCCGAAGGACATACAGCTCTCTACGGTAGACTCGTGGTGGTGGCTTGTGTGTTTACATCAACATCCGAATTGTGCAAGTAACTCGTACTAGTCTCTAGTTACTCTAGTGACAGTTAGATGCAGACCTTTTATTTACCACAGGAATTCTACTAATGTTATCATAACATACCATATCATAACACATTACTGCTAAAGTTGATAGCATTTGTTTGTTACTGAAATAAAGTCTTAAATTATAGCTTGACTAGTGTTCCAATGTCTGCCATGTCCTCTATCAGTGAACACTGATCGAATGTGCCATTCTTAGACTTTTGTTGTAGACTTTTTTTCTCACAACACAATCGACTTTATGATGAGTTTACATTCCCCCCAGCGCTAACGTTAAGGACGCGCTCTGTGAACTCTATGGGGCTATGAGCGAACTGCAGAACGCTTACCCTGATGGACTGTTTATTATTGCTGGAGATTTCAATCATGAAAATCTCAAAACAGTGCTCAATAGACTCCATTAGTATGTGGTCTTTGCAACGAGAGGGTGAACGTGACTTGATTTTGTTTACAGCATACAGACCGCTCATCAGATGCACAAAACGGCTTCAGAAACAGGTGAAAACCTGGCCAACAGGAGCCATCTCTGCTCTTCAGGACTGTTTTGAGTGTACTGACTGGCCCATGTTTAGGGAGGCTGCAACATATGGCAAAAACACCAACCTGGAGGAATACACAACATCAGTGACCAGCTACATCAGCAAATGCAATGCTCATGTCCCCTTCTCCAGGACCATCACCATACGAGCCAACCAGAAGTCGTGTGATGACTGCAGAGGTGTGCACCACTGCCACTTCAAAGACGGTGGGTCACATGCGGCGCATGTGGCAGGGCCTCCAGGCCATCACAAACTACAGACAACATCCATTGCCCGTGACAATGATACCTCCCTTCCAGATGCGCTGAACGACTTCTACCTCTCGGTTTGAAGCACAGAACGACGTGATGGCGAGGAAGTCCACCCTCCTCCCAACTACCAGATGCTGGTGTCGCAGCATAGCTGATGTGAGGGAAACTCTACGCAGAGTAATCCCACGGAAGGCCGCCTGGACCGGATAACATACCTGGCAGTGTGCTCAGAGGATGTGCAGACCAGCTGGCAGATGTTCTTCAATATCTTCAATATCTCTCTGAGCAGCGCCATGGTTCCAGTGTGCTTCAAGGTCACCACCATCGTCCACGTGCCAAAGAAGTCCTCCGTGTCCTGCCTCAGTGACTACTGTCCCGTCGCACTCGCACCCATCATCATGAAGTGCTTCAAGAGGCTCGTCATGAAGCACATCAAGACCCAGTTACCCCCCCTTATTAGACCCACTGCAGTTCACGTATCATCGAAACCGCTCAACGGACGACGCCATCGCCAACACCCTCCATCTGGCCCTCACCCACCTGGACAAAAAGGACTCATATGTTCGAATGCTATTCATAGATTTCAGCACAGCAGTCAACACAATCATTCCCCAGCACCTGATTGGAAAGCTGGACTTGCTGGGCCTGGACACCTCCCTCTGTAACTGGACTTCCTGACTGGGAGACCTCAGTCAGTCTGGATGGGGAACAGCATTTCCTCCACCACCACCACACTGAGCACTGGGGCCCCCCAGGGCTGCGTGCTCAGTCCACTGCTGTTCACTCTGCTGACTCACGGCTGTGCAGCTATGCACAGTTCGAACCATATCAAGTTTGCCGACGACACAACCATGGTGGGTCTCATCAGCAAGAACGACGAGTCAGCATACAGAGAGGAGGTGCAGCAGCTAACAGACTGGTGAAGAGTAAACAACCTGTCTCTGAAAGTAAAAAAAAACAAAAGAGATGGTTGTTGATACAATGTTACATCCCTGAAACATTGACGGCTCATGTGTGAAAATCGTTAAGAGCACAAAATTTCTTTGTGTTCTCCTGGCGCGAGAACCTCACCTGGTCGCTTGACACCAAGTCCATTACCAAAAAAGCCCAGCAGCACCTATACTTCCGTTCGAAGGATGAGGAAAGCACATTCCCCATCCTCACTCTGTGCTATAGAGGGACTATTGAGAGCATCCTGAGCAGCTGTATCACTGCCTGGTTTGGGTCTTGCACCGTTTCGGACTGCAAAGCCCTACATAGGATAGTGAGAACAGCTGAGAAGATCATTGTGGTCTCTCTTCCCTCCATCAAATTCATTTATGTAAAACATTGTATTCACAAAGCAATGCAGCATTGTGGATGACCTCACCCACCCTCACACACACAGTCTTTATCGCCTTCCTGCCGTCTGGCAAGGAGGTACAGAAGCATTCGGGTCCTGACACAACCAGACTGTAGTAACAGCGCACTTTCCCAGACAGCTATTAGTACATAACTCCCTAAACACTCAAAAACTGGTACTGACACACATGTGTTGCCGAGTTGCACTTACAATGCGGTAAACTGTCACTTTTTAATCTTGTCTGCTTCTCAGTAACCTGCTCACATGTGCATAGAAGCACTTCTGAGCTCGCAGAGTGAGATGATGGTAGGCAGTGTCGCTCATGGTGTCAGAGTGTAGCACCACTCTTGACGGTTTATGTATGCAACACTCAACCTGTTGTCTGTTCAGACCAGTACTGCCAGCAGTTCAAGGCAATTAGATGCCACTGTAGCTCGAGGTCCTGTCCATGAGTCCGATGCTGCATGCCTGTTGCATACAGCATCCCAGCCATTGGTGGAGTCTTCAAGACAACAACATGCCTGGACACTTCTTCTAGGGGACTCCTGGACATGTCTTTGGTGTCATGCCCATCTCAAAACTCGGCGGTGTAACCAGTGCTAAGCGGTCTCATATGAAGCAATCTGAGCGGCATGACCATGGATGCTATATGCCCCAGAAGCCTCTGAAATACTTTCAGTGGAACAGCCTCTGTCCATTAGATAATTCAAGCAGTGCAGACTGAGCGAACTCTCTATGAGCACACTGTCACATTGACTCGAGTCCCAACTCATACCGAGAAAAATAATCCATAGCATGGGACAGTCTTCATTTTCCCAGTTGACCTGAAGCCCAAGATGGCTGAGGTGCCTGAGCACCAGATCCCTGTGTTCTACAGAGCTGTTCCCCACGAGTGGGACAGGATAAGCCAGTTTTCAAGAGAGTTAAGAATGCGAACACCCACTTCCCTTGAGCGGGGCAAAGGCAGCCTTTGCGACCTTCGCTGAAAATACGGGCAACAGGTACAGTCCGAAGGGAGGAACTTGTGCTCCATATGCCCATCCCTCAGACAAAAGCGGTGATTATGGTCTGTGTAGGGAGTATCGAGACCAAAGCATTATTGGGGGCAAATGCACTTAAAATGTTTTCTGTGTTAGCATCTTGACCAAAGTGTTGAAGGGCTCCATTTAAAAGGGATAGTCCACTTTAAATTAATTTTGATAATGTTTTAGCTTAGCTTAAGGGCATCCAAGTATGTAGGTGCTTTGTTTCCACATATTTTCAATTTCACATTTTTACAACACAACCGTTGTTGTCTATCACTCACACTGGAAGCTAGGGGGCCCACCAAAAAGCACGCATGTAGAAGCTAAAAATTAAACACTCATTTACGTTACGATGAAACGTAAGAGTACACATTGTATGGCCTAAGACACAGAAACGAGCGGTTTTTGTGTGAGAAAATGAATAGTATTTAAATAGCTTTACGGATCCGAAATCTATATCCATGAGAGAAATGATCTGACGGCACGGACGCTTCTGGCTTGCGCAGGCGCCGCAAGTGACCCGCTTGCTGGTACGCTGGCCTGACTGCCTCATACGTCACTCTTTGTTTATACAGAGATTTTGAAGTTTTACCTCTGTCACTAAACGTATTTCAATATCAGACTGCAATGGAAAGACGATTTTGTATATATCTAAATATGTTTAGTGAAGTAAATTTTAATTTTGTGAAAATATTGATTACGCCACATGCAAGCAATCACTTCCCCTGCGGAACATTGAACTTATTCCAGTTCGGTTCAGTTGGACATTGCACAGCTGATTCATATCACTTGGATGTCATTGTGATTATATGAGGTAAAAACTATATAATATTGTTTGTCTCCATAAACTACTCTGCTTCGGGTCTTAGGCCATCAATGTGTACTTACATTTACGAGTCATTAATCATGTTTATGTTTGACTTCTCTGTGCATGCTTTTTGGTGGACCCCCTTAGCCTCCAGTGTATGACCCCATAACAAACAACGGTTCGACTGAAAAATGTCAAAATTGAAAATACTGTGGAAACAAGAGACATCGCACATCTTGGATGCCCTTGAGGTAAGCTAAGTAAAACATATCAAAAATTAGTTTCAAAGTGATGCTATCCCTTAGATCAAGATCGTAGAACCCTATCACCAGTTTCTTCACAGACAGTGAAGTAAGGATGTTAAACATTAACGTACGGGCTGTAGGGGCCAAGCCCTGTCCGACCTTCCGCATTAGGACTTGCCGACCTCAGCAAGAGAACACAAGCATCTCTGTCCTGCCACTGAGAGAAACCTGGACTACAATGAACCTGGGGGACGAGCAAACTGAATTGCATAGCCCGAGTCTCACATCGGTCCCGAGCTGAGCCAGAGGCCGAGATGGGCTTGAAATTACTGGCTAGTGGAAGCACTGACAGAGGCAGAGGCCCGCGAAAATTCAGGCAGGCGGCGCGATTGCTAATGAGCGCCACCTGGCGTGCTTTACTCTGGCTTCGTGTTCATTTTATGATTAGTCTTGCTTTAAACGGTCACTGGTCTCTGCCTTCTCCCCGAATTCACCTAACTTTGTTGGTATTCAGTCATCGTCATGTAGCTGTTCCTGCATGTGACTGACTCATAGGGAGCTTACAAGGCAGTCTCCACATCTACTGGATGCTTTTGATTATTAGTCATTTTATTGTTTATTTCTTTTTGGGTGGATTGATAGTATTTCTGAAAAATGGGTCAATAAGATGAATGCGGACTACATAAACCAGCCAATGAAATCCTTTGGCATTTTGTTCAGTGAATGAGGCATCGTCTGCCCCACGACATCACAAGGGCATAGGGCAAAGTCTTCATGTAAAAACCACCCTTGAACTTTATTGTGAGTGTGGAAGAGATCATATAAAAAAGGAGACAACTGTTAATCATCAGAACTGAAAATCATCTCATAAGAGTCTCTCATTACCTAAAATTTGTAACTCGGTCTCTCGCCACCACACACAGAAATAATACCTGAAGGCCATTACCTGGATTCCTGGAGGTCTCTTCTAGATCTAAAGACTTTTAGAACTGGCAACAGTGCAATCATTGAGACTTAATGCTAAGTTCCTGAGCATTATGCAAATGGGAGAAAAAGACGACCAAATGCTGTTCTTCGATAAGTATTTCAAAATTCAATGGAACAGTTGCTGGCTGCAGACAGTTTTAGGAATCAGTGCTAGACTTGCTGTATTTCAAATGCAGTTTGGATGCATTTATTATAGTTAGATTTTGTTGGGGTTATCAAAATATATTAATCTTACATCACATTCAAAAAAATATGTATTTTTTAAAATGGCCATTTAGAATTCAAGTAAGCATTATACTGACGAATTGAAAGTATTTAGAGAGAGAACAGAAACAGAAGACAAACACATTAACTTAACTTTTTTTGTTAATTGAATATATATATATATATATATATATATATATATATATATATATATATATATATATATATACACACACACACACACACACACAAATACCATAATACTAAAAGTGCATAACAAAATTAAACAAATTTTGAAAAGAAAACGTGAGATACATATATATATATAGCACTCACCGGCCACTTTATCAGGTACCCCATGCTAGTAACGGGTTGAACCCCTTTTTGCCTTCAGAACTGCCTCAATTCTTCGTGGCATAGATTCAACAAGGTGCTGGAAGCATTCCTCAGGGAGTTTGGTCCATATTGACATGATGGCATCACACAGTTGCCGCAGATTTGTCGGCTGACATCCATGATGCGATATCCCCGTTCCACCACATCCCAAGATGCTCTATCGGATTGAGATCTGGTGACTGTGGAGGCCATTCGAGTACAGCGAACTAATTGGTCATGTTCAAGAAACCAGTCTGAGATGATTCCAGCTTTATGACATGGCGCATTATCCTGCTGAAAGTAGCCATCAGAAGTTGGTACACTGTGCCATAAAGGGATGGACATGGTCAGCAACAATACTCAGGTAGGCTGTGGCGTTGAACGATGCTCAGATGGGTACCAAGGGGCCCAAAGAGTGCCAAGAAAATATTCCCCACACCATGACACCACCACCACCAGCCTGAACCGTTGATACAAGGCAGGATGGATCCATGCTTTCATGTTGTAGACGCCAAATTCTGACCCTACCATCGGATGTCTCAGCAGAAATTCCGAGACTCATCAGACCAGGCAACGCTTTCCAATCTTCTATTGTCCAATTTCGATGAGCTTGTGCAAATTGTAGCCTCAGTTTCCTGTCTTGCAGCTGAAGGAGTGGCACCCGGTGTGGCCTTCTCGCTGGCTTAGCCCATCTGCCTCAAAGTTCCGACGTACTGTGCGTTCAGAGATGCTCTTCTGCCCACCTTGGTTGTAACGGGTGGTTATTGAGTCACTGTTGCCTTCTATCAGCTTGAACCAGTCCTGGCCATTCTCCTCTGACCTCTGGCATCAACAAGGCATTTCCGCCACAGAACTGCGCTCATGGATGTTTTTCTTCTTTGCGACCATTCTTCTGCTAAACCCTAGAGATGGTTGTGCGTGAAAATCCCAGTAGATTAGCAGTTTCTGAAAATACTACGAACCAGCCCTTCTGGCACCAACAATCATGCCACGTTCAAAGTCACTCAAATCACCTTTCTTCCCATACTGATGCTCGGTTTGAACTGCAGGAGATTGTCTTACCATGTCTACATGCCTAAATGCACTCGAGTTGCCGCCATGTGATTGGCTGCTTAGAAATCAAGTGTTAACAAGCACAGTTGGACAGGTGTACCTAATAAAGTGGCCGGTGAGTGTATATATCTATATATATATATATATATAGTAAAATGGACATATCAAAAACAACTATGATATATAATAAATAAATGTCGTTGCGGTGGTAGTAGTAGTAGTTTCCTTTGTGAAAGCACTTCTGCCACCATCCTAACTCTTTGATATGAAGTGTACTTTCTTCTTCTTTACCAGGCATGGATCTTGGATGGAAACAGGGGGCTGTTGGTGTATCAATAATCAGTTGGCTTTATCTAGACTTGTCAACGCACTCAAACAGCAAATCGGAACAGGATGTGCTGGGAAAGCGATAAAGCACCTTCATAGGGAAGGATATATCCTACACACTTTGCTTCTATTTTAAATTCCCAATTGAGTGGCTGTGTGCAGATATAGTGTAATAAATGTTAGAATGGTTTATTTTTTACTTGTCACTATTTTCCTAGGGTAGTAGAGAGCCACTTGTTTTCATAAACATTAAATCAGCCAGTTTTGTATTAAAGACTCAAAAAATGTTTTACAGCATTTATAAAGCATTTAAACTATTATACAAGTCTGAGTACTGATATTTCGATTTACACATTCATTTATTTATATATACTATATTTAATAACAAAACTGTAAACTGTGTATAGTTTGTATATAGTATATAATGTACATAGTTCAGAATTTTAAATGACAGAGCTTAAATGAAGTAGAAAATATTATCTTTCATGTTGGTATCACATGGCCTGGGAACTAAATATTAGCAGTTCAGTAATAAACTTACATATTAATGTTTTCTAAAAAAAATATACAGTAGTTCTAACACAGTTGAACAGTCTATTAACATTAAATGCTATTACAGAAAAAAAGAGTATTACCAAATTAAAATATCTATCCTACAATCAAAAAACCATTGCAGCATTGCAGTTAGAAGTGAGAAAAGTCATAACACATACTATAACAGTTAGTTAACAAACCCTGAAATTCCCCTTCAGGATCTTCCTAAGAAGGGACCCAAGGGATACAAAATGTGTATCAGATTCACATTCAACTTATTATAGGCATAGATGTCCAGAATAATTTAATAGAAGACTTCCTGTGACCCACTGCAAGATTTCTCCAGACTGGGAAGGAGGCTGCGGGGAACACAATGGAAGTGGACTACGTTAAACCCACCTATGTTTATTTGGTAATTATAGATTAATGGTAATAAGTCAGTAATAACAAGGCACTGACCTCAACAATGTGTAGTGAGAATGCAGGAAATAGTATCAAGGTACACAGGGATTAAGAGGAACAATAAAGTGCTGTAAGAATATACTGTACAAATTTCTCATTTTATGAACATTATATTGTGATGTTTACAATGGAGCACAGGGCTAGTTTGAGCTAAAGGACCATAACAACTATAAACAAGGAAAAAAAGATACTTTAAGCTCAATGTCAAATATTAACAGAAAATTGTTCAAATCAACATAAATAGATGAAGCATTGTGTCTGCATGCTTTACCGACTAGAGGAATAGAATTCAGTAACATCAAATATTCTATTGTAAATAATGCTATGCATGTAAGTGTTCTCAAAACTCTTAGGAAATGGAAACATGGAAGCTTTATTTTGTATGAGTAAACAAGCCACCGTGTAATGTTCCGTTGTGTAGCTTTTGCTTTGCTGCTCTTGCCGAGTATACCATAAATCAGTGCAATGTGTAGTTACAGTGATGTATGGGTGTGTTGTTCTTCCTGTACTGTAGCTAGTTTTGACCAGGAAAATGTTTTGCCTGAATATGGTGTCTATAAATACATTGATATTTGTTCACCCATGCAGATAAAAATATTCTTCATTGTTTGTTTTTCTTATCCAACCTTCATTTGCCAGAGTATTAAAGTTGTGTGCTTTGATTTCACTTCAAACTTGAGGTCTTTATCTCTGTTCTGTAGGAGTCCGAGACATTTCTACCAAGCCGTCCATCGAGTTCTGCTGTCACGGAGTGTGACAGACACTTTAAAGGCTTTGGGTTTAATCTGTGAGCCCATACTCATAGTCCATGCTGGGACTACTTTCTGCTGTAAAGCTACACTGATGTAGCAGCAAAGAAGTGAATAGGAAGAGCTGTATCTTGGACAGGTCTTCTCCAATGCATCTGCGCTTCCCCACAGAGAAGATCAGCACGTTGGTTGTTAAGTCTTTGTTGAGCGCTCCATCCTCGTCCCAAGAAGCGCTGTGGGTTGAAGACCTCTGGTTGATCCCATTTGGTCGGGTCATGATTCAAAGACCATTGGTTGATGAAAATGATGGTGTCTTTGGGGATGACATAACCATTGATGGACGGGTTTCGGTTGTGCTGTGGGGGATCGGTAATGGGATGAATGACGTGAATCGCATGACTTCTGTAGATGAAGGCTGTGAAGTATGGAAGATGAGGTTGGTCTGCAATGGTTGGAAGGCGACTCGCGATTCACCACTCTGTCTACATCCTCCTGAAGACGTTTCTGGACTTCTGGATACCTGAAATATAAGTGAAGACCTTTCAGCATTTTCAATGAGTTACCCCAGTCACCAAGAATATATTATGGACATTGAATGTTGGTATTGAAAACGCTTGTTTTGCGAAGCAGAATATTCTGATTCATTGACTATTTAAATGTAATTTGTATCACATATCTGTTTATGTATAAAATAAGCCTAAAGTATCAACTGTACTAGTAGCCTATCCTGTATGAAGCAGTTGTTGAGTTTCACAGAGTGGCCTACATGTTTAAAAGTGTTAGTGGGTCAGATTTCATTTTGTGTTTCTGTAACCTGCCCTCATTATTTGCTGCCAGTACCTGCACGGAAAGAGTTACATAACACACAAAAGCTTTTGGGTGTTATTGAGATCCGTCTGTCTCTTGTGGACTCTTGTAAAGTTGTTGCACTGCAGAGCTATAGTTTCTCCCCCAAATAAAAATGCTGTAATCACTTACACACCTTCATGTTGTTCCGAACTTGTATGAGTTTCTTTCTTCTTTTGAACACAAAAGAAGATATTTTAAAGAATGTTAACCAAAGAGTTGACTGATAGCATTGACTTCCATAGTAGGAAAAAAAACATACTATGGAAGTCAATGGTGACTGTCGTCTAACCAACATTCTTAAAAATATCTTCATTTTCATTTATTTGAAGATATTTTTAAGAATGTTGGTTCATTCATTCATTTTCGTGTTTCAACAGAAGAAAGAAACTCGATGACAGGTTTTGAAAACATGAGGTCGAGTAAATTATGACAAATTTTAAATTTGGAAATTTAAATTTTAAAATGCTGCATAGTTCAGCTAAAATAAATAACAATAGCCTACTGTTATAATGTACTACTGTTAGTTTAAAACCCATATATTTCTTCTTTTTTTCTGGGCAACATAAGGAGATGCATTGCAACGGCTCTTTTTCATGCAATGAATATGATTAATGATAGTGTCAAGCAGAAATGATCAGTATATTGAATAAATCATGTTGTTGTTTTTTTTAAATCTTTTCCTTTTTGGAGCTTCACAGTAGCTATAAATCATTGTCCACTGAGCAGATTGACCGTCCAGCAATATTTCTTCTTTTGTTCCCATGTTATGTTATTTTAAAAATAACGTTATAGGCTACTTTATTAACTGTAGGCTATAATGTTTTAATTTTATTTATTAAAAATAAAATAATATATAAAAACATTACGTCATGTGACCTATCCTTTTAAGATTTTACATTGTATGGTAGACAAAAAAAATAAAAATTAAAAATTTTTTAAAAAAAAATACCTGACTAGTAACAGAATGATCCACTGTAGAGCTGTAGATAGAGTGTCCTGACTGGCTCCAAAAATATCCGAAATGGTCGATGGCACGAACTCCTTATCCAGAAAGACCCCCGCCCCCTGACAGCCCTTTATCCAGAGCTACGATGAACGCGTCAGTCATGTCACGGACGAAGCTCAATGAAATGGTCTTGCGGTGCTCCACCACTTTAGAATGAATAAACTCGTAAAACTCCGCGTTGAGTGCTTTAAACTGGGCAAAGAGAGTTTTGATGGAGTTCGGGAAGCGCTGCAGCCAGGGCATCACATCCACGATGCTTCCAGCTCCGACTGTCTTGGTGAACTGATCATTTCTGCCCACCACCTGTTGGAACTCCGCATCATCAAATGAGTACCGGTTCCCGAAGCACACGGCGCTCATGGTGTTCGCCACCGATACCACCAAATACCGATGCGGTTCGAAGAATTGCTGCTCGCGAGTTTTAGTCAGAAACAAACGGATGAGCTCTCCGATCTCGCACACGATGTGCTTCTCAAACGTTTGCTTGGTGTGGATGTTGGCTGTGGAGAAATTTCTCACTGTGCTTTGGGCAACCTTTCGATGCAGTTTCCACCACTGGCTGTAGTTACCGAACGCCAAACTTTTCCCACCGGACACGAATCGGAACGAAGCGAAGTCGGGTCTGCCGGCAAAATCGGCGCCTTTTTTATAAGCGCCTCTTTAAATCGCGTCTCCGTTCAGAACCACCACGTCTCGGCTGCCAAGTTTGATCTGAAACACGTCGCCGTATTTCTTTGGCCATCCGGGTGAAGAAAAAGTGAGGACAGGTACCGAGCTGAGCGGCGTTACCGATGACCGGCCATGGGAACGGACCCGGCAACTGACACCGACCGGGTCGCCGCCAGAACATGAGCGTTAAACACACCACCAGAGATAGCAAAGCACTCCTCGACGAAAGCTGAGTGAAATCACCTACAGCCTCTAGGAAATCCATTTTTGATTTATTTGCAAGCCTCGAAATCAATACAGAATCAATTTGAAGGTCAAACAGAATTTACCCTGTTGAGCATCAGAAGTTTCCAGCGCTTGCGGCGCGCCTGAGTGATTCATGTGAAACTAAAGATTGGGATAAAGTTAGAAGTGTTGGGATGGTTGGTCTAAGATGAAATGAGTTTACTCAAGAATTGATTCACGAGTAAATCACACCACTGAGTCTCCTCCTTTACCTCTCTCTCTCTCTCTCTCTCTCTCTCTCTCTCTCTCTCTCTCTCTCTCTCTCTCTCTCTCTCTCTCTCTCTCTCTCTCTCTCTCTCTCTCTCTCTCTCTCTCTCTCTCTCTCTCTCTCTCTCTCTCTGAATGCGTGACTTCAACTGCTGTGAATTTTAAACTCTGTTTATCTATCTATCTATCTATCTATCTATCTATCTATCTATCTATCTATCTATCTATCTATCTATCTATCTATCTATCTATCTATCTATCTATCTATCTATCTATCTATCATTTATCTATCTATCTATCTATCTATCTATCTATCTATCTATCTATCTATCTATCTATCTATCTATCTATCTATCTATCTATCTATCTATCTATCTATCTATCTATCTATCTATCTATAGTCTAAATCTAGTTATCCACTGAAATAAGTTGATATTTTTTGCTTAATTCAAAGCAGTTATAGCTATGGTTTGAACATTGTAATAAGGATGCTTTAGTTTTCTCGTGTTTGCAACTTCAGTGCTAAGCTTTGCAAGTCAGAACAGATCCGATCGTATAAAGAATGATGATGTGTGCTGAAACTGTTGATCAAAACTAATATTTGACAGGACAACATACTTCCTTCATCACTGTAGGAAATACATTAGAAAAGATAACAAGTGATGGAAAATGATGCAATGCTGGAGATTTTTGATAGTATTTTCCTCTTTCTCTGTTTCCACCTGTTGCCACTAGGAGGACCACATTCCCAACCTGAGCCATACAGCCTATGGAACTTAAATTAAGTAGGCTAATGAAGGGAAAACGACCTGCATTTATTTCTTTGCAATTCTACAAGTTTTTCGTTCGTATTTTGTATTTAAAGTCTTACTTGGGATGCAACAGTATGATACTTTAACAAATGTAAGGCTATTCCTGTAACGTTGTCTTATTATAGGCCTAAATGTAATTAATATTTACAGTTTAAAAATTATGTTTTTTTTCTTTTTAGTCTAAATAAATCGCATAGGCCTATGTATTTTTCTTACAGGAGGACAAACTCCGTTTCACAATGTTTGATATGAAAATATGATGATCACGATCCACTGTTTTCACAAAGCAGATGCACAATGTCAGTGTGCTTAAACAGCTCGATTCATGTGTTCTGAGTAAATCATCTTTGAAAATTGATTCACAGTTGCTTAAAAAAACCCCAGTTGCATCAGACTATTTTCCGTGGTTTTTTTATATGTATAAATATATATATATATATATATATATATATATATATATATATATATATATATATATATATATATATATATATATATATATATATATAAATATGCCTATTATTATAAAAAAATATCATAATTATTAATTATTATAGGCCTATACATTTTAATAAGAGTATTATTATTTTAAAAGAGACACATGTCATATAAAGATATATTTATAAAAACTAAAATATTTTAAAAGTATGCCGAATTAGTCCAGCGGCATCTCGAGAGATCAGTACCACGGACAGCGCGCGTGCAGCGCGCACTGATTACGCCATGACACGCCAAATCACTCAACAGGTTTTATTGATCCCCAGAAGAACACTGACTCTTTACAGCAATCAGGACATGACAACTTCAAATTATTATAAATAATAAAATACGATAAAATAATAGGCCTAGAAGAGGCCCACATATGCATCAATAAATATGTGCACAACACACCTTATTACTTTCCATTATTTTCCACATTTTAAAATGTTGTATATTAATACGCAAATAATGCAAGGTTGAATTATTTTGTTTTGTTATTGAAATATTGTGTTAGTAATGCGGCATAGACATCATTGACGTTTTGTATTTGGTTATTATTATTTGACGTATTAACAGATAATAATGTAAGCCAGTGTTATTTCTTTATTTCTAAATTTTATAACATTAAAAGAAGATAAAAATAAAGAATCAAAAACCATCCCTGACAGGCAATTGCCTAGCCTATCCATTATCCTATATGTGTCAAAGCGGCTTTCGGGACCCAAACAACCCGAGTCCTTACGATTAATCAACCGGCTTTCATTGACAAAGAAGTCGGGAAGGCTATACTTTTTAAAGTTTTTTATTTTTTTATTTTTTTATTTTAATTTTTTTAAACTGTTTACACGTTGACTATAAAAAAGCGAGTAATAGGCTAAATGAACATTTTTACACAGCCTATAGGCATTCCGATCTGTTAACAGATAACATAGAATTAACATCTATATCAACAATTTAATAACAATAAGAAAGGTTAATATATTCTGTAAGAATATATTGCTCTGACGCGGAACACGGACACACAAACACACACACACACATTGATTTATTCATCATTCAATTCATATTGATTAAAATTGTTTAACCTTTTTTCTTTTATTACAAATAAATCTGGGAAACTACATTTTTGATAAACATTCATTTATAGTTTTTGATCCCTGTGATGTTTGTTTGGAACCACATAATTCCAGGTAGAGGTTAATTTGTTATTATACATTAGATTAAGTGTTTCTCTTTCTTAGTCCCTAAACAGTTGACCTTTTGGGGAGAATTAGAACATTTTGACTTATGGTCACTCTCCGAACAAACTCTGGACCCCAGGCCTTTTTACTGTATTAAAGACCAATGCTGGCCATGCATGCTGAGACAGGCCCTGACAGACAGATGCAATACTTTGCGGCAGTCCAGGTGTTTCCAGGTAATTGTAAAGCAGTTTGTTGTCATTTTTATGAGTATGTTTTATATAGAGCTGGTGACAGACTGCATCCTGTGGAACTCTAAACATAGCCTACATGTTCTATATATATATATATATATCCTTAAAGGATTATGCCAGGCGTTTCATATGTAGAACCTTTTAGGGGTCCTAATAACGAGATTATTTTATGGATTTGGTTTTAATTAGCCAAATTCATTTTGTTTTAATTAATTTATTTTATTATTATTATTATTATTATTATTATTATTATTATTCATTTTAATTACATTTTATGAATTAAAGAGCAAACATACACTCACCTAAAGGATTATTAGGAACACCTGTTCAATTTCTCATTGATGCAATTGTCTAATCCACCAATCAAATGGTAGTTACTTCAATGCATTAAGGGGTGTGGTCTTGGCTAAAATGCGTAAATCGAAGAAAATCGATTTAAAATAAATAAAAGTCAAATAAAGTCAAATCGATAATAAAGTCAAATCGATTCACATTTTCAAAAAATCTATTTTTTTTTTATTTTCATCAGCCAAACTTCACAAGACTCCTGGCCTTGTGAAAAATACCGGGCCATTCCAGCAACTAGCGCCCCTTCGGAGAGGGTCTTTAGTGTGGGTGGGGGTATTATCACCTGTAACCTAGCTTGCGTCAAGCCTGCTGTAGTTGATAGGCTAATTTTCCTTGCTAAGAATGTTTAAAATGCAATTACATTTTTATGGCGAGTGGTGTTACTGTTCAACTGAAATGTTCAATTCCATTAAGAGTTACCTCAGGATTTTTTGTTGTTTTATTATCTCTAATCCAAATACACTACAAATAATTTGGATGTTGCACAAACTTTGTTGCACACTGCACAGTGACAGTGCAATTTTGTTTATGTTGATGCACTTTAATTAAATAAAATAAATATATATTTTCAAAATATATTTACAGTTCGCAGTTATTTTGTTTTAAATGGAAGGGGGGGAATCAAATCAAAAATCGTAAATTCGAGTTTTTTTATAAATAAATTCGCAGATTTTTTAGGGGAAAAATCGCTCAGCCCTACATTGCGGGTAGAGGTAGAGTCCCCTCTGAGATAGGCGATACTTTGGCTGGTGGCCAGGGATATCTGAGGGTTACGGTGTGGAACAAAGCCATGACGATTCTTCTTCGGGCCACACCCTCCACTTGCGCACCACAACACGCGAGCATGCAGAGTGAGATTGCAGGACGCTCTTCGGACATTCCTCACGTCTCATTCCACGCTCTAGATGATGAGACGATGTCCTTCGCCACATTGCTCAGTGTTTTCTCGTGATTGTGTCGGCAGTCTCCATAGACAGTAAAAGAAATGGACAGAGCGATCTCATTGGAACTCCATTGAGACGATTGAAGCCCGTTTTTGGCGATTTTTTTGCACTTCCGTCCCTGACGCGCAGACTCAAACAGAGCTTGACTACGTAGATGTGACGAGGGCAAACCGTCTGTCTTCTAGTGCTGTGGCATGAGAAATCTGAATCATTCCCTTCCGAAACATGCAGAGGCGGAGAGTGTGAATAGGAGCTGTTCATGAGCTAGGAGAAGGAGACAATTTTGCTAGGTATTCTGATTAATTATTTTGTCATTTTGCCTCCACGTTTCCCTGATTACGCGCAAGCTTCTTCTCCTGTCCATACGGTAATCTCTTTAGTGGTGGAAAGCTCTGTTGCAATGCAATTGTGTCCTCAGACCGCTTATACCTGGTGTGGTGATCCTAAGCACCCCTCCAAAGCCTGTAGGTTTTCGTCTACCTTGGTTCACCTCGCTGCATGCCATGGCCATCCTGCAGGTCTACCAGGCCCAGATGCTCGGCGACATTCACAAGGGTAGAGCTGATCCAGGGCTCATGGAAGAGCTACGTGCTGCCACCAACCTCGCTCTTCGGGCGATGAAGGTGACCGCACCCTCCCTGGGTCAGTTGATGTCAGGGGACCTGCAGGCATTTTCATTTGACGAAGAGTCCCTGGAATTCAACACAATCGCGAGATTCTATAATCTCTGGGTAGAGCAAGTGTACTTACTTCCACTAGCCAGTAAGTAGGACCTGCTCTGTGTCATCGTTTGCTCTGCCAGTCCACTCTCACGGACTCAGATACGTGCACTATTTCACTCAGATGAGTTCTTCTTTGACCCTGAGTTCCTCCTGCACTGTTGATGCCGTCACTAGTGTGCATGCCCGGTTGGTCAGCCCTTGTGATTTGCTAAGTGCCTCATTATGCATGGTTCCCCCGTTGTGTAACCCCCACATATCTATTTCCACAGTAAGTCTCCTCCGAGCTTGTGTCCTTCCTCTTGCCTTGAGGTTGAATCATTTGACCCTGCGGGCTAGATACCTCTGAGTTCTCCAAATGCATCCTGGACTTATGTGTATTCTAAGTCCTCTCTACCACTGAGGCGTTGTGTTACATACTCCTCCAGGGATTCCTCCTGAGATATGTTAGCCACTGTACCTTGTTATTTCTGTGTTAAGCCTAGCCCTTCATCCGTGCTACTTTCACGACAGGGAGCTCAGTCTTGTGCAGGGCACTGGAAGACAGCCGCTGTGGCGTGATTAGATTGGGACCCCCATTTTGTCATTCACTGACTTAACTCGCAGTGACTGATCGAAAGGGAACATCCCTCTGCCACAACCGCTGTACCGCTGGAACAGCCTGAAGTTCAGTCTCGGCTCCTTAGCAGGAAAACATAATGCGAGATTGCCAGCATCCCTCCTTTTATACCCACGCCTTGGGGCATAGTTGCACTATGCAAATTCCACAGACCCATGACATTTCCTTGCCATTGGCTCAGTTTTGTAGAACTAGAAGCTGATAGGCTTCTAAGCGAAACCTCTATTTCGTCATTAACTAACATAACATCAGGAACGAGTGTTACATATGTAACCGAGACGTTTTACGACCAATTTCAAAGTTCCATGCAACTACCACTCGGGGGTGGAATGCGTCAATTCGTATCTCGAATTCAGCCTTTAGCCTCCTTTTCACTCACTCGTACAAATTTGTACGAACTGGTCGTGAGATAATGTTGGTATGGACTATATGAGACTATATGCAGATCTGGCTATGTGAGAATATAGTTTGAATAAGGCTGTTCCCTTTTTTTCAATTTTCATATAGCCCCTCTCAGATCTGTTAATATGTGTTAATGCACTGTGAATTAACATGAATATCAACAATTGTTTAACTAAAAGAAATGTACCGAAACAACATTGATCATTGTTAGTTAATGCTTTAACTAATATCAACAAATAAGTCTTTTTTTAAGTTACTTTCGTTTAAGGAATTTAGCACAAAAGTGCCTTGTCATTGAAGTCACTATGGTTACAATTTGTAGTGAAATGTTTGAGTGAAGTAATGATGATCTAATGATTACATCATCATTACTGTCTAATCCCTAGATTCTAATCCCTAGAACACTATAGGAACAGGAAAAACCTGACATGTTTTCTTATTCAAAATATTTATAATTCCTGCTCCTTTCTGATTGGACAAAAATAGTAAATGTATATTGATAACTGTTGTGAAGGGTGGCTAGGGCAAGCCAGTGACTGTATAAACCAATTTGAAGTAACAAATCAGTAATTTCACTCACTGAATTGCAATGACTGCTGAAGTTGTTTCACGACTATGAGCACATTGATTTAAAAAAAAAACAGTGTGTGCTCTGAGACTGGCTTATCTTCTTTGCTCAGTCAGAACAGGCAACTTCTGGAGGAAACAGACTAACTGGGAGAAATCGCCATGGGGCGTTGAGTTGAGTGCTGCAGTCACGCACAGGCATGTTATCATGAGAGGTGATATCAGACACAACTGGAGCTGCCTGTTCAAAGCTTACAACTTTTTTCTGTGTACCTAATGACTTAGCTGATTAAAGGGATAGTTCACTTTGAAATTAATTTTTGATATGTTTTAGCTTACTCAAGGGCATCCAAGATGTAGGTGTCTTTGTTTCCACAGTATTTTCAATTTTGACATTTTTCAGTCAAAACGTTGTTGTCTATCAGTCATACACTGGAGGCTCCACCAAAAAGCATGCACAGAGAAGTCAAAATTAAACATGATTTAATGACTCGTAAATGTAAGTACACATTGATGGCCTAAGAGGCTGCAATTTGCAAGAGGTCACCAAAATTGGACAGTTGAAGACTGGAAAAATGTTGCTTTGTCTGATGAG
The DNA here is from genome assembly GCA_030378365.1 of Hybognathus amarus. Classification (NCBI taxonomy): domain Eukaryota; kingdom Metazoa; phylum Chordata; class Actinopteri; order Cypriniformes; family Leuciscidae; genus Hybognathus; species Hybognathus amarus. The sequence continues at coordinate 152,370 of JAQIUQ010003598.1, read as the reverse complement.
TCTCTATTTCTGTTGAGACATTCAGATGTCAGAGTCAGAATTTGGTGTAAACAGAATAAGAACATGGATCCATCATCCCTTGTTACCACTGTGCAGGCTGCTGCTGGTGGTGTAATGGTGTGGGGAATGTTTTCTTGGCACACTTTTGGCCCCTTAGTGCCAATTTGGCATCGTTTAAATGCCACGGCCTACCTGAGCATTTTTTCTGACCATGTCCATCCCTTTATGGCCACCATGTATCTATCATCTGATGGCTACTTCCAGCAGTATAATGCACCATGTCACAAAGCTCAAATAGTTTCAGTTTCTTGAACATGACAATGAGTTCACTGTACTAAAACCCAATAGAGCATCTTAGGGATGTGGTGGAACTGGAGCTTCATGCCCTGGATGTGCATCCCACAAATCTCCATCAACTGCAAGATGCTATCCTATCAATATGGGCCAACATTTCTAAAGAATTCTTTCAGCACCTTGTTAAATCTATGCCACGTAGAATTAAGGCAAAAGTGGGTCAAACACAGTATTAGTATGGTGTTCCTAATAATCCTTTAGAGTGTATTTATACAGACTGTTTAATGAAGCTTAGAGGGGACATGAGTGTATTTAACTTGCAGTTACAAATGCATACATGTTTTGATGTTTTAAACATAAAATGTTTAATATTGATATTTTAAAGGGTTAGTTCACCCAAAAATGAAAATTAAGTCATTAATTACTCACCCCCATGCTGTACCAACCCCGTAAGATGTTTGTTCATCTTCGGAACACAAATGAAGATATTTTTTATTAAATTTGAGAGGTATCACTACCACATAGGCTGCCTAAGGGATTGAAACTTGACGGCCCAGAAAGTCATTGAAGAAAATATTTAAATATTCCATGTGACTACTGTGGCTCAAGTATAAGTTTATCAAGCGACGATAATACTTTTTGTGCGAAAATAAACAACAAAAATAACGACTTTATTTGACTATTCCTTTTCTTCCTTGTAGGCCTGAGACGGGAGTTCAAGAGATTTCCACGACGCATGTGCGAGAACTCAGGAGTAGTAGAAAAGAAAGCAGTTCTCGCGCATGCGTCGTGGATATGTCTTTGAACTCTCTATTTAATTTTCATTTTTAGATGAACTAACCCTATAAATAATTAAAAAAAAGAAAAGTTTCATTTTCATTCATTTCATTTTTTTTTATTTTTTTTCTCTCCTTTACCGCCAGTAGGTGGCAGCAATCACCTCTTAATGAGTGAGCCTATAGCTGTCTCATTATCGAAGGCTGCGTCTTCGCGAGGTCGCATATGTCATTGAGGCTGCTTCGTTTCAGTATATTGACCGTTACATTCCAAAGTCATTAAGAGATTACAAATTATACTTCACTAGGAGAAAACAGTCACTTTATATAATGGCTACTGTTCTTAAATAGAATTTATGACGTACCTAGTGCGACAAATGGGACTTTCGAAGGACACAGCCTTCAAAATGAGACACACATTGAGTTTCAGGCAGGGCTGATTCATTCAGTAACTGAACAAAGCATTTGACTGTCTAAATGAGTGAGTCATCGAATTATTCATTCAACCGATTTGTTCATGAAACATCGCCTTGTGTTACTCAGAAGCCATGTTTCCATCGAACACGTTTTTATCCAAATAAAGTGATATCGAATGAAAAATGCCTTATGGAAACAGTAAAATTCAATGAAATTTAATGAAAATCGACTCCAGATGAAATATGTTCGGTCTCATCAGATTTTGTTTGATTCGATATACGGCTAATGCGATAAAAGCTGATGGAAAAGTTATTTGCCAAATAAATAATGAATTGCGATTAAGTTTTATGCCCTTTTATGGTTGCAACACGCCAGAAGACGAGTTCATTTCCGGCCAGTCTGTTTGCGCACGCATGGCGGATGTCAACAAAGACAGATGTAAGTGGACAAAGCAAAAAGATGCTTCAACCAAAGGGTTTCCATGAAGTGTCTCAGAACCAGGATCTCCCAGAACTGATGGAGGCGAGCGCTGTCGTTCCCATACCAAAGTCGCCTCCGCTGTCGTTCGGGCATTTACGTGCATCGGCATCATCATAGCAATGTTTATAGCGTCGTTGTTTTCTTAAGATAGTTTTGCTTGTTTTTACGTGGCTTGGTTGAGTTCTAATGCAGCTATAATGACTGCGGCGCTGCTAACACACCATTGCCATGGACGCAGTTCAGAGATGGAAAAGACTATTTTCTTTAGCAGAAGCAATACTCGTTTTTAAATCAATAAACTCGTTTTTAAGTCAATATTTTGTGTCAAATTATTGATTTATTTATTTCTTTGGTTGATTTATATGTAATAAGCAGGATAATAGCGAGGCGGTTAGCTTCTAGCGAATACAATCCCTTCAACAACCGCCTCGCATACATTATCCCAGGCGACATATATATGTCGCTATCAGCTGGCACATAAGCATTATTAGGCTTCAACTTGTGAAATACTTGATCATTTTGGTAGATGGCGCAGTTTTGTCTAACAAAACTTTGTTTGCAAAAGTTTGCTTGAATGTTGTTCAGATTCAGTGCGAAAATGAATGGAAACACATTAAAATGCCTCAAATCAATTCGATATACCAGTTTGATCGCAAAACAGCATGTAACGTCATTACGTACAGGTTTTTATTCGCTTTAGAGCCGTTCTGATGGAAACACACTTTCACCAACTTTATTCGCATGTGTTCTTTTATCGAACTTCACAAGTGGATGGAAACATGGCTAGAGACGCAAAACAGTCCTGTGGTTTTCTTTGGAACTATTTTTGTCGGCAAAAAAGAGCAAAAACAGGCAATTTTGTTTCTAAAATTTAAGTAACTTAATATTAACTTATTGCTTATTGATGTATGAAACTATTATAACATTTGTAATCATACTGATAATGGGAGAAAAAAGTCACTCTTGGTGCAACATGGCATCATGACTTTTGCGTAAACATACACACCACTTGACTTGAAAGTTCTTACTTATCTGTGCGTGTTATCTCATACGTATGTGTGTATGTCTATGCCATTAAATGTCCGAGTGATTCCGTGTGTATGTACATGCCATTAAAAGTTAGAGCGAAATCGAAGCAAAATGTAGATCTACATCTAGGGAGCGATATTTTTTTCCTAGGATGGTAGGGGAAGACTCATAAATGGTATTAACCCCAATGACGGGTAGGTTTTGGGATTAGGTTGGGGTAGGCTCATATATTTATATATACAGTAATGAAACGTTGAATCAATGGCGTGTCATAAAACTCGCTGAAAAACGATTATGCGTGTTGATAGCACACCAAAAATGTAAAGACGAATTGGCATATCATACATGCGCCATTTCATGAGGTCAGTTATATTGATTAACTGTATTAAATTATATAAATATAAAAGACATTGTGCCCCTCTTATCTTGAATATTGTGGAATGCATTTTAGTAGACTAAATCACACAGTGAAAGCGTGCACTAATGCACAAGTGCACCAGTCTAACCTACTATGTGTGCACTCTCTTGGTCTGTCTTTGTATCAGTGTCGCAACCTGGTTCAGATGAAGATGATTAAAAAGGTTCATATAAGTTTCCACAAACAAAAGGTTCTTTAATAAAAACAAACTTAGGTAATCCAATAGCAGGAAGGCAGCATAACAGTGTGTGAGGCAGAGCCAGGGAATCCCAATGGTCAGGGCGGAGCTGGTTGCTCGAAGTCCCAGGTGTATCAAAGGAATGGCTGATCAAAAAAGAGGAGAGGAAGGTTGGCCACAGAGACTAATTTGGAAAGGGATGATTATTAATGCTGTTACCGCAGAGAGCGATTCGGAGAGCAGCCGGAGGACTCGGCCAGCGCAGATTCGCCAGAGCGGCTGCACGAGCTTTGATGAAGACTTTTCACAATTGGCCAGATTCACTGCATGACTATGATCATGTGTGTTTTGTGTTTATTCTTGCACCTTCAGTTTCACTAATGCTCACTATTCTGTTTAAATTCTTTTTTCATGTAGTCGCAATGTTGTATTGTGCCAAGTTTATCAAAATAAAACTGATAAAACAACGTAGACCCCACTTTCATTGATAGTAAAGGCTTATGTCAAAGCTAAAGTATTGAATGAAAATGTCTCTGAAAAGTGTGTGTATTTGACAAAAAATGCATTTATTTCACTTTAGCTGTGGTAAAGTATGCAAGTAAACGTGTCCGACTTCACTTCTCCATTTTAAGCTCCTCTCCCTGATCAGATAATGGAAAGAAAATATTCAGATTTGACTGTGTTCTTTTGGAGCCCCACTGTGTGTGACCATAACTTTTTAAATAATATTTGCTGAATGTACCCATTCTGCATCCTGTGATACCGTTGTGTTGCCAGACAGTCTAATTTCCCCTCTTTGTTATGTTATGTTAGACTCACACTCATACAGACACATCTGCAAATGCAAGCAAGCAGGATATTTGTATTTATCAGCTTCACTCTGTGTGTTGGTGTCAGAGAGTTTAATCCAGAGCATCACCCTGCCGCTGTGTCACGGCCTTGTTTCCCACATTACAGCACAATAAGCCTTGTGACGCCATACTCTCCTCAACCTTCAGTTTCCCAGGAAAATGATAAAACCCTTTCTTTCCTCCCCCTACAAAAGCTCAAAAACATACTAAAACGATTGAAAAGGCAAACAATGCTAATGAGTCTTCGAAGTATCCTAACGACCCTGCAAATTAACAACCAATTGAGGTACAGCTTCCATCAGGCTGCGCGGCTTTTTTTGTCTAGCCAACTGTTGCAGAGGCCCTTGCCAAAGCGAGTCACTAGTCCGTGAAGGCGTCTCCCTCTTCCTGACACTAGGAGGGCATTTTTCCCCAGAATTTTGAACTGTCACCCATGTCAGATTTACGATCTTTTTGTTTCTTTCTCTCCTTTCTCTTTTTGTGGAGCCTTTTTGTTTGCAGCCGACATCTAAAAATGGGAGAATGTGCAGGAAGCGACATGGTGGTACCAGATCAGCCGCATGACTGCGCTTTAAGGTCATCCCACACTATTTTCAGTGCAGGGTGTGATTGCCCAATGCTGTTTTTTTATTTGACAACACATATACAGTAAGCAATGAATGCTTCGAAAAATCATTACAGTAAGTTGTGAAATAATAAAATAATTCAGACTTGCGACGGCTTTACATTATTGCTAATAAAAAGTGAATATGTAGGCTACTTTTTGAGAGATTTGCATAGACAAGTTTATTGCATTGACAATATTTTTTTATGTTAAACAGTGGGTCTGAATCTATACTACAAAAACAACACTTATCATGTGAATCTGGTGAGTTTGTGATGTTGAGATTGACTAAAATGTCCAAAACTTTATATACAGGACTGTAACCACTATATAATTATTTATAGTACATAGATTAGTGGTTAATCTTTATTGAGTTTTCAATTGCAGATTACTTAAAAAATGTTAACTTTTGTTTCTCCCAATATTGATTTTCTGATGGTAGTCTTGTATACATGTATATATATATATATATATATATATATATATATATATATATATATATATATATATATATTTTTTTTCATAATTGTTTTGAAAAGTAATTTTATTTTTATGTTTTTATGGTTTATATTATCTATAGTGTTGGTTTCTGTATAAAACTAATTAAACATGAGTTTTTTTATTTATTATTATTTTTATTTATTTTTTTGTTTACATTTTTTATGGGGCATCTGTAGACCAGACCGCCGAAAGAATGTTCCCAGGATCCATTGTGGCTCTGAATAAATTAATCGGTTGATTTTTTTTTTTTAATTATTTGCAGGTTTTATATTTCTGTAGTTTTATTTTATTTTATTTTATCTTATTTATTTTATTTTTCTCTGCTCCAAACCTATGACTTTCTTTCCATGGGACACAACAGATATTTGCAGAATGTTGCAGAGACAGGCTACAGCGAATATACAAACAAATGTTGTTGTTTTTTACATTGTCCAAAATTTTCCAAATGATCTCCGTTTCACACAGATATCGCGAATACGATTAAAAACACTGTATTATGCTGCCAGGCCAGTGTTCGGCTATGTCACTTTGGAAACTACACACCTATAGACAGAACATGTAATACACACATCACCATTTTCAATAATTCATGTTTTTATGCTTTACATGGAGATGATAATGGTATCGTTTTGGTATTCACAAACATGTTTTGAAACCTGTTTTCAATTCCAGGCCCCCAAAACGTGTTGTTTTCCATTATTGTGTAAACGGCCCCTATGTCAAATTTTGGAATGACATGTGAGGTAGATAGTGTTTCGGTGAAATATCCCATTAATGCTGTTGCCTAACAAACAGTTCCTTACACCTGTTTTGCCATTCATATCAAGCTGTGTTGAGTTGCCAAATGCTAATCCTATTGTGATTCAGCTGAACAAACTGAGGTTTTACGTGTCAGTGGTCTTCAACTCTTTACCTCCTCTATTTTATCCAGCCGCCTTGGAAGAGGTCAAAGGTCACTCAGTGCTCAAAGAGATGTTCTGTCTCCCCACCACAAGACATGAGGCAGTGTTTTCATTAGCAGTTAATGATGACAGACGGTCATGCATGAGTGACACCAGCCTGCAGAGTCACGCAAGGCCTCTAAGACGGAAGACACACCATGAAAGTGTTTTTTTTTCTGTCACGAAGAGCTCCTGAAAACATATTACTAGGAAATCCAGTCACCATGAAATGGGGAAGTGACCAAATGTATCCTCCACATATTCTTGAAATACCTTTTTTGGCTACTACTGTAATTACCATACTTTGACAAGTTTTTTTACAGTAGTATACTTTTTTATGGAAAAATCACAGATCAGACAGCCCATGGTACTATGCTGTCACTTACGTTCCTACCATGCATTGGGACAATAATAAATTAAGTAATGTATTTTTTTTTTACAAATTATTTGCAGGTTGTATGCTGTTTTATGTTGTCATTTTTATATATATATATATATATATATATATATATATATATATATATATATATATATATATATATATATATATATATATATATAGTTATATATATATATATATAGTTATATAAAGAGTTATAGTTTATTAATTATGTTTAATTTATTATTAATATTTTTTCTCAGTGACGTATGACTTTCTTTCCATCGAAAACAAAATTCTATTGACTAGTGACTATTGATTTTTTTTTTTTAAATAAATATATTATTTTAAACATTTTACAGTATATATAACACGTACACACACAGGCTGTCCCTTGGAAAACACTTTAACAGATCAATCTTATAAAAGTACCAGAGCATTGCGTGAGATAAGACAGTCCATCGCGTGCAGAGAGGGCAGAGATGTGACTACTCAGCGTTGTAATTACTTCTGCACTGGCGTGAATTCTGTTTTCTAGCGTTTTTCTCTCGTTATTTCTGTCTAGCTTTTGTTTCAAGGAACTTGCGTGACATAGTACAGAGTGGGGAGGAGGAAGAAAAATCCCCTCTTGGCAAGACACGGCTACATGCTGTATTTTCCCTAAAGCCTAAAGCTAGAATATCTGAGGCGCTGCCTACCCTCACAGTATTGTTTCAGGGAGGAATTTGTATCATTTCCTCTGGACTTTTTTTGTTGTAATTAATACATCGTTCATTTTTTCATCAGAATAAGTGGTAAGATTTAGGAGGTTTCATCAAATTTGTTTGAATTACACAGACCTTGGTGCATAAAACAGTTGCTAACGTTGTTGTTGATGCTCTTGTCCGTTTTGTTGTGTTTGTATCTCCAGGTTTATGGTACAATCCGGTGCATGGTACCCCTCCAACAGCCTGTACGAACAATGCAAGGTGAGAGCTGAAATCGCACGTACACATGCTACAGTTGGCACAAGTCCACACTATCCCAGACAAACAAGCCACTTCCTCTCCACCCATACAATCTGGCTCCAAGATAAAGAATGTACAGTTTTACTGGAGGACATTAGAATAGACAAACCATGCACAGGTACCAACAAATTGGTTGGTATTTCCAAATTTAGCTTTACCATCACAGTAATAACATTTTAAAATACAGAAATCTGTTCTTTAAATTGTAATACTTAAAGGAGCATTTCACCCATTGCAACATTAATCTTTATTGAAAGTGGATCATATATGTAGTCGAAATGTAAAATTTGGTGCCCTCTTGACCGAGAAAAGACAAGGGGCGAAAATAACCAAGGGGCGCCTTTGTATGAAAAGACTACAGGTCCCACAATGCACTGCATTGCACAGCTCTGCAAGCCACACCCACTAATCCGGAACAGCGCAAACAGAGAATTAGCTAACGTTAGCTGTTACCAGAGTTTGAAATTCATTTCACACAAAATGTCTAGTTGGCTGTGGCGAGCAGGACAATCGAGGGTGAGGGACATAAGAGGACGATGCGCTCGTGCGAGGCCGGTGGCGTGAGTGATAATGAAAGACACCTGAAGAGGGGCGCGCCGATCTCTGCGTCTCTCACGGAGGAGCAAAAGCATAAAACGGGGAGTGACGACGGCAGATCGAGAGAGAAACAGGCCTGATTTTATGTCGTGTTTCTGTTGTGTGTAACGTTACAGCAGTAATCAATGAGGGGCTGCTGGCTTATACTTTCGTTTTGTATTTGTTCATTTTACTATTAAAATGTTTAAATGTTTGCCGGTTCCTGCCTTCCCACAACAGCAAACCCCGTTCACGTTACATTGGCAAACACATTAGTGAATTACTCCTCGTTTGTATTTATTTCTGTATGGTGAATTACTGCATCATACCTGGATGTTCTGTCAGGCGAAACTATCACAACACAAACGTCCGTGTGCTCGATTCAGAGATTTCCTCCAGGAGAAATTGCCATCGTTGAAATTCTCTGCAGCAGACGGACTCTGTGTCCAGGCAGGCAGCCGTCTCATGCTCCTCCATCAGCCATAGCTGCTCTAAATTATACTGCGACTCGGAAAGATAGCCACGGATATCGGATTTGAGCAGCAGAACTTCAAAATCAGAAATTCAGAAGTTTCTCCACAGCGCTTGTTAGCTTAGCTTCCAAACAAGATGGCGGATATTGATTCAGTTTCTGCAAGTGAAGTCCCACCCACTGATCTGTAATAGGCCTGTAGGATGAGTGGGTCACACACCCTGGAATAATAATGAGCTACTGTTTGTCTAAAAGATTTTTTGTCTCAAAGATTTTAATGAAATATGACTTCCTGCTTATCGTGACGCAAATGATTATTTTTACGTCACGATAAGCTAGAAGTAAAACACTTAAATCCTTATTTCTCTCATCTCAGGGGAAAATAAGGGAATAAACCATGACCATTCAAAAATATGACTTGGTTTCCAAAGATACAAAGCTTAATGCAAATGGGTGAAGTGACCCTTTAACAATATTACTACTATTACTGTACTTTTAAACATATAAATGCAGCCCTGTAGCCTGGCATGCCAGCCCGAACTCCGCCCACAACATTTTTTGGACGGGAAGTTCGGTCTGGACTTGATCCATTGAGGAGTAATTATGATCGGTTCAGAAATCATCGGGCCAATCAAATTGCCAGGGCGGGCTTTATATGATGGACAGGTGATCTGAAGGGACGTAATCATCACGTTATCAAAGAGCGCTAACTGTCTTCCCTCAGAGATGACTGCAGCTGGAGAATTGAGATGTATAGATTCCGCTGTCGCATCTGTTGTGAAATAAATTGACACCGCATTAATTTTAATAGACAAACAGAAAACTGCAATCAAGGCATTTGTCGATTGGAAAGATATTTTTGCCGTCCCACATGATTCGGGAAAAGTGTAACTTATCAGCTGGCTCTGACGGTCGCTAAGAAGATGGGACGTAATGAAAAGCCTGTGGTCGTTGTGGTTTCTCCTTTGGTCGCACTCATGAAGGAGTAAGTAAAAGAAGCAACACTTGTTATTTAAGTTCTAAAATAAGTAAAGTTAGGGTACGTTCTGTATTTGACAACTGTATGCAAAGTAGCTGACTTACTGCGTTGCTCTGAGTGGTTGTAGGTTTACCGACTATCCAACTGAGTGCAGAGTTGTTGTTTTTTTCCTGGTTCGGTTAAGACACGCCTCATAATCAAAGCCAGACGGAGGGGTTTCAGACTCATCTTCCGATAGGAAAATGAGTATGATGAAGTCAGGCTAGCAGCCCTGGTGAGCATGAGAGACTTTTGGAAGCATTTCACTTTTGGCATTATAAATATTTCAATGTGAATTTTAAGTTTTTTACAGTCATTGCATGGAATCAATTTGGACTAAATTGCATTAAATAAGTAGGCTAAGTTATTTTATTTAAAAATATTTTATGTATCCGTTATATGTTTTTGAAGGATATTGGTTTACTTATGGCAATTTTGAGCACGTTCAGGTTAACTGAGACGAGTGTTTGTAGACATCTAAGAAACTGTTGTGTTGACCTTGATTTACAGGTAGCTATTGCAATATTGAGGTGTTCAGTTTTAGTCGGTCTTCACAAATCAATAGGTGTTGAGAACTAGTTCATCTTTGATCCAGTAAGAGTTCTGTTAAAATCAGATACTCTAACCTCCGGTTTCACAGACAATGCTCAAGCCTGGTCCTATATACTAAAATGCAAGTTTGAGCTGTATTAACTGAAAGCAAGTAGTTTTTTTTTCTAAGGCGCGTTTATAAAAGCTACTTTAATGTCCTAAATGAACTAAGCCCTAATCCTGGCTTAATCTAAACCCTGTCTGTGAAACCAGGTCTATAAGACTTTTACTCAAGTCGTATTTGAATTTGTGTACTTGTGATGAAGCCTTTTCGCTGTATCTCTGCTTTTACTTCAGTATGTTTTTCAGGTATCCTTAAGGCTTACTATTTACACCTCTGCTTATCCGTTCCACACATGTCTCTTCAAAGTCACAGTTGAAAATATGAAACAAGTGCACTGATTCTATCTGGACCTGTGTTGATGAGATTCACCGCAGCTGAACTGATATACCTGCACACACAGGCACTAATGAGCTTTCGGCTTCACTGGCTGTAAAATCTTTCTCATGTCCAACTGAGCTGTTAAGGCAACATGAATCTCCTCTAACAGCAGGAGCCAGACTGCTCAACCAAGACCATCTCGCACTGTTGCCATAACATGCCAGGAATGTCATGAGCGCTTATGCTGAAATCGGTATGAATATTACAGTAATTCCAAAGATGATTTTGGAGAAATGCACAGGTCAGTGACCTTCATCTAAACCTGTTGCAGACGTGCAGGATTTCAGAGCATGTGATAAACAGCCAGATGTCTTATTGAGATAAAGGGAAAATATGTGTGTGGTGTTGGATGGCAACTGGTGGATTTGCATGCTGCTAGATCAAACATTTCATACATATACTGTGTATCACTGTAGCAAATGCAACATTTAATAATATACATAAAATGTATTTAAGGGGGCTGGAAGGCCAAATTAGCTCAAAGGGAATGATTCATTGATTTACAATGAATCTGAATTGAATCACTACTGAACCGAGCAATTGAACTGAGCAAATGACTCGTTTAGAATTCATTTGAACGGGCCATAATTATAACCTTTGCAAGGATATAAATACCCAATCTATAGTGACAAACTATGTCTTAGCAAGGTAACTTTAGATCGAACAGTACAAGACATTAAATATGCAAGCACAACACAAGGCAATTTATCTTTTAAAATATATGGACTTTGTTAGCTATTCTAAACACATAGAACTAAAATGTGTAACACAGTCACACACACCCACACACATTCATACAGTCGTGGAAAAAGGAAGAGAGGGGGTTGGAAAGAGTGGGAGAGGTAAGCGGCTGCTTTTATACTTTGGTTGTTGATTGAAAGATTGGATGGGCTCGCTCCTCCCTAACTTACGTTTAGGAACTTCATTTAACGAGTTCGTTTGCCCATAAAATCTTTAGGATATTAGGTTAAACTTATTTGGCTTGCTGTCCACTGGAGAGGGGCTCGATGAAGCAGCTTCAACTCAAGCTCTGATATACCCCCCAAAAGTGTTGATTAAATATGGGACAGCAAGTTGGAATAACATAATTTAAGAACTTAGGAAATACAAGAAGATTTAAAAGGCACGATTACCCCCAAAAATTTGAACTTTATGGAGCATGGATGGAGGCTGCTGTGGCAGTGATGTTAAATGGGGCTCCTAGCTGGAACGCCTCTCCCTACTATGCCCACCATGTGAGGCTATGAGTAGAGCTCCAGCAGGAGCTGTGAAAAGAAATGCCTGCGTTTGTTGTGGAGGGAGACGCGAGGGTTTAAGGAAATTTTGTAGGAGGTACTTCTCACCGCTGCACTGCTGCGGCAGTGACTTTCAGAAATTACTCCTGCGGGAGTATCTTGGGACTGGAGGTTTGAGTACGAGGTTGGAGAACGCCCTGCCACGTTCATGACATGGAGCCCCATGGATTTAGAGAACATGGGGTCTCCGGATGTCACAAACAAGGAAAGAGGCCCTCGTCCCTAAAGGCAAACGGGCCACCGATATCTAAAGCGGAACTCCCTACGCAGCAAGAGGGAGCCTACTGTATACATAAGAAAGCAGAACTACCATCCTTCTGACGCAGGGGGTCAGATCACATAAAGACACAATGGCCTGTCGCGTTCGAGGGACGAACGATCCTTGGTACCTCCAGTCCTCTTTTCGGATAGGAGTGCCCACACTGCAATCCGAACGGGAGAGCCTCCATTGTTAAATTCATGAAGGATCACGCAGCGATTCAGAAAGGGAGGGCCCCCACGGCGCCCGAACGGAAAGCTCATACTGCGATTCGACCGGGAGAGCTCCCACTGCATTTCGAAGGAGAGAGTCCCCCCCCGCATGTATAAATAGGGAGTTCACTCTACGATCAAATGGGAGAGCCCACACAGCAAGTCGAACGGGAGAGCCTAAGATGCATCCGGACGGGGAGCTCACACAGCGATCCAGATGGGAGACCCCACTCCAGGAGTGGTATGCCACGCGCCTCTGAAAAGGGGGAGCTCCCACTGCATCCGGATGGAAACACACCCTGCGGGGCTAGGCAAGCGGGAGAAGTGAATAGTAGGGAGAGGTGGTCCGGACTCAGAATGATGCTAGAGCTTGTTGTGCTTGTCTAATGTTATGTAGATCTGAACGAACGTATGTTTCGAAAGCCTGGGACGACCATCGGCCTAGCATTTTTATTTGGTGATCGGAAAGGCCCCTTTGTGCTGCTGTGGTGGCTGCACCGATTCAAAAGGAATGTGAAGAAAACTGTTCAGTTGGGATGCCAGAGCTTTTGAGGATGGATTTGAGGTTTCTTTGAAACCAATGTCTGGAGGCCGGGAGGTTGTCATCATCGATGAAGAGAGGATCGAGAGAAGAGTTGATTTGGGATTTCCTCTGCCGGAGAAAAAAGTTTAAGGACTGGTATGGTTGGATAGGGGTTGGCAAATTGAAGATGAAGATCGAATGGCCATGTTTCAATTGATCGGTTTTGCTTTGTTTGATGTTGAAACGTATGGTGTCGCAGTTTATTATTTGGAGGTCGGAGAATGTGGGATGGATGGATGGGTTGAAATTTGAGTTGATGGTAAATTCTGAGACTCTGAGGAAACCAAAGAAAGCCAAATTGAACATGGCATCTAGGGTTCTTGCTTTGTTGGGAGGAAAAAGACCTGAGCGGAGAGTGGTTAGGCAGATGCTGAGAATGTCTATGGTTAGAGGTTGTCTAGAGTCTGGACGAGGGGGTTGGTTTTTTGTAAACCTTTGATGAGAAGAGAAATTTGGGGATTTGAAATGTTGGGGCACTGTTGGCCATGGAGTAGTTTAAAAAAGAAATGAATTCCGCAGAGGTAGACTTTGATTGATCCTGGTTTAATTGAAGTGGTGTGGTGAAGGTATGTGACAAAGGAGGATATTGATAGGAGGGAAAACTCTGGAAAAACCATGTTGTGAGCTCTGTGGAATTTTTTGAAAGAACCCCAAGCTGTCCAGTATGTTTGAAGCGTTCTGGGAGAAACGGCTTATAGGATGGAATTCATGGATAGTGTATGGAGATGACTGAGGGGATGGTCTAGAGGAATATGAGTTCTGAATAAGGTGGAACTGGAGTTGGATTGGAGTCTGCTTTCGGAGCCAATGTTCTGAATTTCTGAAACTGAGGTAAATATCTGACTGCGGTCATTCCTTGGTTGAGGGACGTAGGCTGTGGATTTTTCTTGGAAAGGAGCTGGATGGGTTGGAAGATCTGGGTTGATTTGGGGACATTCTGAAGTAGAATGGATAATGGACCTGCAGATGGTGCAAGAAGGCTCCGAACCCCTAGGCAGACTCTGTTGTAAAGTTCGAGGTCCAGGGCTCCCCAGTAAGGACACTGGTTCCACTGGTTCGGTTGGGTTTTATTCGATACCAGTACCTACTCGGTATTTTTTAAACAGTTCCGGTGCCTAAACGGTTCTTGAAACGGTACTTAAGAAAACGAAACCGCACACACTTTGTCAAAAAAAAATAATAATACCCCTTTATTTACAGGGCCAAACTGGACACAATATTAACTTACAATATAAATACAAGTAACATATGGTAATAATAAATAAAACCAATATAAAATAAAAGTTCATATTTACATAATATCAAATAAAACAATATTATATCAAACAATGTAATTATACTGGAGATTAATATGATTACTACTACCAGGGTAATATAATATCGACATGGCTACAGGTTCCCATGTTTTGTCTGCTTTAACTAGTCATGTTATTTTGTCATTTACTAGTTAAGCTCTTAGCCAGTTTGATATTTCGTTCCCACTGCGTCTTATGCGCAGCTTCGAGTAAACATATGAAAGAGAACGTCTCTTTGTAACCCATGTTCTCTGAATAGGGAACGAGATCGTTCTCTGAAATATCTCGCGCTGCTTTTCGGCAGAACTCAAGAGCAGATGATGCGCGCGCTAATATAATATGACGACGTGAGCGTCAAGGCGGCGCGAATGGTGATTCTATATCCATAGACAATCGTTATTCTGACGTGTAATTTTACACGTGAAATGCAGCCAAACATTTCACATGTACATTCACATGTGTTTAATCCCTCGCGTATCAGAAAGGATCAGCTGACGATTCGGGAGGCTCCCGCATATTGATAACGGCTCCCGGATGATCGCAAATTAGTTAAAATCTCCCGGAATCTAGTGCGAGCGAGCAAGCGCGCGTGCGAGACAGATCAGACAGTGCTTCAATAAACCTTATAGTGCGCGCACGTCGGAGAGGGAGAGGGAGACAGCGAGAGACTGCGTATGTGCGCCTCATGCCACCGCATGCCACAGACTCAGGCATCAAAATCAGGCACCGAAATTTTCATTCTGATTCGGTCTGGTTACTACCGTTTACGTCAGAACCGGTTCCCTATTAGAACCGAGTTTCGGTACCCAACCCTAGTCCCGATACTGGCTGGTGTCCGAGATGGCTGGCATGGGCTGAAGTTAGAGAAATGTGAGGGTTTGTGGGAAAGAAAGGAGAAGAAATCCTTTGCGGAGGCAACCTCACGCTCGGATGCGAACTGGGAAGAACATTAGGAAACGATTGGAAAATAGCATTGGGAGGAAGGGAATGGGGTGAATTGGAATGAAAAGAAAGAGGAGGGGGTGGAGGGGGATAGCTAGCGAAGGCAGCCTCACGCTGAGAATCCACTGTTTGGGTAGGTTGGTTTGGGGATGATAGAAATGTAACCGTGTGCGAGGGTGGCCTGGCACGAAGGTTATTATGAAGAGGATTAGAGAAAGCTGGAGAAGCAGATGGAAGTGCTGAGAAAAGTGTTTGAGAGTTTGGTTCTTGCCTGGGGAGTGGGGGTGACTGGATGAAGTTAGTTGGAGCTGGAAAAGAAGCGGAACTGTTTTTTGCGGACGCTGTTTCTGGCCGGGTGGAATTACCGGCGGACCCGGAAGTGCGAGCCGCGGAGCTGACGGTAGCCTTTGGATCGCCACGTTGAGATTGTTTGGGATCAGGACGCCCGGTGCTGGAACTGATGAAGAGATCGTAAAGCTGCGCTTTTGAAGATCTGCGGGAGAAATGGATTCCGGAACTGGAAAGGACTTGACGTAGGCTGTTGACAGAACATTTCGAAATGGGTGGAATCGGTGTTTTAGCGGCTGTTGCAGGGAGAGATGAAATCTGAGAAGACGGACGAGGCACAGTTAAAACTGGCGGTCTTGAAGGTGGAGGAGAGCGTGGTCTTTTGGATCGCGGTTTGTAAGAGCGCTGGATATCTCGGCCAGAACGCTCGTGGAGATGATCCGTGATATCCGATCTTACACGGGGTGAGGCTGTCGGAGTCTCGGGGAGGCTCGTCAGTTCGTCGTCTGACGGGAAGAGCTGTATTTCCGGGATGTCTGACATTATTCCATGAAGCAGTAATGCATACTGGAACGGCTGATACTAGGGAGAGGTAAGCGGCTGCTTATATACTTTGGTTGTTGATTGAAAGATTGGATGGGCTCGCTCCTCCCTAACTTACGTTTAGGAACTTCATTAAATGCATGTATAATTCAAGACGTAGCCTTGTGTTTTATTTTTTTCAAATGCCAGTGCTGGCTTTATAGTAGCTATGCTATTTTGTGTCTACGACAAACGCGTACAAACATTATGGACCTGAATTTTCTATAAGTACTAATGTTTTAAACATATTTTTCATGTATATATGCTTTATGACGTTATTTTCGATTTGATCAAGAACGTAAACATGCCAATGCTGTTTGAGTATAACATTAGTAGCCAGTCAGTTGCTATTGTTGCCAGTCAGATGCTATTGTGTAAAACAAACGTGTATAAAGTTAAAATATTTAGCAAATTATCATTCAGAAACATTTAGTAAGAGCTGTGTGTGGTGACGTTCTGTTTGACTCTCTTCATCGCGGCTTTCTCAGTCTGATTCTGCCTGAAACTGATACTGCAGTTCGACACATATTTACTTCTGGGGAGCTCATGACATGCCCGTTTCGCCCGTGAAGGTAATGGGCAGACATCTTCGGACAATGTGAGCGACAGTTTGGCCAATCACAACACACCAGGCCAAACTAACCAATCTGAGCTCACTGACATGTTTCTGAGGAGTGTTTTCATAGAATCTGGAAGTGAACCGCTCATTCAGGGGACAGAGGAGACCGTGGCTGACAATAAAGGTGAAGTTTATGAAAAATAAGACTTTTAAAAAAAGAAAAACCATGAATACATGTTATATTTCACCCCATAAATACAATCATGCAAAGAAAAAAGCAGTCAGACCCCCTTTAAAGCACCAGTTCAGTTAGAGTCTGGAGTACTTCATTGTCTCTGTGTGGCTTATGGAATTCCCTTCGTCTCGACTGCGTAAAAGGGTTTCCTGGCCGGGTCCATGGCGTGGTTTGTCTTCTCGGTGCTTGGATGGACGTTTCGCTGCCGGTCAAGTGTTATTAGCAGGCGAATGAAAAGTCTTTATAATTCTGAAGTGCGTTGCAGGAGAGACATTCAAAAAACGAAACTTTGCAGCAAACTTAACTTTGAAACGAGACTTTCACGAAAAAGAAAATAAAGGAAAGAAATGAAGATGAGACAAGTTAGATGGCTTGAATGAGCTGTTTCAACCCCGGTCTTGCTGGTCTAATTTGATCTTGTTCGATGTAGAAGCGTGCAAACACGCTCTTTGTTGTTTTCAGAGAGAAGCACGAACAGAACACTCTCTTGCTGTTTTAGAGAGAGGCGCGAACTTAACAGTTACAAACTGAACAAACAGAACATTACATTCTGGACTGAACACGAGGATGAGATCCTATTTCTTTGTTCGGATCTTTAACTTAAACTTTAGTCCAACTTTCCAGAAGAATTTTGACCAATGAGAGAATGGCATAATTTTAGGAGATGGCTCCAGTTTTGGCTGATCATAAATTATATGTGGCTCTGTGATCTTCTCGCTTTACAATAGACCACATTTCAAACCTTATAGTTTTATAAGAATATGAAACATTTTACACAGATTTCAATCAAGCCATCTTTTGAATTAAGAGCGTACGATTCTTTTAAGAGTAAACACGAATGTTCTCATTCACACTTCTAATAGTTGTATAACAATTACAAGAGTTAATACTTAACAACAATTACACGATTAATATGTGATATAAGCAGAATACACCAACATATGAATTGTGGAAACACATAAACTATATTAGTTTGATTATGAGTCCAAGAATTGTTCTGTGGTGAGTTTATATATCTCAGATCTCAACAGTGAGGTCACGACATGTTCAACTCGTGGGGAAGAGGTCTGTGTAACATTTTTGTCAGGGGATCAAAGGGTCTTTTCCTGTGGCATTCTGTTGTTATCTGAAGGGCCATAAAAATCTTCTCTGAGTGGGGGAAGATTGGAGCCTGTGTCGAAGGAATGGGAGCTCCAGTCTCTTCTGAGTTCTGAATCACATGTGGAGGAATCCCATGAGAGATTAATTTGATTAGCATTTGTTTTTGGGTTCGCCTCAATTTGTTACATCATGCTGAGCATCTATGGCGCACCTGTAATCATGGCATATGCAGAAATTTGCAATCAAATCATTTAAACTGCTAAACCCCTGCATGGCAAAGTTCAATGATCAAGTAAGGGGACACACTTAACGGCTAGCTGATGCATTCTAACACTGAACTGAACACATATATACTTTTTCACATATATACAAGATGGCAGAGAGCAGACTCACATGCGTTTTCAGTGAATTATTCATTCCAGTGGATGTTCGAGCTCTGTCATATGCTGTGATTGCATGAGTAGCGTTGGAAATGAACATCAAAACATCCCACCGCTCTATGGCCCGTCTGATAGTACGCAAACTACCCCACAACAAACTGGTAACACTTTATTTTCATGGTCCCTTTTGAACATTCTGTTACAATCTGCATTATCGTAATCTGCATTATTATTATTATGTAATCTGCATTACAATCTGCATTACGGATTTCAACATTGATAATAATGAGAAATGTTTCAGCAAAATCAACATATTAGAGTGATTTCTGAAGGATCATGTGACAAATTTAAATATAATGTATATCAAAATAATTGTTAGTGAGCTTAAGAAGCTTTTTTTCAAAAACATAAAAAATCATATCTGACCCCAAACAATCTGATTTTTTTTGTATAATTTGTAGGCCTATCTGGTTTTCCCCAGTACTTTGTTTTATTTGTTATTTATTAAATCACTTTTAAAGAGACAAATGGCAGGTTTCATGTGAATGATCCAAGAATATTTAATACTTGTATAGTTAGATAATGTCATTGCCCCATGCTTTTAAAAACAGAAGAGAGGAAATAATTACTGGCCATGACCCTTTTGTTTGGGTTTTTGCATTCCTGAGTCCTCCATAAGTAATATGCTCTATTAATTCTGATATTTCTCTAATTAGATTGGCCATTTGTTTTGTCACTGTAGACTGCAGTCCAGTCCTTCTGTTGTGAAATGAAAAGGTCTCAGTGGAACAGAAGCTGCCCCACAGCGGCCCCAAAAACAGAAACGAATTCACCTCAGCACAAATCCTCTGCACACAAACACATGGACGTGATTTGGGAGTTTTATCCTTTTACAAGTCCTTGTTCCATTGTGTTTTCTATAGAACACAGAACAGATTTGATGTTAAGCTTTAAAGGCATTGTATGATTAGGAATCAAATTTATGTCAATTTATCAACATTTTTAAATTAAAAAATAAATTAATTAAATTTAATTAATTAAAAATTAATTAAAAAAAAAAACATTTAATGAAACTAATCTCCAGAAAGTTGATATAGTAATACAGATTACTATATAAATAAGATTATAGGTCAACCTAAAAAAAACAAATGCATGATATGATTCTTTTGTGTTTTTTTTTAAGAAGTCTCTTATGCTCACCATGGCTGCATTTATTTAATCAAAAATACAAAACAGTAATATTATGAAATATTACCATTTTAGGTTCCACATTATTTCGATAGTCCACTTTAGACATTCTACTAACTATAAGTAATTTTTCAACTACATGTCAACTCATTTTAGAGTAGTATTATGTCAGTAAACCGTTAGGGTTCAGGTTAGTAGAATAACTTGTAGTTGCCAAGTATATTGTCAATAGAATATCTTTTGGTGGACCATCAAAATAAAGTGTTTTCAGATATTAAGCATACAGTTAGTTGACTATGTACGTATTTGCTGAATTGTACGTATTTGATTGAGAAAGCATTTTGAAAAGCTAATTTAAAAGCATATTGTGATTTGTCAATTGTTTTATTTGTGATAATGCAATATAACATGTCAAAAATGTGGACATACAAAAAAAATATTGTTCTCTTCTAGAGGTTCAACACTTCCCATGTCACTCACAGAGCCCCCCCCATCCCCCATAAAAGAGCCGTTCGAGTGTTGAATGTAAGAAATGTGTCCACAAGTCTGTGCCCACTCTCTGCCAGCTCTATTACACGCCTTCTAAAGACTCATATCAGTTAGGTTATTAACATAAGTCACGTGCCAGGCTATGACCGCTCATGCTTACTAATACATACCTCTCCCAGAGCGGCGCCCATGTATTTAAGAGTTGTCACAAAATGCAGGGCGATCATAAAACGGTCCCCATTCGAAAGCGATCGGGGTATCAAATTTATATGTAAGTCTCGTGCCTGCGCAAATGCACTCACGCTTACTGAGACTTGTAGTCAAGAGCGCCTAAACTGAGACCAAGACACTACCAAGACCAGAGGGTATCGAGACCATCACAAGACCAAGACAGACGTCAGTGACCAAGACCGAGAACCAAAGAATTGACTAGTGTTGTTGAAGCTAAGCAGTAACTTGTAAGATTTTGTTTTGCATTTTGCCTGTCTGTCTCTGCCGATTTCGAAGTCTCCACATGAATCCATTCTGCAACTTTTAAATACATAAATATTTTTAAAAACGAAATTATAAGCTTAAGTGCAGGAACCGAAAGTTAGTTGTTTTGTCGCTATGGTTACACACACACATACACACACACACACACCGTTGACTGTGCGATCAAAGTCATCTGTCAGTTGTGCAGTTACCCAAAATCTCCTGAATGAAGTTAAAACCATGTCACTTATGTGTGTTTTACTAAATATTAATACATCAATAACTGTACATGATATGTGTTTTTTAAATCAAGTGATCAAAGTGCTTATTGCCGCTGCGATCAGTGTTTTCTCGTCTGGCTCATGCACACCGTGTCTTCACTCGGATGCGCGCTTCAATCTGTTGCGGATATTGTCGTGGATATTGTAGTATTGTCTTACTAAATCCCCTGACCACTATGTCGGTCTGAGACAGCGAGACCTAGACAAGACCGAGAGGTCCGAGACCAAGACCAAAGACCGTCAAGGCCGTGACAAGACCGAGACCATGTAAAAGTGGTCTCGAGACCAAGACCTGTCTCGAGACATACATCACTGAACGCTTACTGATAAACACTTCGCCCAAGGCTCTGCTCGCGTATCACAAAGTGGTAAAAGTGCGCTCCCCATTCACGGCAATCGGGACGCCACATGCATATGAGCTTGTCACGGCGGTCAGCGAGCTGCCGCTTTCAAGAACCGCGCCCACTCCTCCAGTTCAGTTTCTCGAGCCCACAAAATGTGGCGATCAGAACCCAGAGACCATTCGCCCCCCTAACTGCACAAATAAAAGCATGGGAAGCCATCCCAGGGGTTTCAGAATCCCAGGTTTTCAGGGACTGGTTTATTTCTCTCTATCTCAAAGATGCCTATTTTCAGATTCAGATAATACCCTGTCACAGGCCATTCTCAAGATTCGCCCTTCGACGGTCAGGTATATCAGATACACCGTCCTGCCGTTTAGCCTGTCTCTAGCACCCCGTACGTTTACAAAATTCATGGATGCTGCTCTCTCCCTTGAAAATCAGGGTTTACGAATCATAAACTATCTGGACGACTGGCTGATTTTGGCACAGTCAGAGATAGAACTGCTATCTCACAAAACTGTGCTCCTCAGTTACCTGGTAAGCTTGGATCTCACGGTCAACTGGACCAAGATCTCATAACTGCCCAGTCAGCTAAGTGCTAGTGCCCTTGTGTTTGCAAACCTGGTCTCGAGAGTGAGCTTGTCATCCAGATAGTTCAGTATGTGAACCCCGTGTTCCTGAATTGGAACAAGAGCTGCCTTGACGACCTTCGTGGAGATGCGAGGAGACAGGGCTAGCCTGAAAGGGAGAACCACGTAGTGGTATGCCTTCCCCTCGAAAGCAACCCGTAGCAATGGTCTGTGTTGAGGGAGAGTGGAGACATAGAAGTAGACATCCTTCAGGTCGATTGCTGCAAACCAATCCTAGGGCCGAACACATTTGAAAATGCATTTGGCAGTAAGCATCTTGAACGGCAGTCTGTGAGGGGAGCGGTTCAGGACACGCAGGTCCAGGATTGGCCGTAACCCACCAGTTTTCTTCTGGACAATGAAGTTCGGGCTGTAGAAGCCAGACCTCATTTCGGCTGAAGGGGACAGTCTCGATCGCACCCTTCGCCAGCAGGGTAGAAATCTCTGCTCTCATGGTCAGGGCATTGCCACCGACCATAGCAGAGCGGACTCCGCTGAAGTGGGGAGGAGACCACGCGAACTGAATCGTGTTGCCAAGCCTGATCATCTGAGCGACACAGCGGGACAGGTTGGGAAGCTCTAGCCAAGCTCCCAACGACTGTACCAGTGGGGTCATACAAACCACAGGCGACAGACTGAGGCACCTGCCCGGCTGAGAGGAGGCAGCACCCGAGAAGAACCACTCTTAAGACAGTTGCATCGCAACAGAGTGTTCAAGCGGGGAGGCCATTGTACCCACAGACAGCCGCTCCATCGAGGGGAGGAAAGGCGGGTGAAATCAGCGAGCGGTTGCGGGAAACATGGGGGTCTTCCAGGGCTTTGAGATCTCATCATGCACATCCAGGAAGAATGGTATTGTGGTTGGCCGTGAATCAGTGGCCATACCCAAAAAACAATCATCCAGCCATGAGCACTCTGGGACAGGGTGGAGGGGTCCACTCTAACCTGATGCTCACGGCTGCCTGGGAAAGCATTGCAGTCATCTCTGGATCAGACTTGTAACGAATGACTGCACACCCGAAGGAGGCAGCATCAGACTTCACATCATCCTCTGAAGCGCCAAAGAAGACCCACGGGACATTCAAAAATGGGCCAGATAAGCAGGAAGTGCGCACTCGCAGGGAGATCACCGTCACACCAACATAATCTTGCAAAAGCTGGTGGTTCAGAGATGGCTTGTGGAGTGAAGAATAAATTTGGCACTGAAGCGAAAACATATCTGCATCCTGCCGGCATCCTCCTTTTATACACACGAGGTGGGGCGGAGTTACGCCATGCAAATTCCACAGACCCATGGCATTTCTTTGCCAGTGGCTAGATTTGTATTACTCAAATTTGATAGGCTCTGAAGTGTCAACGAAAAGGTAATAATGGATCCAGAAAGACATAAACGAGAAGGTTGAGGACACTGAAGTGGAGGAGGAGGAGGAAGAGTAGATGGGAGTTGAGGAAGAGGTGAAAAAAGAGGAAAAGTAGGAGATGGAGGTGGGGGAGGAAGGAAGAGCATAGGAACTGGAGGAAGAGATGAAGGAAGGAAGGTGAAGAGGAAGGACAAGTCCAAAGAGAAAAGCATTGCCACTCTAGTCGCCCGTGTCTTTGTCCATGGTATGACTATGAGGGAGACTAGACAGCGAGCACAGCCAAACTTGAGTTGCTTCACCGTGACCTTGATCATAAATAACTCCATGGAGAAAAACAGGTACAGTTCTTCCATTACAGTTCTTCAGACTGCTCTCTACTGTAACTTTTGAGTGTAGTATACTATACTGTGCTGTTACAACACATACTGTACATGGACTGTAGCTTTTGCCCTACTGTAATAAAAAGAAATGCATCAAATTACCTCAAATACAGATAGAGTTTTCTGAATGCTTCCATTTTGTAAAAAGGATGTGTTACAGTTTCTATTTTTCTAGGACACAAGACGATGAAATGAAAGAAGCCTACCAAATGTTTCAGTTGATGCGTGTGCAGATTTACCAGGACCACAAGCAACATAACTTACTAGTTTTGGAAATGTTGTTTTGAATTTATTGCACCAGTGTGTAAGACTACACTCACCAGCCACTTTATTAGGTACACCTGTCCAACTGCTCGTTAACACTTAATTTCTAAGCAGCCAATCACATGGCGGCAACTCAGTGCATTTAGGCATGTAGACATGGTCAAGACAATCTCCTGCAGTTCAAACCGAGCATCAGTATGGGGAAGAAAGGTGATTTGAGTGACTTTGAACGTGGCATGATTGTTGGTGCCAGAAGGGCTGGTCTGAGTATTTCAGAAACTGCTAATCTACTGGGATTTTCACGCACAACCATCTCTAGGGTTTACAGAGAATGGTCCGAAAAAGAAAAAACATCCAGTGAGCGGCAGTTCTGTGGGCGGAAATGCCTTGTTGATGCCAGAGGTCAGAGGAGAATGGCCAGACTGGTTCGAGCTGATAGAAGGGCAACAGTGACTCAAATAACCACCCGTTACAACCAAGGTGGGCAGAAGAGCATCTCTGAACGCACAGTACGTCGAACTTTGAGGCAGATGGGCTACAGCAGCAGAAGACCACACCGGGTGCCACTCCTTTCAGCTAAGAACAGGAAACTGAGGCTACAATTTGCACAAGCTCATCGAAATTGGACAATAGAAGATTGGAAAAACGTTGCCTGGTCTGATGAGTCTCGATTTCTGCTGCGACATTCGGATGGTAGGGTCAGAATTTGGCGTCTACAACATGAAAGCATGGATCCATCCTGCCTTGTATCAACGGTTCAGGCTGGTGGTGGTGGTGTCATGGTGTGGGGAATATTTTCTTGGCACTCTTTGGGCCCCTTGGTACCAATTGAGCATCGTTGCAACGCCACAGCCTACCTGAGTATTGTTGCTGACCATGTCCATCCCTTTATGACCACAATGTACCCAACTTCTGATGGCTACTTTCAGCAGGATAATGCGCCATGTCATAAAGCTGGAATCATCTCAGACTGGTTTCTTGAACATGACAATGAGTTCGCTGTACTCAAATGGCCTCCACAGTCACCAGATCTCAATCCAATAGAGCATCTTTGGGATGTGGTGGAACGGGAGATTCGCATCATGGATGTGCAGCCGACAAATCTGCGGCAACTGTGTGATGCCATCATGTCAATATGGACCAAACTCCCTGAGGAATGCTTCCAGCACCTTGTTGAATCTATGCCACGAAGAATTGAGGCAGTTCTGAAGGCAAAAGGGGGTCCAACCTGTTACTAGCATGGGGTACCTAATAAAGTGGCCGGTGAGTGTATGTTGTAGTGTGTGTGTTTGTGAGGGCTTGTGAATGGTTTTGAGTGTAGAGTTCATTTTGACCTGAAAATAGATGATGTTTGGGGAATTGGGTGAGACGTTATGGATTTGTGTTTACTGTTTTGAGAATACAATGCATAGTTTCAAGAAATGTGTTTAAGCAATCGAGAAAACCCGTAATTATGTTGTAATCAATGTCTTTGACTTTTTTTGGTTTTTCTATGCTTTTTTTTTTGTTTTGTTCCATAATAAAACAAAACATATAACTGTATTTTGCCTTTTTTGCCATATATATTTATTTTGCCCTATATATTTAAGTGCAGTACATCCTTTAATTCTGACAGTGTGCATGTTTAAGCTTGATCACCACCGTAACGGTTGCTATAGGAGTTGTATTTGGTTGCAGTTTGTTGCTTCAATGAGCAAGAAAGGAGAGGTGTTGCTACAGGTAATCTGAAAGGAGAATGGCTGGCCTGTCAATCTTGATTATGTCTCGCAGCACTTTGATGTGCCATACTGTCTGAAGCACTGTACACACACTGCTTCCTTCCACTGCTGACCTGTGTGAGAGTGTGTTTATACAAACTTTCTTAAACTAGAAAAGATTAGACAGCTGAACTATTTGCATGCTATCATGCAGAAAGCTGTTCCAGACCTGTATGATTAATTTATCTGAGACATTAAGCAGAAAGTTCACCCTGATATTTCTGTCCTTTCAAATAATTTGAAATGGTGGCAAGGTGCTGTCAAGGTTCAAAATGACAAAACACCATTAATTTAATTTAATCACGTAATTTTGTTAAATCAGTAATCCTTTTAATAATAACATATTTTGTTGTATTTTTTTAGTTATTACATATATATTTAATAAGAATTTGAATATTTAATGCATTTTAATAAATATTTGAATTAAATCAAATAATTTACTTTTGTTAATTTAATACTTTAATGCTTAATACATTAATGCTGTCAAAATGATTACCGTACATTCATATATATACATATACATATATATGTATATATATAAAAACAGTTAACTTTCAGTACTTGGCTTGTATATGCATATTCAGTGTGTGTATGTGTGTGTGTGTGTGTGTGTTTGTGTCTGTGTGTGTGTGCGTGTGTGTGTGTGAGTGTGCGTGTGTGTGGGTGTGTGTGTGTGTGTGTGTGTGCGTGTGTGCGTGTGTGTGTATGTGTGTGTGTGTATATGCATTCAAGCTACAATATATTGTTTCCCAGACAGCATCACAATAGTAAAACTAAATCTACTGTAAAGCAGCTCTAACAATAGTGTCAATATTCTTCTCAAGTCACTTCAGTATTGATTGATTCAGTTCATCTGAAGTTCAAAAATTTTTGCATACATACACTGTGTATACAGTGTATTTATGCACATACATGAAACTCTTTCTCCACTGCACACTGAACAAGCAAAAGACACAAGATAGTATAGTGTTGTAAATTTTTCACATCCATTTGGTGTGTATGTGGCTAATCATTTTATGTTTTTGCGTAGAGTCATATGCAAAAAATGCATGCTATTTTGGAAGATTTTAAATGGTTTTGAACGTAGTGTTTGCTTTTGCAAGAGATATCTGATGTTTTGCATGTGTTGTACGTGTTTTGTGGAGTTTCAAGAAATGGAACCATAGTTTCAGAATTTGTGTGTAAGCAATTTGAAAAAAACTGTAATTTTGTTAATTTCAAAATAATTTAAAATTTTAATTTTGATGTAATCATTTTCTTTAATTAATGCATTTATTTAAATGTATTACATACAAATCAGAGTTCCTCCTGATTAAAGAGCCTTGAATTGATAGAAGTTAGGTGAATTATCAATTTAATTAAATGAAATCATATTTGCATGGAATGTCTGAATGGTATATGAAGTACCTTCCTCTTGTTTCCTTTAATAAATGTTTTTTATGTGTGTGTATACAGCTATGAACTATATACACTATACACTTGTCAGTCAGTAAGCTCTGTTGATATTTTTACAAGGCAGCACATTTAGTTCTTTGTAGTTTACTCTAACTTATGCAATCATGTAATAGAATCGGTGTCAATGTGAATGGAACACACCTAACTGGACCGGCCAGATGAGGGGAAGAGGCAGTTTGCTCACACGCACACATACACCTTATGTTACCGCTCTCTGCAATTCTCTCTCATTTTATCTGCACTCGCCACTGTGACCATGCAAACAAAGCAATGCAATTTGCAAGAAATACCTGAGAGCTTGCACATTAGCTGCAGCGTTCTATTTAGTTCAAGTATGTGAAAGTACAGGTCATGAGTCATGAGTCAGACAGAAAAAAACGGTATTGTTATTGCTCTTTGTCAGTGGACATGGAAGCTGATTTAGAGTTTCTGTTGTGTTCTTATTGTCTCTGTACAGCCATTCCTTGTGTTTGGTCCACCCTAGCAACTTCCCGAACAACCATATTCTCACGAATGTCCAGAGAGAGAGCGAGAGGAAAGATTCTCTTTTCAGTGTCATGGCTTTTTTTTAGAATTTCAAAATGAACATCTGTTACTTAAATGGCTTGACTAATTATGAAATATATCGGTAACACTTTACAATAAGGTTCATTAGGTAACATTAGTTAACTACATTAGTTAGCATGAACTAATAATGAACTGCACTTATACAGCATTTATTAATCTTTGTAAATGTTAATTTCAGTATTTACTAATACTTCATTCAATTCTTGTTGACATTAGTTAATGCGCCGTGAACTAACATAATAACAATGAACAGCTTTATTTGAATTAACTAACATCAATGGAGATTAACAAATAGAGTAACAAATGTATTGCTATGTCTGCTTTAATTAATCATTACCTAATGATTTGCAAAGGTATCATTATGTTATGACTTTACTTGTTGAGGCACATCATTATTAACTAGTCATTAAGTAATTGTAGTAAATTGCACATGAATTTGCACTAACAATTAAGTAAGTAATCATGTCTTAATGCATATTAGTGTACCTGGAAGTTATCTGGAAGTTGAAATACAAGGCTTTGGCTTATTGTGGCAATTAACTTATTAATTAACAATATTAGTAAAAAAAATGAGTTATTATGGAATTAATCCAAAATTACATATTTAGTTAATAACAATTCATGTATGAACTAAAACATTTACCTTACACATTAATTCAGGATTATCATTGCATTAGTTAAGCATGATGCTTAGTGCAACCGTAATGTAAAGTGTTACCAAATAAATATATCAAATGGAAATATGGCACTGTTAATTCCTCAAAGTTAGCATTTTTGCAAGTAGTCTCTATCCCTTTAGCTATTTTTACACTATTCTTTTTGTAAACTTTTATGACCTTGGCCTCTTATGCAGCAATACATCTACAATATCGCATTTCGCAATGTTTACACTCAGTTACACCGACAGTGACAGGGGGAAATGGAAATCACTTGCGCAATAAACTTGGCATTGTCAAACTTCTCTGTTATTAATGAGTAATGTTACCTTGAAGTTATAATGTTCTTAATCTCCAATAGAATTCGATTTTTTATATGTGTCAGTGTGGTGAAAATCAAGCTTTTAATGTTGTTTATATGTTTATGTGGTGTTTTTAATGCTTAAAAAACACTGCTCTTGACATTCAGAGGAGATAACAGTTTCAAAAGATACATCTGAGTTTTATACTACAGTTCATTATTATTGGAGAGCATCGTTTGTGTGATATTTGTAGATGAGGTGTGTAATATCTATGCCAATAGTGTCACCATTGGGAATTGCATAAATACAGTTAAAATTATTCAAACCCCCATTGCAAATCAGGTTTATTAGCAAAATGTACAGACTTTCAGCTTTTTGCAATGAACAAATCAAAATAAAAATGATTGAAATAGCCTATTCAACTGAAATATTCAATTGAAAATGCAACTTTTAATGACTGCATGAATGCATGCAATCTTTGCATTACACATTATATAGTAGCTCTTTCAACATTATCCTGAACATTGTATAAGCATTAATTTAAAGTCCCTGTAAAGGCAATTCTCCAAAAAATAATAATTCTAAACACATTATAAATGTTACAAATGTATTGCTAAAACATGGTTCTTTCATACTCTGGTTCTCTGGTTCTTTCATACATCAAAGCCAACATCCCTGATGACCTGGACAACCTTACTGTAGTTTGCTTACTGTAAGAACAGATTCAACAGAGAATGCAATCTCAATTGCACTTCACACCAGTCTTACTGCATTTGAGACACCCAAATACATATGTTAGGATGCTATTTGTTGATTTCAGCTCGGCTTTTATTACCATTGTGCCTTACAAACTTGTAAATTAGCTGAATGACTTGGGTCTAAACACCACACTGTGTTCATGGATTTTGGATTTCTTCACTAACAGATCACAGAATGTCAAGATGGGCAGTCATACTTCATCTGTTATCATCACGAACACAGGAGCACCGCAGGGATGCATCTCTTAGTCCAGCTCTTACCCTATTCACACACGACTGCAAATCCATCCATTCCTCTTGTAACACCATAGTGAAGTTCGCGGACGACACCACTATAGTGGGAAGGATATCAGAAAAACAATGAGTCTCCCTACAGAGAGGATGTCCAACATCTAATCAAATGGTGTGTGAATAACGGTTTGGTTCTGAAAATGCCAAAACAAAGGAGATCATTGTAGACTGCAGGAGAGCCAAGAAAACAACACCACCACCCCTCTACATAAACGGTGAAGAAGTTGAAATGGTGAATGACATTAAATTCCTGGGTATACATAACAAAAGATCTCACATGGGCCACTAACACATCATATACTTGAAAGCGCAGCAGAGACTCTTTTTCCTAAGAAAACTCAAGAAAAACAAAAATTTCAGCTTTTAGTAAATTTTTATAGGAGCACAATAGAGAGCATCCTCTGTTACTGCATCACAGTGTGGTGCACTGCAGAAAACCGGCAAGCTTTGACCCGGATAGTTAAATCTGCTCAGAGGATCACAGGTTCCGAGCTGCCCTCCCTTGATGTGATCTATGATAGCCGCCTACGAAAGCAAGCTAGTGGTATTATCAAGGATTCAACTCATCCTGGACATAGTCTTTTTGTAACCCTTTCATCAGGGAAAAGATATGAGAACTTAGATGGTTGCCAGCCCGAACTCCGCCCACAACATTTTTTGGACGGAAAGTTCGGTTCTGGACTGAATCCATTGAGGAGTAATTATGATCAGGCAAACAATGTCGCGCCAATCAAATTGCCAGGGCGGGCTTTATACGATGATCGACAGATTGCAAGTAATCATCACGTTATCAACGTCCCGCTGTCGCGTATGTTTGTAAAATAAATCGACAGCGCATTAATTTTAATAGACAAACAGAGAACTGCAATCAAGGCATTTGTCGATCGGAAAGATATTTTGCCGTCCTTCCCACATGATTTGGGAAAAGTGTAACTTATTAGCTGGTTCCGATGGTCACTAAGAAGATGTGTAATGAAAAGCCTATGGTCGTTGTGGTTTCTGCTTTGATCGCACTCATTGAGAAGTAAGTAAAAGAAGCAACACTCGTTATTTAACTTCAACAAAGGAGTTGACTTACTGCGTTGCACTGATTGGTTGTAGGTCTACCGACTATCCAAATGAGTGCAGAGTTGTTGTTTTTTCCTGGTTCGGTTACGACACGCCTCATAATCAAAGCTTAATGGAGCGGTCTCAGACTCATATTCTCAATAGAATATGAGTATGACGAAGTCAGGCTAATATAGAACACTAAGAACTCGTACAAACAGACTGAAGAACAGCTTTTCCCCAGAGCTGTAGCCTGTGCCATCCCTCCAACACATAAAGAGTGAAACTTTCCTCTCTTTTCCCTCTCTTGTTCGCTGCTAATGCACACAAATATTCTTATTGGACACTAATGTTGACACTAAATTATTATATTTATCTTGTTTATTTATTATACTAAGTGTATTTTTTTTAACTTATTAAAATTGATTTTTTTTATTTTATATTTTATACTTTTATTATGACATGTGGGTTATGTCTTTTATGGCTGCTTGTCCTCTGTGAGCTACCAAACAAATTTTGTTGTATAACTACATTGACAAATAAAGTTTCTATTCTATTCTAACATATTACAAAGACTGTGAACTGTGAAGTACTGAAATTCGGAATTGAGACCGTTAAACAGTTTTTCACCATTGCTATTTTACAGATTTTTTGGGGGCGAGAGCTAAAACAGGGCTTAATGACGTACTATCAGCGCACTGGAGCCCCTGAGCTTGTGGACACGCCCCTACTTGATGACGCACTGTAGCCATTCAGGCTGATCTCTCCAGTAACAATAGAGAACATTCCAACACATTCTCATTCCAATTCATCATATAACTGACGTTTTGGGACGTTTTTGACCATTCGTCTATATACGACGAATTGGGATGAGAATGTGTTGGAATGTTCTCTTATTGTTCGGGAGAAATCAGCCTCAATGGCTACAGTGCATAGCCAGCTGTATAACTTCGTCATCAGTTATATGACGAATTGGGATGAGACTGCGTTGCACATTCGCATTTGCCACTCAATTGTGAGTTACTGTCAGTACTAAGTTACTACAGCCTACAATTTGCTAGCTAGCTATGCCTTCGACACGGAAATGCATAGGCTACAACTTGGATGTGATCATGTACAAAACAAATCAGTGTCTTTATTTAAATTTCCTAAAAACGATCACATCAAGAAGAGGTGGATTAATTTTGTGTAGAGCCAACCTTGATGGAGAGCTGAGGATCACCGCCAACACCTGCCTCTGTGGTGATCATTCTACACAGGATCGTTTTATAAACTTTCCTCAGAGAAAACTGGGATTCACTGATAATCCACTGTTACTGGTGAATGGGGCCGAAAAGGGACGAAGCGACTATCTCCCGCCTCGGCCTTCATCCTCCCGTCCTGAAAGTAGTTTCACCTAATATCACCGTCGACAGCTAGTGGGCGTGGTTTCAGCACAGCCAGCGGACACACCCCAGCATTTGAGAGCAGAGAAAACTGCTAATTTTTTCAAGACTATTTTTTTGACTTTACAGGGACTTTAATGTGTCATAGAAAGGATGAGAGGCTTTCGGAGCGTGCGTAAACGTCACATTCTTTCTCACATATTGTGTAATATGCAGTTCCTGTGAAAAAATTGTCCAGTGGGTTTTTACCAGAATATTAATGATATTTCCCCTATTGTGGGCGTGTACTCTGATACACCACGGAAACGACTGGAGCTGAAAATATTAGTGCACACTCCCCAAATCGTAACTTCTTTGATAGCTTATTTTCCAAAGACAAAAAAATTTCGATGTTTAACATTCACATTTTCAAAACAATGACATATAGTTTGTGTACTATGATAAATCGTCTAAGCTGTTTTGTCTGAAGTTGCGATTTGAGGAGTGTTCATTCAACAGGCTTTCATGGACAACCCTGAAAGTTTTTGTGTTTTGTACTGGCTGTTTAAGAGATTAATATACATACAAATACTTCCATATAGCCCTTTTAAGATCATCCGCAAACAGGTGCATTAACCATCTTGCTCAGTTTTACTTTGCACGTTTGCAGGCTTTCCTATTATCTTCCGAATAATACTGCCCTGCCTCTAGTATTAGACGCTTTCTTTCTTGCCAGACAGTTGCTGTAATGACAGTGGCAAATCTCTCTTTTAATTTACAGCAGGCTGATAAATACAACACTTGTAGTTGAGCCTGGTGACGGAGTGTTGTGTTTGTGTGTTGCTATTTGATGTCAACTGGATGGTTTTCAGCATCCATTAGTATATGTATTTGTCATTTGTCAGGAACAGTTCACCCAAAAAAACAAACAAACAAAAAAAAAGACAATTTTCATTTATTCACCATCATGATTTTTTAAAAACCCATGTGGTTTTGATTATTTTATGTAACTAAAAAGCAGTAAAATCTGCCCTTTTCTACCCAATTAAAACTTCAAGGCAATATGTTTAGTGACTCAAATATATAGGCCTATGAGTTTGATTATAAGAGATGTTTGTGTAAATTCTCTTTTGGCTGCAGACATGTAAAATGTTCGAACCGAGTGATTATGATTTTGTTCTGTCAACCCAATTTGCATAATTCTCTCACTGAATTGGCTACTAAAACAACAAGATTTATATATAGACTCAAAGGCCAACAGATCATCAGATAATGGACTTTGTTGAACTTTCATTTAATTCATAGGGAAAACTTTTGCAGACTTGCATCATTCACTTATTTGGTGTCAATCCTTCATCCACTCTCAAGTTTCAGTGACATTTCCTATTCACCCAAAACAGCAGATATGTTTGTTTTGGGCAGATATTCATTCATCTTTGGGGTGAATATTGCATGGACATGTTTCTGGCAGATGGTGTGAATTTGCTTTGGATGTAAGAAAATGCCACCTATACTAATGGTTGCTAGATATCACTGTGGTGCCATTTTGTCTGTGTCTATTATCAAGCGATTTACAACTTCCTGGTATTTGGATGGTATCCACCCAAAAGCAAAGAAAAGAAGCTGTTCATGAAAAAAAAGAGTATGCTGAAGATGTGTCTTTTTGATATTCATTAACACACAAGATAATGAAAGATGTAATTCCATTTTTGCAAACCCTCTCTTTAGGGGTGTTTCATTGTACACTGAGTTGTATTTTTGTAACTAAAAATGATGTTAGTCAAATTTATTTATTTATTTATTTTGTTGCATGATCAATTAAACGGTTCTGAGAAATTTCTATCAAATGTGAAAATAATGGGCACAAAAATATTAAGCAACACAACTGTTTATTTCAGTTTTTTTGTAACAAATGTTTTGAGCATTAAAACATCATATTAGAATGATTTAAGGATCATGTGACACTGTGATTCTGACACTGGAGTAATAATTTAGAAAATTCAGCTTTGCTTGAATAAATACCATTTTTACATTATTTAAATTGTAGTAATATTTCACAACTGTTTTTACTGTGTTTTTGATCAAATAAATGCAGCATGCTCACCATAAAACACTTAAAAATACAATATAGCCAAAATATATTTTATAATATTATTATATAATATTATATAGCCTATTATACATAAAATACAACACAATATAACCGTAATATATTTTATAATATAATATAATATATGAATTTTATCAAATTATTAAAAAATATATTTATATATTTATTTATTATATATTGATAGGCGGAAATATGTTGTAACAGAGTAAAGATAATCATCTAGTTTATGCCTCAGGGGAATATGATTTGTGTTGACATCACTGCTTTAAGGGAAATAACATTCAAATAAAATTTTCCACAAGTGTAACATGTCACTCCGACGTCATTATTTGACAAGTAAGGTAAAACCTTTTGACAAAACAAAATATTTTCCTTTTTAATTTGAGCACACTCATTACTATGTGGTTTCTTCAGAAATGCACTGGTGGTGTGATACAAGAGCTCATTGTTCAGCAGGAGTTCCCCTCTTATCATGATCATGTTTCGATCACTCAGAAAGGGACTCAGTATCAGGAAGACATCTGTCATTAGATACCATGTTAATGACCATCTAATGCTCCATATATGAACCAGAGAGAGACACAACTCTAATAACATGTTCTTGGTGCATTAGTTAATCATGTAATATTAAGGGCATAAATCGCCAGCGTTGAGTCGTCTCTTCACAGGCGTTGAGTCTTCTCATCGCAGTCGTTGGGGCATCTGAAGTCTC
Organism: Hybognathus amarus; assembly: GCA_030378365.1. NCBI lineage: Eukaryota > Metazoa > Chordata > Actinopteri > Cypriniformes > Leuciscidae > Hybognathus > Hybognathus amarus. The sequence continues at coordinate 117,236 of JAQIUQ010003598.1, read as the reverse complement.
CGTGTGAGGCTGGATACAAACTGGAGCTGACGGACGCCATTTTCTCGGGACAAGCGTCCTGAGATAACAGCAGAATTACATGGGAGTAGATGTTAAAAATCACAATCTCACAAATTCTCCGCAACCCAACCATAAACGCCAACCCGTCAACCCCTAAGGCTGTCGAGCCCTACTGTTGGGTAATGAGTTTCAGTGGCAACGGTTCCGTATGGCATACCACCTACCACAAAAACACAATATCTGCCCAACCACCCATCATTCAAGCAATACACACAGGAAAGTAATGACTGTAAATACTAAGCAACCTATACAAAACCTACAGACTCTTCAAGTTTTAAAGTATTAAATGCATTCGATCTGATTCAACAGAGGACTAAAAGGTAAGCATTATGTGAATGCTTGGCTAAAGAGATGCGTCTTTAGTCTAGTTTTAAACTGGGACAGCGAGTCAGAGCCTTGAACCGTTTCGGGAAGGCTATTCCAGAGTTTTGGTGCTAAATGTGAGAACGCCCTCCCTCCTTTAATGGACTTAGATATCCTGGACAGAAGCCTCGAATTTAGTGATCTTAAAGAACGCGGTGGATTGTAGAGCGATAGAAGGCCCATTAAATAAACAGGAGCTAAACCATTTGGGGCTTTATATGTCAGTAGTAATACTTTGTAATTGATACTGTTACTTAATAGGTAACCAGTGTAGAACAAATGATAACCATTTTTGCATTATAATTTTTAAGTAATCCCAACTTGGAAAATTTTTACTTAAAGTCAACAGGATAACCTTTGTTATATGAACTTAAATATTTGAGTTCACGCAACATTCTTTACTTGTATATTTAAATTCAGTAATTTCACTTAAATGACAATTAATAGGTAATCTTCATTGCCATTCAAGTGAAATTACTGAACTTAAATATACAAATAGGGATAGTTACTTAAACTTAACAACTACCTTACTAACTATTAATAAGCAGTAATTTGGAGTTTATTGAGGCAAAAGTTTAAGTTTATAGTTAGTTTAATAGTGAGTATTGGACCCTAAATTAAAGTGTGACTGAAATGAATATTTTTATTCAGCAAGGATGCATTACATTTATCAAAAGTGACTTGTTACAAAAAAATGATTTTAAATAAAAGCTGATTTTTCAATTGATCAAAGAATCTTAAAATATATATATGACTCCACAAAATATAATGATGTATGATGTATATTACAACAATAATGATATTATAATAAAATGTTTCTTGGGCCCCAAATCAGCATTTCAGAACGATTTCTGAAGGACTATTGCATAGGCACTTGATATACTTGACCCCTGATCTGCACAATAATATGAGAAGTAAAATCAAAAGTTTAAGCTGCATGTCTTCATCATAGTATTTATTCATTCTTTTAATATGCTTTTAATATGCTACACCCCCCTGTCCTCAGACCAAATTAAGCCTTAGGACCACAACAATATTATATTATGGTGTTTTATAGATTATTTTCAGTACTAAATAAATTATATTAATAACTGACCATGGTGTTGCTTTCTCTGTGAATGATATATGTGTTGTGCATGGAAATTCTTGCTGGTCTATTTATCAGGATCAGTGTTGATGTTTGTAATTGCATGTATTGTTGTTGGGTGTGGAATGTGTAGTTAATGTCCAAGAACCCATCTGGTTTATATGTGTTCGTATCCCTCTTACTCAATGACTCTAATGGAAACTTTGAGATAAGTAATCAACAGCCTATAAGGAGGGAGAAAACCGCCAGTGTTCAGCTGGAATGACTTCAGTGCTGAGTGATATACAATCATTAATCATGCAGGAACTTCCTGTCTACATTCTCAATCTCTGAGTGAGGGAGGTCCTCTGATCACTTCTGCCTGTCTAATTTTTAAGGTATAAGCCACAGTTCAATGGACTCGTATCCAGTGGCTAAATGCTTGGCACATTCTATGATCTTGCTAAGGTGGCTCAAGTCTTTTGATGTTCCTAACCCAATAAATCCTACTGTCTATTCAATACATGACTTTTATACTATCAACGGATCAACTTTGCTGAAAAAAACCTGTTGCATATGTATTTATTTGTTATTCGTTCCTTCTGCAGCTTAAAGTGTGCGTTTATGCATTGGTTGCAAATGATCAAATTACTTGTTATATACATATATTGTATATATATATATATATATATATATATATATATATATATATATATATATGTATATGTATATGTATATATGATATATATATATATATATATATATATATATATATAATGTATATGTATATGTATATATATATATATATTTAAGAAATGTATATATATATATATATATATATATGTGTGTGTATATATATATATATATATATATATATATATATATATATATATATATATATATATATATATATATATATGTATATATGTATATATATATATATATATATATATATATATATATATATATATATATATATATATATATATATATTGCAATCAAACCAGGGAAATGCATTGATAAAAATACTGTGTTTGTGTCAAAATGAAACATGTTCATGTCATAACAATATGATCATATTACTGACAGTGTTTGGCATATTATGCCACTTTAATTTATAAAATCAAATCAAATCTATACATGCCTGTTGGTGTAGAATTGAGGGGTGGTGAGACAAACATACAGTGGTGTGAGCAGAGGCAACATTTGCTCAAAACTTTTTTTTTTCATGGCTGAGAACAGGTGTGTAAAGATTTCTTCCAAACCACATGGTGTGTTTGTATAAGGTGCTGAAAATAAATCAATATCAGCAGATCTTGTGTTGCATAAATAACACAAGAGTGCCATGCTACACTGTTGACAGGTTGCTTGTGTCAGTGCCTTTTTTAATTACTGTAAAAAAAATGACAGTTCAAACAATCTGAACATTTTCTTTTCTCATTCAATATATTTTTATGAGCGTTGCATGATGTTCTGATCTAGAAGAAAAAAAAAACGTCATACTGCTAGAATAAAGGAGCCGTGCCCTCATGCACTTGCTGGATCTCCTGTTTCGCAGGTGTTATCTGAGATATTTAAACATAAGGTGACCCAAACGCCGTGCTGTCTGTGGGGGAGGCTTGTGCTGAACACAGAGATCGCGTGAGACTGCAGACATGACCACACACTGAGATGAAAAGCAAAACAGAGCGCTGTGTGTCTGCGGAGAAGATCAGCGAAAAGGTTTCCAGTGTCATTTCTCATGCCCTTTAACACATGCATTCAATGTTTGAGTTTTTGAAATCTTTAATGCAGATTTGAGCAGTTGAAATTTTCAAGTCTTCATATCTAGAATCTGGAATTCTTCTTATTAAATATTACTTGGAGATATCTGTGTGAAATTATGAGTAGTCAAAATGCCATTTTGCTATTGCATGCAAAAGTCATAACTCAGTTTTTATAATCTGATTAATAAAAAAAGAATTCACAAAATAGGAACAGAAAGTGGCTGTATGAAAATAAGTAAGTTACAAATCTGCCTGGAAGAGCACATGTGTCTATATTGTCTTAATGCACAGCAAGGAGGAAAGTATGAGTGGCCAAAGACTCTCTAAGGATATTAGTTGAGTCTTGGGGTCAGAAAGTCTGAAAAAAAAAACAAACAACCCCTACATCACCACATGTTGTTTGGGAGGGAAACTCCTCCTTGCTTATCCAAAAACAAACTAAACTTCTGTAACTTCAAAAGGGACCAGGTTCCATGGTCAAACGAAAACAAAAAAGAGCTTTTGGCAGCAAACCCAGCAGATGGGTTTGGTGCAAACAGGTATAAAAAGTACACCATGCCCACAGTTAAATAAACTGCTGGATCTTTAATGTTGTGAGCTGGAGATTTATTTGCTGGAGGTCCAGGACATCTTGTTTAAGAGACATGGTATCACGGATTTTAGCAAAAGCCAACAGATAAAATATCGAAACATGACGCCCTCTGCTAGAAATCTCTTGGTTTCTCCAATCCAAAACAAACATCAAAATTAACACAACAATGTGTCACTGAGCACAAAATGAAAGATACTCAGAGCTGTTATCTTGGCAAAAGGAGGCTGTAAATATTTAATACAAGGTGTGCATTAATTATGGCCTTGTTTTGGAGAAAACACATTTTATAATGTGATTTACCCCCTACTTTTAATTATTTTACTGCAATGAAATGTTAGAATACAAGATCAAAAAGGATAAACAAAGCATATTATTTTTTACAGCCATATAATACAACTGTATAATTCAAATCATTATAAATTTAACTTTTTTTTAATTGCTGATTATAAATATTTTTTTGTGGTTAAAATTGAATTATTGCTTGAATATGGAATATTATGAGATGTGGAAATTAATTATAACTATTCAAAAATACTAATGAAATTGACCTATGGCTAAGCCATGTGTCAATGCATTCTCCAATATGACACTTTTGCAAAAGCGTAAATATCCAATGCACATGGCACCTTTAACGTCAAATGAGATGCAGATATATTTGGGCACAACGCGCCTCCTAGTGGTCTAACCCTACCCCTACCCCATACCTAAACTTAACCATAACCGAAGCGTCTCATTTGACGCTAAAGGGTGCCATGTGCGTTGGATATTTACGCTTTTGCAAAAGTGTCATATATGACCTATGGCTAAGCCATGTGCCATGCATTCTCATCCCAAGGCGCCATATATGACACTTTTGCAAAAGCGTAAATATCCAACGCACATGGCACCCTTCAGCGTCAAATGAGACGCTTCGGTTATGGTTAAGTTTAGGTATGGGGTAGGGGTAGGGTTAGACCACTGAGGAGGCGCGTTGTGCCCAAATATATCTGCATCTCATTTGACGTTAAAGGGTGCCATGATCCTATGGCAATAACTAATCAGGAGAAACAATTTGACTGACGACGTGAATACAGTGTTCAGCCCTACAGGTATATGAACCTAAGTCGGACAATGATGAAGGAGAGACCGGCAGAAGCAACAACTTTGTGAATGAACCGCAGCAGCTCTGGTGGGTCTGCTTGGCAAACAACAACCCTCCTGCAACGGATATGTGTCGCTGTGCTGGTCGTTGCAAAAATCTTTTCACTTTTAGTCTCTTGTCTATGCAGAAATGTACAGAGTATTTAAAAGTCAGTCGCCTTACTGCATAGTTCATGATAAATGTGCGGTTAAATTATACAAGCATTTTCGGGTTTAAAATATAATCACAGACATTAGTGGGAACTTCAGCCGCAGACTTGGTTACAAGCACATTTGGAAAGGCAAGTTACAAAATATAAAGTGTGATAAATCTTCAGCATGTGAACCTGGATCACGAAAAGTTGGTTAAGTAACAACTTTTTAGCAAGACCTGCTTTGTATTGACCCTCGTTCACAAAGCAGTGAAAATAATGAGCGCAGACATAAATGAAGAGTCGTATGCTCACTCTTACATCCAACAACAAAACACCTGGCTTGTTATTATGAAACAGAAATTATTTCTATCACTACAGCTGCTCCAGCGTTGAGAAAATGGCGAAATACCATTTGGAGGTATACCAAATGTATCATCATGGTGACGATTGCAGCATGAGCTTAGCTTGAGAATAGGTATAAGTTAAAAGTAAAGTAGGTAATTTTCGTAGAAGCTAGCAACAAATGAACGTGTACAGCAAGGAGCAAACAAATGCGAGACTATGTTAAAGTACCTCATGTCTTATGTACTACCATACCTTATGTTTTTCGATTGCGTGTTCGGTACTGATGTCTGTCCTACTCATAGCATGAAATGCGATGATGATGTGTGATGTCTGCACAAGCAAGGTGTGAGGCAGTATAAAAATACATAAGCTGACAGGAAGGAATGACTTTGTATCCTTGCATGTTATGTTTTACTCATTCAGCATAATGCTGTGCTTATGGAAGCATTGTGCTAGCAATTAGCAAGATGTTTCCACTACTAAATATAAAATGAGATTACATGCTAATCTTGAAGTCGGCATGAAATCAAATTTGACAAATCTTCTTTTTATATGTAATATTGTACTATTGTAGTGTAATGATTTATCTGTGCACTTCATTATTTTAAAAAAATCATGTACCATTATAATCTTTAATCAAATACATTACCCTGCCCTCTCCCATCGAAACAACCTCTCTATTCTATTTCACTCATGTGGAATGGCAAAAGGGTGCGGCCAGATCCAATGAGGGTGCAGGTATCTGTGCACAGCCTCTCAGAGAATCGCATTCAAATCTGCCTCCATTTTGTTTGCAACGCCCAACCTCCAACGATCCAATCAATTCCTGAAGGACGAAATCAAGCCCTGCCCTACATTTTTTTCAAATTTCAGAAGCCGTTTCATATACGTCACGACAAGGAAACGTCACGACTTGGATATACGTCACTACAAGGAAAATAAGAAATGACAATCTCAACTTCCGTTTCACGCCAACTTTAAGTTAAATGTATATATCTTACCCAAATACTTTAAGTTAAGAGCAATTCACATGCATAGTACAAAAGAAATATCTGCTCTGCTAACTTAAACTTTGAATTTCTGATGAACTGATCCCCTTTTTTTAGTTTTGCCAACTTATTCAGGTTTACAGTGTGCAGTAAGGTAGATCTCCAGGAACAGGATTGGGTCAAGTCAAGTCACCTTCATTTATAGAGCGCTTTTAACAATATGGACTGTTTTAAAGCAGCTTTAGAGTGATAATAGAAAATTAAAGTAACATAGATTGTTTTTGGCTTTACAGCAGCTATAGAATAAAGTATTTGTCCAGCTAAAGTTAGTTTTGATCGATTCACAACAACAGTGCCTGGTGGCTCAAGAATGCAAACCTTGAAATAGGTATCTGAATAGGGCCGACTGATTCAAGCTGATAGAAGAGCAACTTTAACTGAAATAACCATTCTTTACAACCGAGGTATGCAGCAAAGCATTTGTGAAGACACACAACCATGAGGTGGATGGGCTAGAACAGCAGAAGACCCCACTGGGTACCACTCGTCTCCACTACAAATAGGAAAAAGAGGCTACAATTGGCAAGAGATCACTTGAAATTGGACAATTGAAGACTGGAAAAATGTTGCCTGGTCTAATGAGTCTCGATTTCTGTTGAAACATTCAGATGGTAGAGTCATTATTTGGTGTAAACAGAATGAGAACATGGATCCATCATGCCTTGTTACCACTGTGCAGGCTGGTGGTGGTGGTGTAATGGTGTGGGGGATGTTTTCTTGGCACACTTTAGGCTCCTCAGTGCCAATTGGGCATCGTTTAAATGCCACGGCCTCCCTGCACATTGTTTCTGACCATGTCCATCCCTTTATGGCCACCATGTACCCATCCTCTAATGGCTACTTCCAGCAGGATAATGCACCATGTCACAAAGCTTGAATCATTTCAAATTGGTTTCTTGAACATGACAATGGGTTCACTGTACAAATATGGCCCATATAGTCACCAGATCTCAACCCAACAGCACATCTTTGGGATGTGGTGGAATGGGAGCTTCGTGCCTGGATGTGCATCCCACAAATCTCCATTAACTGCAAGATGCTATCCTATCAATATGGGCCAACTTTCAGCACTTGAATCAATGCCACGTAGAATTAAGGCAGTTCTGAAGGCGAAAGGGGGTCAAACACAGTATTAGTATGGTGTTCCTAATAATCCTTTAGGTGAGTGTGTGTGTATGTATATATATATATATATATATATATATATATATATATATATATATATATATATATATATATATATATATATATATATATATTTTACATTTTTTGGCACCCCTGTCATAAATAATCAAAATACTAGTTGCAATTCACATAATTAAATATAAAAATATGACTAGTCAAAATTTTATTTCATATGTCTAATTGTTGAAGTAGCTGAAATTGCATTTGCTTCTTTTTAAATCCTGAACAAAACTGTATTATTTATGCTAATGCTAATGACATGAACCCAAATGGAGGCTAAATCAGTGAACTGAGATTTGTAGCTGTAATTGCTGCAGTGTTTGTTTTGGTAGCCATAACTCTCTCACACTTCCCCTCCCTGAAACTTCTGTTTACAAAACGAGTTTTGAAAAGAACTTTACATGAACAGGAATTGTTGAAACAGAGACTGGCATGTGTGCTATGAGCAGAATCTACATGCGTGAGAAATGCTCCAATTTCTGATCATGCCCGAAACGAGAGCAGAATGCAGTGACACATTTTTGCGTGTCAACGTTTGGCGCTCTGCCAGGTATGAGTGCACGCAAGGTTACATAATGAGAGGTACACGAAAAGAGGGAGTGAGAAGTGTCATTTGAAGTGTCATTTTAATGCTTGAAATAACAATGCATGACACTTCCTCTGGATACACTAACTGCTCTCAATGTCTTCCTCTACATGAAACCTGCACAGTAATCATCAACTGATAACAGATCTGCTTGCATGGCTCTTTTTTTGTCATAATACATGCAGTTGGTTTGATTTGATACCAAGAACCCTGCAAGACATAACTACTAATTAAACCTTTTCAGGGCCACTTGTTCACTAAAAATGGAAAACGTTTTATGCATTTCGCCCGTTCATTTATGCGACAACAACGTTTCCTGAAAGCTAAAAAAAATTTAAAGGGGTGATGAACTGAGAAATCAAAGTTTCCTTGAGCTTTTGACATCCAAGAGGTCATCATATTATAAGTGTCACATAAAGATCAGGATGCAAGTGCAATTAACAAATGTAAATTTATTAAACACATAAACGGATATCCAGAATGACAAGAAACTAAGTCATGCCAAAGAACCGGGTAACAATGACAATGATCCGACAGTTAACAACCCAACAGGAAATACTTAAATAGACAGAACTAACGACTAACCATGAGGTAATAATCAGGTAATCACTCCAGGTGATGACAATCAGTGCAAACACACACACACACATGAAAGGATCATGGTTAACCAACCATGACAGTACCCTCCAACTAAGGAGTGGCTTCCAGACACTCCATAACAAAAACAAAAATCCAGGTGGGAGACCCCGAAACGGCCCTCGAGGAGGGATGGAGGGCTAGAAAACCAAGGCAAGACCAGAGAAACAGGAAGCCAGGGTGGAGTCGGACAAATATGAAGCCAAGGTGGAGCTGGCCAAGCAGGAAGCTGGACTAATACTGAAATCCAAGGGGGCACTGGAGGCAACAGGAACCTAAGTAGAAGGAGAAACAGAAAAACAAGATACACAAAAGGCCTCATGGCCAAGTTAAAGGGTTCAATATTCGCCATCTTGGGTGAGGCAGAGGGTTCAGGCAGTTCGAAATCAGCCATCTTGTTTAGGGCAGAGAGACTAGAAATCTCAGGAATGGCCAACCTTCTGTTCAGGACAGGGAATACCGAAAACTCAGACATTTCGGCCATCCCAGATGATTCAGCCATCTCGTGACCAAATTCAGACTTTGTCATCTCGTGAACAGACTCAGACGATACATCCCTCTCGTGAACAGACTCAGGCGATTCAGCCATCTCGTGAACAGACTCAGACGATTCAGCGATCTCGTGAACAGACTCATACGATTCAGCCATCTCGTAAACAGACTCAGAAGACTCAGCCATTTCGTGAACAGACTCAGAAGATTTAGCCATCTCGTGAACAGACTCAGAAGACTCAGCCATCTCGTGAACAGACTCAGAAGACTCAGCCATCTCGTGAACAGACTCAGAAGACTCAGCCATCTCATGAACAGACTCAGACGATTCAGCCATCTCGTGAACAGATTCAGACGATTCATCCCTCTTGTGAACAGACTCGGATGATTCGGCCATCTTGTGAACAGACTCAGAAGACTAAGCCATCTCGTGAACAGACTCAGACGATTCCATCCCTCTCGTGAACAGACTTTGACGATTCAGCCATCTCGTGAACAGACTCAGACATGGTGACGGCTATCTCAGGAACTGGATTGAGCATGGCGACAGACATCTTAGGAACTGGATCAAACATGGCGATGGCCATCTTGGGTACTGGTTCAGACAAAGGCTCATGCAGTTTTAGGTCTACCGCCTGCATAGTTTGGTGCTCACTACCCCCCTCCAAAAAATTATTAAGATGGGACCTCCTCCTCCGATCTCACCTCTAAGGATGGGCAGTCAGCTCTCACTCCATCAAAAACCTTACTAATCTCCGTCGACAGCGCTTGAAATGAAGCACAGCATGGGTGCTGGTTCTTCCATATAGCAGTCCCCCAAAATGCTGCTCGACCGGTGAGCAGTCAATACAAATGCCACTCTTGAACTCTCCGTCCCGAACATGCTGGGTTGTCTAGACAGATACACATCATCACACTGATTAATAAAGTCTTTGCAAGAGTTGGGCTCACCCGCGTATCTCTCTGGGATAATTAAGTTAGTCTCCGTTTGATCACTCGACTCCGCAGTTGTAAGAAGAACCGACGGTACAGGTGTTACAATAACACTCCTCAGACTCTGAACGTGCCGTGTCAGTTCCTCCATCTGTGTTGTCAGTGACCATGTCTGGCGCCTCATCTCGGCTTCTCTCTGCTAATACTGTTCCCTGCGAGAGGCGTCGAATTTGAGGATTTTCAGGAGAGCCGCAGTACTTGCTGCATCCATATCGGGTCGGACCATTCTGTCACGTAAAGATCAGGATGCAAGTGCAAGTAACAAATGTAAATTTAACACATAAACAGATATCAAGAATGGCAAGAAACCAAGACATGCCAAAGAACCGGGTAACAATGACAATGATCCGACAGTTAACAACCCAACAGGAAATGCTTAAATTGACAGAACTAACGACTGAACCATAAGGTAATAATCAGGTAATCAGTCCAGGTGATGATAATCAGCGCAAACACACACACATGAAAGGATCATGGTTAACCAACCATGACAATAAGAATATCCTGTAAGTTTCAGAACTGAAAACGTCCTTGTTAGTCCAATAAAAGCTTTTATTGACACCAGCCTCAGCAAACGACTCGTTTTTAAAAGTGGGGAACTATGACGTCAAAAGCCCCTTTTCCACCAAAGCATTTTGAGAGCCGGTTCGGAGCCGGTGCCTGCGCGAACCAGTTCTTTGTGTTTCGACAGCCAAAGAACCGGTTCTCCGGCCAGGAGAACTGGTTCGCAAGTGGCACCAACTCTTTGCTGGACTAGAACCGTTCTTTTACCACGTCATGCTTACGTTGGGGCAGGGGCGGGTTTAGATGTGTTCTAAACATCTTTTCTGACCATTATAAAGGATCGCAAAGCCAAGAGAAACATTTGCAGAAACACGACGGAGTCCACCTTTGTAATTGTTATGCTTGAAGTTAACGCAAGCGTTTCTATTTTTTTTTCCTCATTTTTTTATTGAAGACATTATAGACACAAGGCAGGGGAACATAACTCATCAGAAAAGATTACATATCAAACGAAAATATTAAAAGACTTACACATTTTGATTGTTTTTAAAGCCTTCTTGATACACGAGTTAGAGATAATCCCAAAGTAATGTTGTACTTGCAAGCGTTTCTAGCTAAGACGTATGGCGACGTAAACAGTGACGTAACGACGTCTGTTCCCTGGGCGCTCTAGTCAGTGGAAAAACAAACAGGTTCTGAAGCGGTTCGCAAGTTGAACCAACTCCGAACCAACTTTGAACCAGCACCAGTTCCGAACCAGTTCTTTTTTTGGTGGAAAAGGGGTAAGTGAGGATAAAACACCACCCCGCAGAAGAAGATCAATGCCTACTTCAACACGGCTGGTTTAGCCCCGCCCACCGATTCACGCATTACACGCATAGCTAAATAACATAGATGACAAACTGGATCGAGCTACCAAGCAATATAGAATATTGTGCAGTGCCTGTTTGTGGAAGAAGACAGTCGCTGCATAAGCTTCCTCTGGATTCCAATAGGAATGCAAAACTTTATTTTATGGTTCTAGCTGATGAGGTAAAACCGTCTGTTTGCTTCATTTCACAGAGGATTGTTTTGTAAACAAGACTGGATTTGCAGACCAATTAAGAGTAAAGAATGTGCTGTGCCGTCTATTTTGGACCTGACAGGAATGGTGCAACACACGGACTCTGGGTTCGAACATGTATGGGCGAATCATTCCGGTTGCCATTTTACAACATTGGACTTTTCAAAACAATTTCCCCCAAGTACACCGACAAGGTGAGTTGAAAGTCATTATAATGGGCTGGGCTCAAAACTAGGGTAGAAAACAGCCTATTACTTATTCATTTTGATGTTTTTGAATGCAAAAACCAAGCCAACGTCATAAGTTCACCTCAGACAACAATATAATAAAATTTAAAAAGCCAGTTCATGACCCCCTTAAATTGGGTTTCAAAGTGCAAATTTTTGTAAAGATACATTATTGTCTTTGTGTAAACTAAAAAAAAAAACACATTTCTAAAAACAGCGACATCATGTTCCTGCTTATTATGCATAGACTGTAAAAAAAGATGGATGACACCCCTTCGCTCTCTTCCATTGGTCCGAGGTAAAGCCGCCAGCGTCCCGATATAGCCCTGACATCTCAGGACCTGAGTTTGCACAGTAGTGAGCAGGAAGTAAAGCTGCAAAATCAAGGCCCCGCACTCACTCTCGCAGAATCAATTGCAAGCACACGCTCCTACGCTTATTTTAATTAATTATAGAAATTTAGAAATTAAATTTAATGCGCCAATCTCCTCAGTCCTCTGAAGATCCCGAAAAAGTCTGTTGGTGACTACTTCGCTCCGAGAACCTGTCAAGCATAGCTGTCAATCATGACGTCACATCACCGCATCACATAACTAACTAAAAACAAACACTTGAACTTACATCACCATGATAAAAAACTACAGTAAATGACAAACCATCTTTGATAATGACAGAAACCATCTTTCAAAACCATTTTTTGAACATTTAAAGTGCAATTTAATTGTTCAGTTGGTCTCGCGTGCAGTTAAATAACATGGGGAGGTGGGATTTATGACCTACACTTTGACCAGTCAATGAGGGGCTTCACTTTTTTTGTGGTTGTGTGTGTGTGTGTTGTGGGCATCTGAGACCCGCAGTGACATCTGCTGTCGGACTCTAAAATGGAGAGTGACTGGAGTGGTGCAAGTAGCGGTCATTTGAAGTCAAGGACTTTTCTCCCCCACCTTCACCTGAATTTTAAATGTTTTGTTTTGTTGTATGAGGTCAACTTATGACGTTCGCTTGGTTTTTACATTCAAAAACATAAAATGAATAAGTTATGGGCTTTTTTCTTCCCTAGTTTTCAGCCTACTTGAAAAATGCTCGGATTTTATGGGTGTATCGCATTGAAGACTAGGAGTAAACGCCCACTGCTGTGAGTGGATAACAGTTATGCATATTATAATGAACTTCAACTCTGTCGTCGGTTTCCGGTGGGTGCACGTGGGGGAATTTGTTTTGAAAACCACTGTTGTAAAATGGCGACCGGAATGATTCGCCCATACATGTTTGACCCAGAGTCCGATTCTCGAATAGTTTTTTTCCTGAAATTTTTTTTAATCTTAATCGGTCTGCAAATCCAGCCTCTAACTGTGTCTTGTTCACAAAACCATCCTCGGTGAAATGAAGCGAACATACGGCTAATGTTTTACACTCATCTGCTGGAACGTCATTAAAAACAAATTTTAACCAGGTATTCCTAATATTGGAATCCAGAGGAAGCTTATGCAGCAACTGTCTTCTTCCACAGCCAGGCACGGCACAACATTTTGTACACGGAATGATTATTGCTGGGAGCTCGCTCCGGTTTGTCATCACGAGGAATGCTTTTGTTTACCTATGTGTGAATGCGCGAATCAGTGGGTGGGGCTAAACCGGCCTGTTGAAGTAGTGGAGGAAGGTGAATTGTCTATGGACACAGGACCATATCAATTCGAGCCAGTGGCTCAAACTGAGGTCTTAACTCCAGCATCGCAATCGGCATATGATGAGTTTTGTCGAATTCGATGTCAATAGCGTGCGCTCTTGTATATTGATAATTGCAGCTATGTAAAAAAATCCAGCAAAATGTGCCGCGTGTTTGTCGACCCCAGAGGATTAACTTTAGCCTAACCATAAATTGTGATTAAAATATACATGATCACTCACATCTAGACACCGCTGCGGTGGTGGAGTTCATGCAGGAGCAGCAGTGTTTGGCACTGTGTCGCATTTCAGCACGAGCTGTGTGGAAAAGCCCATGTCCACTCTATTCCATAAGCATCCTGACCACTGCCTACAGATAAATCTACGCTGAACTTGAAGCTATCCTAACAATACTATGCTACTAACTAACTAACTAGGCACAATACACAAAATAATCTAAATAACTATATAAATGCTATCGTCGCTGTCCGATGAAAACCGCGTATGTCCATTTTGACGATTTTGAGTTTTTTCACGGATAGAATGTCCAGGTTCATTTCCGTATACAGCATGCGTCACATTATCTAAATGACCAATGAAAAGTTGTGAAATCATGTCATCTGATTTCCACGTATTTCCATTTGCTGTCAAAGCTGTCAATCACGCAGCGTATCTCCCATAGACAGTATGGTATCTCCCCGCCCTGTGGAGGCATCTCGCCGGTCTCGTGAAGTCTTCTCGCGGTCTCGTCTCTGAGACCCCTACCTGGTATTATAATGCGATCTGTATCCAGATAAGTTATCCGGATAATAAAAAAGACATGTTAATGCAAGGTATAAATACGTTGTGATCGGATTGTAATCGGATCTGCCTGACCATCTGGAGGTAGTCTGGCTCGCATTGTGTTCGGATCTTTACTAGGTGTAAACGCAACCTGGTTGAACCACAAATGTATATTTTACTCCTCCCAAAAATGCTAAAAAAACAAACGAGTGAGAGCGTGTTATATAGGCTATGACACGTTATAGTCAGATATGACGGCGCTACTGCGACACGCATCACCGCAGATGAGCAGCTGCTTCAAAAGTGAAAGTAAGTCACAGACACAATCATCTTCACAATCACACAATCATCTTCAAGTAAAGAAATGAAGTGATATTACAGGGCAGGCTGTTGCCACATTCTCTTATTGATGTATTTCTTTGATAGTGAAATTAGCTGATGATAAAATGCAGCTCATATCTGTAATAACATGCAGCTCATTTCCGACAAAATTACGGTAGGATTGTGTAAATAAAGTATCAGTCTAGCATTCGCCATCCATGCCAGTGTATTGATTCATTGTCTCTTCATAGTTTGCAAGAGATATTTAATAAACCGAGCGTATTTAATAAACTGAGCGTAGTCTATTCATCTGTCAATATGAAACGCGATTTTGGTCATTCTAATTAATGATCGGAGAACGCGTATCGACCACCGTTACTATACAATATGCACGTATGTCCATTTAAACTCGATTTTGGGTCAAATATGGATTATATCATGACACTGGCAAGAATATGGTTACATTTAAAGATGTTGTGCCAAGCATGACAATCGCTACGTTCAGCTGCTTTGAAATGACATGTTTTTTTCACTTCCTGAAAAGTAACCGTTTTGGACATACGTGAGTTTCATCGGGCAGCGACGCTATGCTAAATAGATGCTCCAATACTCTATCCTGATCGTTTTTAATACTCGTAATTCCATCTCTTGACTCGCAGTGGTTTTGACGAAACAAGATGATTTTTTAAACTGCCAAGGGTGTGGTAGCTCGTACCAAGGGGTGGAGTTGAAACCTGCGTACTGTCATGGAAGAACCGCAAACATACAATAGGAAAATTCAACTGCAATAGCCACCATTCAACCTGAAGAGGGCAGCACTAAAACGTTTTTACATGTTGTACAAATAAAACACTTTATATCCAATTGTCAAAAAAGTTACTCGAATCAATGATCAGCAATAATAAAGCCCCATTCTTACAGATCATTAACTAAAAAAAGTTGGTTTAGGGTTTAGTTACCCTTTAAGTCAATTTTTAATCTCTGTTTTTTGTGTTTATTTAAAATTAAACAAATCTGATATTAGTTTATTTAATCGTATATATGTTATTTAACAGTTGAGATAGATCTTTAATGCTGATCTAACCAGCAGATGACACTAGTAGGGTTTAAATCCCATTTGCACAGGTGGGGAAGGTTGTAACACTGCTTGTTACAATGTGCCCCTATTAGAATTATTCTATTCTATTCTATTCTATTCTATTTGAATTCTATTGAGAAACCTTGAGAACAATGTGAATAAAGACTGAGTGTAAATATTCAGAAATCATGAATTATTTTTATGTTGTGTAGCTGTGTTTTGCTGTGTTTGTTGTCAAACCCAAAAAATTTGTTTATTTTAAAAATGCCATTATTTTGTATGAAAAAGTTAATAATTGTATTTTATTGACAACATTGTTTGTCTTGTATTATTAGATCAGATAACATTTTGTCTTAAACATGTTACATGCCCCTCATATGTCACAACATGCCCATATGGGCACATTTCACTTTCAATATTTTCGGGTATATTAAGGAAAAAGTATACACTGCATTAATTAAATAAAATTAATGTGGGGAAAAAATTCTCTGAACACCAAGTGGATTTACACAAACCGCGAAAAGTCAAAAAGTGTTAGGTTGTGCCCCGCTCTCTATAATAACATTCTAATAAGTGCTTTTAACTCAAAAGAAACTCTGATTAATGAATTAGTGAGTAATAGTGCTCAGTTATGAGGGTAGTTCACTTTTAGCTAATCAATAACTTAATTTATTTACATTTGTTTGTTCAGTTGGTTAAGGAGGGAATATTTTGTTTAAATGGGGGGTTGACTGCGATTTCACTTTTTTCATTTTAAATAGTGTGTAATGTTGCTGTTGGTGCATGAACAGTATCTGCAAAGTTGCAGCGCTGAAAGTTCAGTGTAAGCAGAGATATCGTCTTTTAAAAATCAGGAAGTATAATTGCCTACAAAAACGACTCTGATTGGGACTACAGCTGGGTTATGGTATGTCACTAACCTACTCATTTGCATCAACCCCTCCCTCAGAATATGCTGAATTTCTGAGGCACGTTGAACTCGTCGAAGTGTGTTGTTCACGCAGCTGTCAGGTCTTCTGTGTTTGGGCTTCCCATGGACACTATTCTTCCTCAACAATGGATACAATTTATGTTTATGTTCCTGAAAATGATGATTCGTAATCTAGCGAGTTTCAACATCGGATTCAACAAGAAACTGTTACTAAAACATGAAGCAGTTCCAACTTTAAAACAAGAGGCAGCAGTGTTGGGCCACAATCTGTAAGTAGGCTAAGACTTAATCATTTTAAATGTATTTGCATGTATAATTAAAGACGTAGCCTTTTTTATTTATTTTTTTCAAATGCCAGCGCTGGCTTTATAGCCACTACTAGTTAAGACTATGCTGTTTTGTGTCTACGACAAACTCTGTACAAACATTATGGACCTGAATTTTCTATAAGTACTAATGTTTTAAACTTATTTTTCATGTATATATGCTTTATGACGTTATTTTTGATTCTGATCATATCGTAAACATGCCAATACTGTTTGAGTATAACATGTTACCAGTCAGATGCTATTGAGTAAAACAAACGTGTATAAAGTAAAAAATATTATCAAATTATCATTCAGAAACGTTTAGTAAGAGCCGTGTGTGGTGAGGTTCTGTTTGACTCTCTTCCGCCTGAAACTGATACTGCAGTTCGACACATATTTACATCTGGACTGGAGCCCGTAAAGGTAATGGGCGTTAATCTTCCGGACTACGAAAGCGTCAGTTTAGCCAATCACAACACATCGGCCCAAACGAACCAATCCTGAGCACACCGCCCGTTTCTGAGGGAGTGTTTTCATAGAATCAGGAAGTGAACCGCTCGTCAGGGGACAGAGGAGAGCGCGGCTGACAATAAAGGGAAGTTTAAAGTTTATGAAAAATAAGACTTTTAAAAAAAAAGAAAAACCACAAATACATGTTATATTGCAATTGCACCCCATAAATACAATCATGCAAAGAAAAAAAGCAGTCAACCCCCCCTTTAAAAAAGTATGCTTTGATAGGTTAGTTCACCCAAAATTCTGTCATTAACCCTCTGTCATTTACCTCTGGGTAAAAATTTTAAAATTTTAAAATTGAAAAAATTTGGATCGTAAAAAATAAACATTTCAGCAAATTATCCTCTCAACAATCACAAAAGGAGCAGATGTATGATGCATGCATCATGAATGAACCTCATATGAGGCAAAGGGAGGTGTTACCATAATTTATAGCCGACTCCGAGTTACACATATGTTAGACCTATCACTTCTGCCACTAAAGATTGCTTTATAAATAATCTTTCTGATCAGTTTCATCATCTCAGCATCCCAGATATCTTAGAAAAACGTAATATTGCGACAGAAACTTTTAACCCTCTCTTTTCCAGCACTTTAGACATCGTTGCTCCTTTACGCTTAAGAAGATTAAAGAAAATAGTCCAATGCCATGGTATAACGAGCACACTTAGGCCCTTAAGAAAGCAGCCATAAAAATGGAGTGTAACTGGAAGAAAACAAAACTAGAGGTATTTTGCATTTCATGGAAAGAGGCATAATTGCATACTGGAAGTATGCACACGGAGGATAATTTAGTCAAGTTCACACTCGCGAGCAACTCTTTGTTTTCCCAATGGTAACACTAATTGGAAATATAAAGCTATATTAATTTGCTATTACTGCTGCAACCTTAACCATTATGATAGTAATCTCGCTAACTCGTAAGTGCCACAACCAAAAATGCACCTCCTCGCCATCTCTCCTTTCACACGCTGTCATTGCTCACAAACACACAGGCAGCCTGTCTACTGTCAGTTGCAGGGGCATGATTACGGATGTTGAGCAGACCTACGTCATCAGGGAAGGTCCTCCAATGCAGAGAGGAGGGGAATTTTCATATTTTGATTAAAGATTACGAAGCCAAAAATGTTTTTGGTGTGGATTAACTTGTTCACTACAAAACGATGAATTTAGGCAAACAAAGTATGGTCAATTTTGAATTCATGGGGACTTTAAAAACTGCTAGATCTGCTTATTTTTCAACCCTAGAAGAAAATAAACAAAACCCTTTCCAAGCAGCACAGCAGTAATGACTTTATGAACTTGTTTTACTTACAAGATTGATAATATCAGGGATAAAACTATGCAACTGTCTACTAACTACAGTATTGCATCAGGCAGTGTATTGTAGCCTCCCTGACAAAAAAATTGCTATAGGAGAGGATACATTTTCTAAATCATCTTGTAAAATCATCTAAATTCGACAACATGTAGGCTATGTTAGACCCTATACCCGATTAAACTACTGAAAAAGATGCTTCCAGAGGTCAAAGATCCAATTCTAAATATCATTAATTCAACTTTGTCATTAGGATATGCACCAAAAACGTTTAAGCTGGCTATGATCAAACCACTTGTTAAAAAACACAACTTGATCCTACAGAATCGAATCTAAAAATACGGCTCTTGAAGAAATACAAGATCTTGAATCTACCTTTTCTGTCAAAGATACTAGAAAAGACAGTATCTTCATAACTATGTCCCTTTTTAGAAAGAAATGGTAAATGCAAGGATTTTCAGGCAGAATTTAGACCATACCATAGTACTGAGACCGCTCTCATTAGAGTCACAAATGATTTGCTCTGATCATCCGATCGTGGTTGTATCTCTCTATTAGTGTTACTCGATCTTAGTGCTGCATTTGATACTATCGACCACAACATTCTTTTAAATAGACTCGTAAATTATGTTGGCATTAGTGGAATTGCACTAGCATGGTTTAAATCATACTTATCTGTCCATTCATTTTGTAGCAGTAAATGAAGAGATGTCTAATTGGTCACAAGTTCAGTATGGCGTACCACAAGGCTCAGTACTAGGACAGTTTCTGTTCACTCTGTACATGCTACCCTTGGAAGATTTCATTAGGAAGAGTGTCATTAGTTGCTGATGATACTCAGCTCTATATTTCTTCACGCCCTGATCAAAACTTACCAATACACAAAATTAACGGAATGCATAGCTGATATTAAAAAACTGGATGACTAGCAATTTTCTACTACTTAATTCTGAAAAAAAAATAAAACAAAATAAAAAATAAAACAGAGGTTCTAATTATTGGACAAAAAACGTCCTCATGTAATAACGTACAACACTTGATGGTTTCTCTGTCAGGTCCTCGTTGTCGACTAGAAACCTACAGCACTCTTTGATACCAATCTTTCAATCGAAAGTCACGTGTCTAATATATTTTAAACCACATTTTTTTCATGTTAAAATATAAATAAATTACGGCATTAATATGCTCTCAATTAAAAATGAAGAACAATTAGTTCATGCATTTATGACATCAAGACTAGATTATTGTAGCCTGGATGCCAGCCCGAACTTCGCCCACAACATTTTTTGGACGGGAAGTTCGGTCTGGACTCGAATCCATTGAGGAGTAATTATGATCGGTTCAGAAATCATCGGGCCAATCAAATTGCCAGGGCGGGCTTTATAAGATGATGGACAGGTGATCTGAAGGGACGTAGATCATGTTATCAAAGAGCGCTAACTGTCTTCCCTCAGAGATGACTGCAGCTGGAGAATTGAGATGTACAGATTCCGCTGTCGCGTCTGTTGTGAAATAAATCGACAGCGCATTAATTTTAATAGACAAACAGAAAACTGCAATCAAGGCATTTGTCGATCGGAAAGATATTTTTGCCGTCCCACATGATTCGGGAAAAGTGAGACTTATCAGCTGGCTCTGACGGTCGCTAAGACGATGGGATGTAATGAAAAGCTTGTGGTCGTTGTGATTTCTCCTTTGGTCGCACTCATGAAGGAGTAAGTATAAGAAGCAACACTCGTTATTTAACTTCTAAAATAAGTAAAGTTAGGCTACGTTCTGTAGTTGACAACTGTATGCAAAGTAGCTGACTTACTCTGATTGGTTGTAGGTTTACCGACTATCCAATTGAGTGCAGAGTTGTTGTTTTTTCCTGGTTCGGTTAAAGCACGCCTCATAATCAAACCCAGATGGAGGGTTTCAGACTCATCTTCCGATAGGAAAATGAGTATGACGAAGTCAGGCTAAGATTATTGTAATGCTCTAGTGGGTGGTTGCCCTACACGTTTAATAAATAAACTACAGCTGGTCCAATATTCAGCCAGAACCAGAAACACTTCCCATAAATCCTGAGGTACTCGTTACATCATAAGAAGACATCTACGCTGATATATATCCAGGGCGTATCCAGATCTGATGAAGGACCTGAGCCTGGACACGACGACAACGCAGTCCTCAAGTGTCAACTCTCACCACTGTGAAGGCTAACATCCCTTTACCTCTGTACAGATAAAACGTTGGCAGGTTAATTCCGGTTTGCGTGGTGTGGCGAGCAGGACAGATGTTGTGAGCGATAATGAATGACACCTGTGAGACGCACCGGTCTCGCATTTCTCACGGAGGAGCGGAAGCATAAAGGAGGAGCGACGACAGTGAAGATCGAGAGAGGAACAGGCCTGATTTTACATTGTGATCTTATGTTCTCTTTTGTGTGCCAGCAGTCATCCGTGAGGGGCTGCATACTTTCATTTTGTATTTGTGTTATTTTATTTATTAAACTTGTGGATTGTTCGCGGTTTCCACCTCCTTCTTCCCACAACGAACAAAACTTTCTTTATTATAAGGTAAAGGTAAAGCCAGACGCCATATCTCTTTCAAGATTAATTTAAATTTGGTTTTATCTTTACAAAAATCCTTTCTCAGTGCGTTCAAACGAATAAATAATAAGGATGATGGAGCTTGGACTTGAAGTTGGCAAGCAGGATGTGATGTAAGTCATGCCTTTTATTGTTTTACCTGTTTGCTGTTTCAAAGTCCTGTCACATAAGCGTTGTGGTCAGTGACACAGAAGGTAAATGAAACAATGCTACAAACTTGAGGCGATCGTTGGGGTTCAAGCACAATGGCTTGTGTTGATGATATATAGTTATACGGACATTTCTCTTTTCAAATAAAATATGAATTTAAGTGTCCCTTTATGGAAGTATTAATATGTGTGCTATATAAAAGTAGACAAATTAATAACGTGCCTCTTCTTCGATTGGACATTCTGTCTTGTCAGCAACTTGACGGATATGTTGTCAATTTATTACAATTTAAAAAAAAATCAAACTCATTACTGGGCTTTTATTCAACTTTATGAAACTATAATGAATTTATATGAATGTATATGCTATTTCGATTACAAGTTATTGTAACAATATTCTTTTAACTGTGATATTTAAAGGGATAGTTCACTTTGAAATTAATTTTTGATATGTTTTAGTTTACCTCAAGGGCATTCAAGATGTAGGTGTCTTTGTTTCGAAAGTATTTTCAATTCTGATATTTTTAGGTCAAACAGTTCTTGTCTGTCTGTCATATAATGGAGGTTTAGGGGGTCCACCTGGAAAAGCATGCACAGAGAAGTCCAAATTAAACATGATTTAATTACTCATTAATGTAAGTATACACATTGATGGCCTAAGACACGAAACGAGCGGTTTGTGTGAGAAAACTAACAGAATTTATATAGTTTTTACCTCTTGTAATCACAGTCACGTCCAAGTGATCTGAAGGCGAGGGCACTTCTGTCTGTGTTTGCGCCGGAAGTGATCTCTTCGGCGTATTACGTCACTCATTGTTTACAATGAGATTTCAGAAGTTTTCTCACACAAAACGCTGGCTTTGTGTCTTAGGCCATCAATGTGTACTTACATTTACGAGTCATTAAATCATGTTTAATTTGGACTTCTCTGTGCATGCTCTTTGAGGAGGACCCATGGGTGAACCCCATAAACCTCCATTATATGACTGACAGACAAGAACGGTTTGACCTAAAAATATAAAAATTTAAAATACTGTGGAAACAAAGACGCCTGCATTTTGGTTGCCCTTGAGGTAAGCTAAAACATCAAAAATTAATTTCAAAATGAACTATCCCTTTAAGTATTTGCCATTCTGTGGTTCCCTCTGGTGGACAACATTAGTATTCATCTCTGAATCACATTGACATAAATGTCTGATACTTTTTTTGTACGATAAAAAATTTGGAAATAAACATATATACTTTTATTATTGATATAATATATCAAATTCACTGATTTGTGGTACCTTATTTCATGCTTTAACCATTGACTGTAAAAAGGCTTTAACATATTATTTTTAGCTAAGCAGTAATGACAGATGATTATATCATTTGTTAAATGGTTATTTAACTATAACATTCAGTCCTGCAGTCCTGTTAAAACACATTTCTACATGATTTTGCATCAATTTAATGCAAAAAATCGCGTTTTCTCAGGTTTTTTTTCTTACGTATTTTTTCTTACGCATTTTTTTTACGTATCATTATGCAACAATGTATAATTAACACAGCTAATGTGATAGATAAACTAATTTCTTACCACTGTAAACATTGCAATATGATTGTAAATTAAACAATGTGTCATACTGTCCTCAAAGACTCAAAATATGTTTTATTAATATAAATTTGCAAATATATAGCCTATATATTTTTTCATGATTCCTCGTGTTCCTATTTTGAGTTTCACAAAAACAATATCAGCATGACTTTGGAACAGCTAGAGGTCTGGTAAATATTGAAACGATTCTCATGCATTTTGTGTTCTATATTAGAGTTTCTGAATGATTTCCCAAAGTTTTTGCTTTCATTCTCTACGATACAGTCGCAGCATACCATAGAAATGTTATGATAAGACATTCAGTTTTATTTTACAGTAGGCCTACTGGCCTAGAGAATTGCCTGCAATCCAATAACTAAAAGAGCCTCAAGTTTCAGTCTTAGCCTGGACAGAGTTGTAGTGATGTGGTTGAATTTGTGTTCACTCAGCCATTCTCTACTGTAAAACAAAACTGAATGCCTTCCTATCACAACATCTGTATGGTATGCTGCGAACGAATGAAAGCAGAAACTTTGGGAAATCATTCAGAAACTCCGAAATAGCACCTAAATGCATTCAGTTTTTTTATATATATATAGTAGAGAATGTCCTTCAATCCAATAACTAAGAGAGCCACAAGTTTCAGTTTTATCCTGGACAGAATTGTAGTGATGTGGTTGAATTTGTGTTCACTCTGCTATAATGATGCCCTCATGTGGCCATGGTTGTGATTGCATCTCAATTGCTCCGAAATTATAAGTTTAATATTTCCTTCTTGTATTTTGGGTGAAACGAAGAGTTACAGTGAAATATAGATTTGTTATTTGTAAACATAAATTACACATAGGCAAAGTCTTCAACTGTGTGAAGTAAACTATGTATATTTAAATGTATTATTTTTAATATAAAGTATTATATTTAATATAAATAATAATAATGATAATTATTATTATTATTATTTAAGATATTAGTAGACAATTTGCATTTGTGCAACGGTTTTAGACTTTTATTATTAGTATACTGTCCTGGCAAAAAAAAAAAAAAAAAGAAAATATATAATATAAATAATAAATAATATATATCATAAATATATATATAAATATGTATATAATATAAATATATCGAAATATATATATATACATATATATATATATATATATATATATATATATATATATATATATATATATATATATATATATATATATATATATATATATATATATATATATATATATATATATATAGATATATATATATATATATATATATATATATATATATATATATATATATATATTCGCAGTTTAAATGCATTCTTCGCAGTTTAAATGCAACCGACAATTTTCCCATCGGGAACTTCATCTCCCATGATGCAAATTGAGTGCCGCGTCACAATACATGTCTGACGTCAGTAGCCGGAGTTCCGCGTGTTCGGAACTGACTGTAGTCCATATCGGACGTTTATGTGTAAAATGATGGAAAGTCGAGGAGTTTTGTCGATTATATTCGACTTGGATAACACACTGATCGATACAGCTGGTGCAGGACGAATTGCCATTCAGAAGGTAAAAGCAATTATAAGAAAAATGCTCTATCTTTTTTGACACATAAGCTATTCATTGATGTACTCCGAAGTATGCAGTGGTCGAACTGAATCAAGTCTCATAGGGGGTCTCCAACATAAGATTTTAATCAATAGGCTTTACAAAATATACACATTTATTTGACTGTATTCATAACAACCTATTTACTAAAAAGGCTTAAAATCCCTCGTGTAGTCAATTATTGTATCCATTTAAACTCATCTTTGATCATCAAAATGACGTTTTCCTTGAAAAAAAAAGTCTTCGTGCCTTAAATGTAATTCTACACCGTTGCCTCATTTAGAATACGCATTTCTATTAATATGCTAATTATGCACCACAGGGAGACTTTAATGAACAGCCTTGATTATTGATCAAATAAAAATAAATAAATATAATAAATATATATATATATATATATATATATATATATATATATATATATATATATATATATATATATATATATATATATATATATATATTCAGTGCAGGAAATTCAGTCCAATGTTATAAGAGAGATCCCCCAGCCCCCCTCAGTTTCAAGCACCGATATATAGTATATCAATCAATAATAACAATAATTATATCAATAATAACTTTATTTTCTATAGTGCCTCCAAATAAAGCAGCTTCTCAAAGCACTTTACAAGGTAGAAGTACAAGGAACAATACTAAATCAACAATATTTCATTAAAACAACAAGACATCAACAATGTTTACCACAAACAACAATAAGCCAATGTTTCCATGTTTCCATTCCAAATATGTTTTAAAAATTCAAAGAGACAGTGCTTCCTGAATTTCAACTGGAAGAAAATCAAAACCTGGGAGCAAATATAGAAAAAGCTCTTTCACCCATGGAACATTACCGTGTTTGATGGACAACCAAAAGATAATGCTGAGAAGAGCGACGATTTCGGTTTGGGAAACGTATATGGTGTAAAAAGCTGAGATAAATACACCTGAGACAGACTGTGAAGTGCTTTATATGTGAGCACAAGAACTTTAAAATCAAATCTATATTTACCCAGTAGCAAGTGCAATGATTTAAAAATGGGAGGAATATGATCTCCATAGGCTCTAATATGATGAGCTTTGGTCCTAGTTAAAATTCTCACAGCAGAATTTCTAACATAGTAGCTTATTTAGAGTATGCTTACAAACTCCAGTAAGAAGCCCATTACATTAATCAATATTGGGTAAAAAAAAATTATATATATATATATATATATATATATATATATATATATATATATATATATATATATATATATATATATATATACACTACCGGTAAAAAGTTTAAGATCGGTACGATTTTTTTATGTTTTTAAAAGAAGTCTCTTCTGCTCACCAAGGCTGCAATTTTTTGATAAAAAATACACAAAAAAACACAGTAATATTGTGAAATATTATGACAATTTAAAATGACTTTTTTATGTTAATGTATATATTAAAATGTAATTTATTCCTCTGAAAAAAAAGATGAATTTTCAGCATCATTACTCCAGTCTTCAGTGTCACATGATCCTTCACAAATCACTCTAATATGATGATTTTATGCTGCAAAAAACATGTATGATTATTATCCATGTTGAAAACAGTTTTTTATATTTTTATTTCAGGATTCTTTGATGAATAGAAAGTTCAAAAGAACAGCTTTTATCTGAAATGGAAAGCTTTTGTTACATTAAACACTACCCTTTAAAAAGTTTGGGGTCAGTAAGAATTTGTATTTTATTTTTTGGGGGAAATAATAAGAAATCAATACTTCTATTCATCAAGGATGAGTTACATTGATCAAAAGTTAGAAATGTTAGAAAAGATTCTAATTAAATAAATGCTGTTCTTTGAACTTTCTATTCATCAAAGAATCCTGAAATAAAAATGTAAAAAACTGTTTTCAACATGGATAATAATCATACATGTTTTTGGAGCATAAAATCATCATATTAGAGTGATTTGTGAAGGATCATGTGACACTGAATACTGGAGTAATGATGCTGAAAATTCAGATTTTTTCAGAGGAATAAATTGCATTTTAATATATATTAACATAAAAAAGTCATTTTAAATTGTCATAATATTTCACAATATTACTGTTTTTTGTGTATTTTTTATCAAAAAATTGCAGCCTTGGTAAGCAGAAGAGACTTCTTTTAAAAACATAAAAATCTACCGAATCTTAAACTTTTGACCGGTAGTGTACATATATTGATTAGCTTTACTACAACTGACAGGGATAGCATGGGATGCAATTTTGCAGTAGTCAGTCTGAGAAAAAAAAAGTCTTTTCAACATTCTGTACATGTCAAATGTCAGTGAAGAATCAAAGATTACTCCCTCAATTTTTACTCAAGTACAGAACCTTCAATGATTAGAGGTTTTTGTCCAGCCTTATGGATCTCAGTTTTATCACTGTTTATACTGTGTTTAGACAAAGAAAATGATTTAGCCCTCCATGATTTTATCTCAGAAATGCATTTGATGAGCACTGAGACAGCCTCACTTTGACCATGGTTACAATAAATATAAATCAGTGAGTCTTTAGCTGCGAAATTTCATCATCCAATCATTTTTAGCCCTATTCAGTGAAAGATGAAGCAACAGCATATACGGTCTAATCGACTGATTAAAAAATAATAAACCCAGGTTGAAAAATACAGCGTAATGGTCAGAAAGACCAATATGGCTTTCAGACTATTTTGCTGTATTTTTCAATGGCTGGGACACAAACTCAATCACCAAGTCTAGTAGTGTGAGACCTTTGGTGTGTAGTGTCTGACTAATGTTGAAATTATGTCTACATATGTGGACCTGAATATGGACTTAAAAAAGAAAAATGTTCTCAAAAATTATTTGGACACTTACTCAACACTTAAGAATGTATGAATGTCTTAATAAAAAAAAATAAAATAAATAAAATTCAAATTGTGCTTATTAACTGTCAGCTGCCCGTATACTGGCAACCTAAATTTACTTCACTATATTACTATTAAATCCTAATCTAGTCATGACAAACTATATATCGTTGGAAAGGTCTAAGACTCTAAATAGATATTTTGGGTCAGTTTTTTTCACAAATTAGGAATGAACAGTAATATATGAATTTATGACAAGAGTGCGCCTCAAAAAATCGACGTCATTACAGGAGTTTCTGACCTTTGTCACAAAAAGTCAACGCACACACTTTTAATAATTGAAACTTTGTTTTTTAGTGCTAAAAGTTCATAATAAAACATAATCTAGTATTTGTCAATAAAAAAGATAAAATTATATTTTTAAAAGTAAGGTTAAGAAGTTCTCTAAAAGTATAATATTATATATATATATATAAAATCTATTTATTATATATATTATTATTATATCACATATTTTAGTAGTTATCATATGTTAGGTATCATTTGAAAGCTTACAAACTCAGAATTCATACTGTGAAAACCGTTTTGAAATTAGACGTTGCGTTACCATAGAGACGGTATTTTTTTATTAGGCCCCTCCCCTTTTGGGCATCATCCTTCATAATTTCTTATCAAAACGTTTTCTAATCTTGACAAAACACATATTGTCAGAAAGGTCTGAGTGTCAAGGTTCCATATTTAGTGACAGAAGTGATATTTGGATAGAAATTTATTAATTTGTTATGACAGAAATCATACAATTAAATTCAATGGAATTCAATGGCACCCGGTGGCTATTTTTGGTATAACGCCTAAACAAAATCTCATGGTAACTTCAATTTATGATTTAACTTCAATTAATCTCATGGGAACTTAAATTTTTTGATATCATGGGATATCAACTTTAAATTTGGAAGACAACTTGGTTAGATATATATAGCTTTCATTTTATAGTAATTTTATGGTAAAAAATATTGTGTAAAATATTTATTTTATATAAAAAATACATATTAATAAAGTATATTTTATTTACTGTAAAGTATAACTTCCATAACTTTTTCATACTATAATTTTTTGAAGTGCTTTTACTTCAGTAATAATCTGCTGATTGTCTTCTTTAAAACAAGACCAAACTTGTGTATATATTCCAAAGCATTCTTGAATTACAACCATTTAAGTTTGTATAGTGCATTTTAATGTCAGTTATCAAAAAGGCGGGTGACAGGTAAAGGGTTAAAAAATGTTCTTTATTTAGGTGTATGAGCTGCTGAAGTCGACACCTGTGCAGGAAAGCCACATCCCAGACATCTGTGAGTGCTATTTACGAAAGCTTCGTCATGAATCGTTCGACCCATCAGATGGAAAAACAATAGATAGTGTGAGGATCTGTCACTGGTATGAAGCCCTACAGGAGACGCAGGGCACAGATCCTGATCCGGATCTGGCCACCAGTTGCTACTACACGTGGAAGAACACACGTTTACAGGCGCTGTCTCTTTCTCCTGAGATTCGATCTCTCCTGGAAGAACTGCAGAAATATTACAAACTGCTTCTGCTCACCAACGGCGATAGTCAGACGCAGTGGGAGAAGATCGAAGCTGTGAGATGTGAGGGTCTCTTTAGTGTGGTGGTTGTCGGGGGAGATCATCCTGAGCAGAAACCGGCGCACTCCATCTTCACTCGCTGTTTCAAGTCTGCGGGAGTTCTGCCACAGGACTGCATCATGGTGGGAGATTGTCTCAGTACTGACATCCAGGGAGGCGTTAATGCAGGAGTGCGAGCGACCGTATGGATAAACAGTGACTGTAAATCTCTCCCGCAGGGCTCTGTGACTCCAGACTACACTATTCCTAGTGTGCTGAATCTTAATGAGGTTCTAGCTGAACTGATGTTGAAGTGATGTCTACAAGTGTAGACCTAAATACGCACTTGAAAAATGTGATGACTCCTGTCAGGTAAAAAGTTTATAAGGGATAGTTCACTCCAAAATTAAAATCCTGTCATCAGTTACTCACTCTCAGCTAATTCCTTTCATTTATCTTTGGAACACAAATGAAGATATTTTTAATGAAGTCAAATTTAACATGAGCACGAAGCATGCTGCTTCTACAGTGATGTTGTTCTGCCTCTATTTCAGGGGTTCTCAACTCCAGTCCTTGCAACCCACTGCTCTGCACATTGTGTATGTCTCCCTTATTTAACACACCTGATTCAGATCCTCAGCTCGTCTATCCTAACGAGCTGAGGATCTGAATCAGGTGTGTTAATAAGGAGACATGACAATATGCAGAGCAGTGGGTCACGAGGACTGGAGTTTAGAACCCCTGCTGTTATTTCTAATTAGGGTTGGGTATTTTAGCAATTCCCCTTTCTGATTCTGCTTATCGATCGATTCCTAATTTATATTCCAATAAGGTAAACAGAAAATCATTAACATTTATTTTTACTCTTATTGCAGGTTAATTGTGGTGAAAAACAACTAACTCATATACATTTCATGCATTATTTAAATACAAGTACACTCACACTAATAAATACTGAATTGAGATGGAGATACGATTCTAAGATTTTCAGGTACAGACACTGTAATCAAATGTAAAATAACACTGAACTTTATGAATAAAATGTACATTTTCTCTTTATCTTTTGTTGTTTGATTAACACAGAGATAGCAGCAAGAATTTTAGGTTGCTATCGCTTTAAGTTGGATTTAATTAATATACTGTTGTGTTTTCTTTTTGAACCGTTTACATTTTCTTAAGACGTGTGTGTCAAGCTGCATGTTTATGGGAATATTTTGACATTTTTGTGTTTTTGTCTAAGTGCAAGAGAATTAGTATTGCGCACTATTCAGTATGAGAGGCGGCTTTCTGTGTGCACGCTTTGGATGTGCACACTGAACAGAAAACAGCGTGAGTCTTCTTGCACTTGAATGGTTTAAAATCATATTAAAATGCACACAAAGGAATCTATAAGAGGAATTTAAATTTATAAGTGTCCAATTCCTGACCTTAAAGGGATAGTTCACACTAAAATGTTAATTATCCCCTTAAGACATCCTAGGTGTATATGTCTATCTTTTAGATGAAAACAGAAAGTTTTATATATATATATATATATATATATATATATATATATATATATATATATATATATATATATATATATATATATATATATATATATATCACTCACCGGCCACTTTATTAGGTACCCCATGCTAGTAATGGGTTGGACCCCTTTTGCCTTCAGAACTGCCTCAATTCTTCGTGGCATAGATTCAACAAGGTGCTGGAAGCATTCCTCAGGGAGTTTGGTCCATATTGACATGATGGCATCACACAGTTGCCGCAGATTTGTCGGCTGCACATCCATGATGCGAATCTCCCGTTCCACCACATCCCAAAGATGCTCTATTGGATTGAGATCTGGTGACTATGGAGGCCATTTGAGTACAGCGAACTCATTGTCATGTTCAAGAAACCAGTCTGAGATGATTCCAGCTTTATGACATGGCGCATTATCCTGCTGAAAGTAGCCATCAGAAGTTGGGTACATTGTGGTCATAAAGGGATGGACATGGTCAGCAACAATACTCAGGTAGGCTGTGGCATTGCAACGATGCTCAATTGGTACCAAGGGGCCCAAAGAGTGCCAAGAAAATATTCCCCTCACCATGACACCACCACCACCAGCCTGAACCGTTGATACAAGGCAGGATGGATCCATGCTTTCATGTTGTAGACGCCAAATTCTGACCCTACCATCCGAATGTCGCAGCAGAAATCGAGACTCATCAGACCAGGCAACGTTTTTCCAATCTTCTATTGTCCAATTTCGATGAGCTTGTGCAAATTGTAGCCTCAGTTTCCTGTTCTTAGCTGAAAGGAGTGGCACCCGGTGTGGTCTTCTGCTGCTGTAGCCCAACTGCCTCAAAGTTCGACGTACTGTGCGTTCAGAGATGATCTTCTGCCCACCTTGGTTGTAACGGGTGGTTATTTGAGTCACTGTTGCCCTTCTATCAGCTTCGAACCAGTCTGGCCATTCTCCTCTGACCTCTGGCATCAACAAGGCATTTCCGCCCACAGAACTGCCGCTCACTGGATGTTTTTTCTTTTTCGGACCATTCTCTGTAAACCCTCAGAGATGGTTGTGCGTGAAAATCCCAGTAGATTAGCAGTTTCTGACATACTCAGACCAGCCCTTCTGGCACCAACAATCATGCCACGTTGCAAAGTCCCTCAAATCACCTTTCTTCCCCATACTGATGCTCGGTTTGAACTGCAGGAGATTGTCTTGACCATGTCTACATGCCTAAATGCACTAAGTTGCCGCCATGTGATTGGCTGCTTAGAAATTAAGTGTTAGCGAGCAGTTGGACAGGTGTACCTAATAAAGTGGCCAGTGAGTGTATATATATATATATATATATATATATATATATTATATATATATATATATATGTATATATACATATATATGTATATATATATACATACATATATATACATACATATATATATATATATACATACATATATATACATACATATACATATATATATATATATATATATATATATATATATATATATATACATAAAAATATTTATCATTGTTCTTCCAAGCTTTATAGTGGTAGTAAATGGTCCTGATTTTGAAGCCCAAAAAATTGCATTCATCCATTACAAAAGTAATCCATTCGACCATATAAAAGTATGGTACAACAAAAGTAATCCATATACGGGTTAATAAAGACCTTCTGATAAAAGCGATGGGTTTTTGTAAGCAAAAATATCTTTATTTAAAGCTTTATAAACTAAAATAACTAGCTTCTGGAAGAAAAATAAGAGGGTTCTGATATTGGTATTGGTGCCTTCCAATTTCCATACATTGTTCTAAGAATAATGCAGATGGTCACAGTACTTGTGTCCTCTGTACATGGTCCTGAGTATGCCCCATTGAATATGATAGTGCGCTCTATTAACTGCTTGTTCGTATGATACTAAGTTTTAATTAATGACTATCTTGTAATGGCCGTTGACTTCAAGGGTCAACGTGTGTGATATATGGCGATAGAGAACAGTGAGATCAGCTCGTCACAAATCCTATTCATGCATTCGTTATCTGCTCATATCACCTGCCGAATCCCTTGCATCACATTAATTGATAATGCTGATATATTATGTCTTCTTTTTTAAGACCACTCACCAGTAACTATCTTTTCTCCCATTTTCTGTTCCATCTGGGCATAAACATTGGAGATTTAACATCCTTACTTCATGATCAAGAATTTCTATCACAACTTTGTATCTCAACTGCTACAGAACAACAATGTTGTGTAGTCTGCTTTACTAACAAATTACTGTTTTTTTTATGAATTTGTCAAAAAGACGCAGAATCAGTTTTCAATAAATATATTCAAGACTTAAATCTTAAAACTTTAATGAAATAATTAAAACGTTACTAAATAAAACGGATAAATCGTAATATTAGTTACAAACAATTAATGGGGGTGGGTTTGTGCTTCCTCAAAAGTACAAAAAATTTAATAGAACCAAATGAACTCCAATTCATATGCATGACCTTAAAAAATGTATATAGTCCACATAGTGCTTACAGCTATTGATATGAAAACAGTCAACATTGGTGCTAATTGCAATTGATAAGGAATATTCTGGATGGCCACACTCATACAGACGCATTTCTTTATACGAATGATAAACACTCAAGCATGTTACCTTTTTTCTTCACATTATACTGTCAGGCACTTTATTTTCACGAAGCGCGAAAAAACTGAATACAGTCCAACAGTTTTACTTGACATCTAATTTGACTTTAATGTTCATTGCTGCAAGCTCTGCTACGAAGTATCTGAACACATAAGGAACGGATACAGTCTCAATAGAGTCGCTCTTATTGCACAACAAGCAGTATGTTTTCCGATGCCGTGTAGTTGACCAATGAGGAGGTGGCTTTTCCAGAAGCGGCGACAGCAGGCTGCCGCAATCTATGCAAACTTGTGCCACGGAGCGATCTGAGCAGTTAAACAGCCGGTCGTGAAAGCAGAAACGACGTCCCGTGAGCCAGCAAAGCATCCCGTTCCATCTCTCCGAACCGATTCCCTCCCTGCACGTTCCTCCCTCCCAGCGGCTGATTGGTCACTTTATCTCTCGCTCCCGTAGTTCGCACCTGGAACTTGTCAGAGACCATGTGACGCAAGCGCTGGTAGTAAACCACCCCGATGAAGATGTCTGCCTCGAGCTCCAAGCCGCTGATGCCGGAGTAGAGCCGCTCTGTTCCGTAGAAGTTGTATCCTGCGGCTTTCAGCATCTCGCCAAAGTGCTCCAACGCAGAGCTTTCCTCTGAGAACTTGAAGGGTGTGGCGTCGTGAGACAGGCCGTGGAGGGACGCAGATTTTCCAGCCATGCTCTCGATAAGCATCCCGATGGTCATTCTGGAGGGGAAGCCATGAGGGTTGAACAGGATGTCCGGGCTCATGCCGCTCTCGGTGAAGGGCATGTCTTCCGCGGGCCACAGGCGACTCAGGATTCCTTTCTGACCGTGTCTACTGGCGAACTTGTCACCAATGGTTGGGTTCCTGGGAATGCGGTTTGTGATGCAAATGTACTTGAAACGGCCAGTGCCGGTGTCATTGCTGCACACTTTGATATTGTCCACTATGCTGCTCTCCTGGTACCTGAGGAGAAATAGGTGTTCAGAAATCAATAATCAATGCTGCAGGGGTGATGTATTTTTGTAGGCCAAACCCAGAAATTAGGTTAATATTTGAGTACTTCAGGTTCCATTGTCCTGAAGTCAATGGGTTTTTGATTAAATGCCTGAAATAAGGTTAGTGGTAAACACAAGACCCAAGATATTCGGTAACACTTCCTTTTACAGTACAGTACTTACAGTGTACTTACCTAGAAAGTACTGGCTAATATAAGGTAAGTACATGGAACAGGGGTAGGTTTAGGGGTAGGTTCAGGGTTCGTACTACTTATTACCCAGTAATTGTAGTTCCTAAAATAAGTACATAGTATTTACATGGGTAACTGGACTGTAAAAGGAAGCGTTACCAGATATTCTGATGGTTTATTCTAGGACAAAAAAAAAAAGAAAAAAGAAATCTGCAGTAGTCTGTACTAAACATTATCATACAAAATATAAAATGTACATTGTCTGTATGCCTAGTGATGAATAGCTTTTAAAATTAGTTAGTAATAGTAAAAATAGTTAATAATTATTATGTTGAATTCAAAAATAATATAACAGGTTTAACATGTCCTCAGTAAAATTTTAGCAGTACTCTGTCAGTAAAGCAGTGTTAATCTTGTCAACAAGACAATAGAAAGTAGTTTTTTGGTGAATTTCTTTTCTTTTGTTTTCTTTTTTGTCTACTAATACAAATGACTAAGGCAAATGACTAACCAAAAATTACAACTTGTAAATTTAAGTATAAATGCTATATTCAAAATAATAATAAATACTATAATAGTATAAAAACAATATTAAAATAAAATTGAAATGGAGTAAAATGAATGACTATGATGACTTCATTAAAAGGCAATTTTTCAAAAAAGCAAGTAACTAAAGCGATGTCTTACTTGAAATAAACTCACACGAACTCTGGCCGGTATTGAGATTGATGTAGCTGTAGTAAGGGTCTCCATACTTCAGTACGGAGCCAATAAATGGCAATCCATCTGCATCCAGTCTGCCAGTAATGTGGTGTCCCCTGGCTTTACCCCAAACACAATGCTGTCTTCACCTTTGACCTTTTTGTTCAGATCTATGACATCGGTCTTATAAACAAAACCATGAGCAAAGCCACGCTCCCATGAGGACTTATTGACAATCTGGAGAAAGTTAAAAAAGGATGAACAATATTAACAAATGCAAAAGAACGTTTCAGAAATGTACTAATGGGAAACTATGCTTACCATAGCATCTTCCATATCGTAGCCAGTGTAAGAAATGACAGCCACTATTGCGTTTGTGCCAATAGGGTAATTGTCCATGTTATAGTGATCGTACATCACGGGTCTGACCAGAGGACTCTGAGGGGTCTGCAGACGGTACAGTTTATTGTTGCGATCGTTCCTGGTGTACGCATGCAGTGGGAAGCCCATGGTCTGTTTACCTAAGACGGGATGATGTCAAGTAAGTTGCAGCCCATAGTTAATTTGTTTTAGGATATTTGTAGAGATGTTATGACAGAAAGTAGTAATTTAGATATAATCCATCAAAAACAAAAGAAAAATGAAGTCTTACTCATCTGGCACTGGTACATGTTTCTGGGGCTCTGGTTGTGATCAGAGTAAGGGATGAATTCTGCAACCACGCTCAACATGCTGTGAGGAAACAGCTCTTGATGTGTGGTCACTCCCTCCTCTAACTCTTCCTCAAAGATGCCCACATTCAGGTAAACCTGAAAACAGTAAAGTGATGAACTGCCAGCCCACTTTTTTTTTCAGTGGCTTTGGTTCCAGAAGTATTTGTCCCATGGGGATTTCAAAAGAGTCTTTGTTAGAGTTATCAGCGAAGAAACCAACCAACCAGCAATGAGGTTAATCACAACATTACAAACGTTGATTTAATGTAAAAAAGTAATTTAAAATTGGACAAAAAGACAAAGCTAAAACACTGTACTAAACTGCTTTAGTGAGGAAAAAACTACAACAACCCTTTACAATGTAAATCACTTGCATAGGCGACCAAATTGCATTCTAGATGACTAAAACATTTATTTTATTAGCCAATGGCTAGTAAATTGCACAATTTCAGTCATCTGTGTTTGAGTTAGAGGCAAAACATACATTTAGCGCAGATATAATTTCATTGCCTGCTGAGCTTTACTTTGCTTGAGTAGAGCGCCCTCTATGGCTTTCTCTCACACTCACTGTGAGAGAAAGAAAAAGGCTTACACGTGAACAACTGAAACACACTAGGTCTAAATGCAGGTCTCAGACCATAAGGACTGCCTGATGGCCAAGAGTTGACAGAATTGTCACTGTCCCGTTTAGGCGAGTACTGCATCATCATGAAAGTTTATCATTTGGACGTTTTTAAGCCTTGTCAATTTTTCAAACACAATTTTTTTTTATTAATTTTGAGTCATTGCTAGGACATGCTAAATCAGAAAAGGCTGAAGTTATGTGGCAGGTAAAAAAAAATAAAAAATAAAAAACAATGTTCAAAGGAAATATATAAGACTTCTGTTACTAGGTTACTGTACTGTTACAGAGGTAAAAATGTACAGAAATGTACATACACAAAATCACAGATAGCTAAAATAGCATTACCATGTTTTCCGCACTTTAAGGCGCGCCGGATTATAAGGCGCACCTTCAATGAATTATCTATTTTAGAACATTTTTCATACATCGGGCGCACTGGATTATAAGGCGCATAAGATACTGCAGTCAAAAGTTTGACTGGGTTTGCGTTATGCATCCACTAGATGTGCTAAAGGGAATGTAGAGAGTGTGCGGCGCCGGAGGTGATGCGTTTATTTAGTAAGCAGTAATAGTAATAGTGCGGAAAATACAGTAAATTAAACAATCATTTGTTAACAAACAAGTATTCATTACTTCAAGCCAACCACATGATTATCAGTGGTGCTTGAGTTTCAACAACTTTTCTACAACAACTTTCTCACCTGTTCAAAAGTGCCAATAAGTTCCTGTTTGCCCAGGCCTAGGTTTCGGGACAGGCCGCACCATGCGACAGGGTGTGGTGAACAGATGGAGGCCAGGGTACAAACTGGCTTTACCCGTCTGAGGAACCAGAACAATCTCAGTCCAGGGTGGCACTTTTTTCTCTCTCAGCACCTGCAGATGTCACAAATGTTCAAATTTATATGATAAAAGCCTAAAATAAATTGATCAGGGAAAAGAAATCTACAAAAAAATAAACTAAATCATTTCCGCACCTTAAATCTGCGGAGAGATTCGACAACTGAGAGGCGCCACTTCTTTTTCAACCCAGCCAATCATGGCCCCGTCCAGTATGACAGGATAACAGTCTGAATAAGGCTGACTGGGGCTACCGTCTTACAGCAGTCACACCTGGTGATAAAATAGTTTCAATTTAATTGGATATTCAATTTACTTCACATTTTTGTATACACGCTTAATCAATACCCATCGTTTCAAAGCAGCTTTACAGAAAATGCATTATTCCACATTACAATTTAGAGTGTTCTTATCAGCGGTAACCGTATAAGTTATGTATTTCAGAAATGTATACAAAATCACAGTTAGTTAAAAGTGTACTAAAATAAACAATCGTTTCATTTGTTAACAAACAAGTATTCATTACTTCAATGAGCTCATTGTTTCTGACTTAAATTATTACATTAAGAAAAATGTATCATTGGTACATGTTGATTCAGAGTTTGCATCATCCGAAGTCTTCGCAGGATATTATAGATAGGGCTGCACGATTTGGGAAAACAATGTAATAGTTTAAAAATTGCTATTGCGTTTAACTAGCTTTTTTTCTTTTTTAACTAGCTTTTTTTCTAAATTAGCTCCAGGTTTGCTGTGCATGTTAATTAATTACACACACATTTTATATATATATATATATATATATATATATATATATATATATATATATATATATATATATATATATATATTTACAATGATTCTTAACTATCCTATCTTACTAAATAAAAAAGTAGGGCTGTCAAATGATTAATCATGATTAATCACATCCAAAATAAAAGTTTCTGTTTACATGATATGTGGGTGCACAGTGTATAATTATTTTGTATGTATATAAACACACATGCATGTATATTTAAGAAAAAAAAAATATTTATATCTAAAATATTTATATATAATATAATTATATATAAATCTATATACAGTATATACAGGAAAATATTTATTAAATATATACAAGCATGTGTGTGTATTTATATATATCAAATAATAATACACAGTGCACCCACATATATCATGTAAACAAAAACTTTTATTTTGGATGCAATTAATCAAAATTAATCATTTGACAGCCCTAAAAAGAGATAAAAGATTAACTAAAATTACAATACAATAATTATGGTCTTAATTTTATTTATGTTCAGACTTTATAACCATAGAGGTTTAAAACTTCTTTGTGAAGATGGTTGGTACATGTGTTTGCAAATTGCATGTTATAAATGACCCAAACTCAGAGCAGATGCAGTTTATTTTGTGCAGAGCTGCACGTACTGTGAACAGAGCCACGCTGACATGCTGGAAATACTGGATTATGAGCTGCTTGCTTGTAAAAACAGTGCCATGCTTCACTCTGAAACATGCAGTGCATTTATTTATCTAATTAAATCACAGTCTTTGCAAATTGATAATTGCACCAACTATATTGAGAGTTTGGTTTTATTTCAACTAACCATGCAGTCCGCCAATCCTAATTATAGCCATTTTGCTAGAGCCAAGTGATGATCTTGTTTAACAAAGATAAGATGTTATATACCCAGAGAGCAGAGCAGGGCAGGCAGGGTGGTTGTGGGAATACCCCTGTGCCACAATCTCACATTGGGCTGTCAGGTGGTTCATAAGGCCGCACGGTTCTCCGTCAGGAGTGTGTACAGGACACAGGAAACCCCAAGACTCTGGCAGCAGCTTCCGCACACTCGTGGTCCTCATCTCAGCGAAGGCGGCTCCTCTGTGCACACAGCGAAAATGAGACAGGTAACGGATGTAGTTCAGCTTATCCGCCACGACACACAGTCCGGTGTTCTGCAGCATGCCCAGACCTGGGGTTGAAAAGACAAATGTTATCTATTGAAGCACATGGAAAGCCTGTGACCGCACATCAGTTTTGTGACTTCATTCTGTATTAATGTGGCAAGTTTACAATACCAGTTTCATACCGGTCTTGGACTGGAGGTTTCCTGTGGCTAACATATACTCAAAGGCATGGGTGAGATCTGTAGCCATGTTGAAGATTTTGGTTAAACCATTTGTGGTCAGCTCTCCCAGTCTTTCACTTTTCTTTCCAAGAGCCCTTTTAAACGACACCAGCCAGCCAGCCATTTTCTCCTAAGGAACATTCAGAACAGCTTTGGGAATTTTTTTTGTTGTTGTAATGTGCTGCATTACAATTGACACTGGGGGGCAATTGACACTGTCTGGTTTTGTTGGATCAGTTTGCTGACATCTGTCTCAGCTTGTTTTTGCCCGATTGAGCATGTGGAGTCAGTATTAGAATGTCACATTTATAAGGATATTTATAATGTTACAAAAGGATTCTTTTTGAAATAAATGATGTTCTTTTAAACTTTCTATTCAACAAAGAATTGATGAAAAAAAATGCATCAGTTTACACAAAAATATTACGCATCATAACTGTTTTTAACATTGATCATAATAAATGTTTCTTGAGCACCAAATGAGTGTATTAGACAGATTTCAGAAGGATCATGTGACACTGAAGATTGGCGTAATGGTGCTGAAAATTCAGCTTTGCCATTACATGAATACATTACATTTTTAAATAGCTATTTTAAATTGTATTATTGCTTGTTATATTATATATTATATTGTTATATTGCTTGATCAAAGAAACGCAGCCTTGAGCATAGTTAAATGCATTTAAAAAATCTGACCAACCCCAACCATTTGAACGGTAGCATTTATGAATAGAGACATGTGAACAGTTGATAAAGGTGATCTTACTTTTCATGAACATGAGGTAGAGCTGGCCTGGTGTGAGAACTTCCTGGAACATCAGACTGTCAGGGTTCTCCTCCATACACTCCTGTTTGGCAAAGCTGAAGAGCTTCCGAGTGTCATCATGCACAACACGTAGAACTTCTCCACATTTGACTTTAGGTGGATACACAGACATTCACTGCAAACAGAAGAATAGCAGTGTAAAATGCCACAGTTGATGGAATTTGTTGATGTGTGTACATTTTTAAATGCAATTATTATTTTTGCCATATCATGCAGCTCTACATCAACAGATCACAAAACAAAACACTGAAAAGAATTCTAAATTAACTGATATTGTTAAAGTAAAAAGTATTATTTAACGATCACCCAACCCATATACAGTGCTGGTCAGAATTCTTTGCCCCTTTGGTAAATATGATCAAAGATGGCTGTAAAAAATAAATCTACATTGTTTATCTGCATTCATTAATTTATTTATTAGGAAAAGATTCAGAGCCGTTATCTTGGAAAAAGGAGGTTACAAAAAGAATTGAATAAAAGGGGGCAAATATTTTTTCCCAACGTATTTTGGAGAAAAACATTTTTCATTTATTTATTTATTAGGAAAAGATTCAGAGCCATTATCTTGGAAAAAGCAGGTTGCAAAAAGAATTCAATAAAAGGGGGCAAAAAAATTTCCCAACGTATTTTGGAGAAAAAAATAATAATAATAATGTGATTTTCCACCCACTTTCTGTTATTTTACTGCAGTGAAAGTTTAGATTTTTGCTTTTTTTATGTTTTATAAAATATCAAAAAAGCAGATTTACTTTTTACAGCCATCTTTTGTCATATTTACCAAGGGGGCAAATAATTCTGACCAGCACTGTACATCTACAAAATGCCAAAAAAGCAACAAAATAAAACAGTGTAGGTCCTGTAACACCTAGGACTTACTCTAACAGGAACTGAGCACACTGCTCGTGAGTGTACCACTCTAGGAGGTAAAGTTTGACCCGGAAACGCTCGCCCAGGTAACTGAGCACCTTGGCTTTAGTTGTGCAGCCCTGGTCCATGACCATACGCAGAATTTCAGAGATACAGCTCTTAAAGAAAGAGTTATCCTCTCGACCTTTAATCAGCTCCTGGTAGATCTGGTAATCTGAGAAATCCACTAGAGCCTTTTGGGGGGAAAGGAAAGGCATTTGAAAAATTAAATACAAAAGCGATTATGCACCTGCACCTAAATATTACACCGCTCTCTGGAAAATCTGATTGTTCAGCCAAGCTGGTCAAATATGTTTGTATAATGACTTCTAAATCTTGTAAAGAACCAGAACCACTATACTTTTTTGTTCCAGTGACTGACATTTATATGCATGCAAATATGAAGAACAGAAACACAAGCTCATGCAGAGAAAGTTTTTGCAGAGTTTCAAAGTTCAAGTTTTGAATGGCAAATTTGTATTACATAAAGAGTAGATGTGATAGATGTCAGATAAAAACTTGATTTTCACCACAGCAGGAACTTTAAACTAAAATTAAAAATAAAGAAGTTAATAAAAAAAAGATAAATACTAAAATAGAATATACATGCCCATTTTCACAGAGAAGGATTAAAGGGATCTTTCAAATTGTCATAATTTACAGTAGCCATTGACTTCCATATTAGGAAAAAAAATACTATGAAAGTCAATGGCTACCATCAACTCTCTGGTTACCAACATTCTTTAAAATATATGATTTTATGTTCAACAAAAGAAAGAAACTCAAACAGGTTTGTAATAACGTGAGTACATTTTGACAAAAATGTAAATTTTTTGGTGAACTTACTCCTTTAAGTCTAAACCCAGACTACAATGCATGTTTGAGCCTATTTAATGCAGGTCCTGATTTTCAATTTGGAAATGGGGAGGGTGGGTGTCATTTGAGTGGGTAGTTACATTTATCTCACCTAAATCTATGCTCATTATGTAGTTGTGTGTTTAATGGGGTCATTTTGATGTGTTTGGGTTTACACCTATTTTACACCTGTGTCTATTGGTGTTGGGCGATATGCTCCATTTCCATATCGTCCTATCGTCAGCCTGTGAGATCGGCGATACACGATATTATCGCGAGGGGGCGGGGCTTACTTATTTGATTATTAACTTGATTAGTTACTCATTAATTTGCTTGT
This sequence comes from Hybognathus amarus, assembly GCA_030378365.1. Classification (NCBI taxonomy): domain Eukaryota; kingdom Metazoa; phylum Chordata; class Actinopteri; order Cypriniformes; family Leuciscidae; genus Hybognathus; species Hybognathus amarus. The sequence continues at coordinate 74,454 of JAQIUQ010003598.1, read as the reverse complement.
TTTATTACTTCGTTTTATATACAAGTATCTTTTTTTCTATTTTTCTAGCAAAGGTGGAGTGTTTATTAATAGGATCAGGTTATTTCCTGGTATAGTGAGGTAAAAAAAGATCCTAATCATTTTTTGTATTTCAACATGTCAACGGGAAATTTACGGACACATAGCCTATCCTCATGCCGTTACATGCAGCATTTTCACTTTCTGCATGAGATGAAAACGCGTTTAAATAATTTATTGGGTCAGAATGATTCAGAGTTTGCGATTTATGTCCTCCTACCAGTGCCCTGTCTGTTTGGATGCACTTCACATGCGCACTCAGTAGCACGCGCGGGTTAATGTGTTTTTATGCCGGGAGAAATCAGAGCAAGGGGCAAACATCTAGCTGAGTCGATCGGTTTATATACTTATGACTTGACTCTGATAAAGGAAAACGGGTTGATGCGTTTACATGACCATATGCATTGTCAGTATATTCAACATAACCGGGTTAAGAACGTGCATGTAAACGCGCTCATTCCCTGAAAGTGAAAGTAAAAACGGACTGCTTTCGGTATCTGCATTAACGCCGCGTTCTCTCAGAGACGACGATGATAACAGTAGCTATAATACTATTTTAGTGATATTATTATTATTAATAATATTTAGTAATTGTATTGTTTTTAGTGTTAGTGTCATTAAATGTTTTTTTAATGTGCTATATGGAAACAAAATACTGACGAACAACGATGCCATTTTCATCTTGGATCTATATAAGAATGATGCGTCTGTTAAAACAAGCACTCTTGATAATTTGTGAATGGATCACCTTGAAATTAAATTTTGATGTGGGATGTAGTTTTTTAGTCTGTATTAAAAACATTCTCCTCATAAGCGCGTGTCGGTGTTGTCGCAAGTGTTATAATACGTGGTGATGAATTATGTTCATTCACGTTATGAATTTAGGCAAGGCAAATTAATTGTAGTTCCTTATATTAATTTAATAACAATACTAGCTTTATAATAATAATAATATGCCAAATAATTTAATACATTAATGGTAAAACGAGCTAATTATCGTATTGATATCGTCAAAGGGATCTGCCATCGGCGATATCTCAGACAATCGTCGATACACGATACTATCGTCTATCGGCACAACCCTAGTGTCTATGGTTACACACAGCACAAGGAAGCTTGATTTCAACCTTGAAAACAGAAACAAAATGCAAAAAATTACTAAATTAATCTAAATTAATCGTATTCATCCACCAAGCTAACTGATAAATTATTGTGCAAATTTCCAGCCTTATAATTGCGAAACCTGCGGGAATGAATAAAATTATGCTCAATACCCACAATCCCGTGCCAAAATTCAAGCCCTCATTGACTCATCTTAAAATATATCAGGGCTGTTGTTTTGTCTCAAGAGACACACCAGTAATATTTTTTTAAAGGCACATTTATAAAAGCTACTTAAATGCCCTAATTTACCTAAGGCCTTTTCCTGGCTTAACCCAAGCCAGTCTGTGAAATCAGGTCATATTATAATAAACATGGTAAAAAGTAGCGTTAATGTCAATTATTACAAAATAAACACTTTTAGGATTATTTGAACAGTTTATAAAATATATATATATATATTTTCTTTTACCTTCAGCGCAAAGCCCAAGGGAAGAAAGAACAGCTCTTTCTGGTAAATGAAATTCACCATCACTGTTCCATTTTCCAGGTAGTGTAGATTCATATTGATAGCTGTGTGGTCTTCCTTTACACAGTGCATTGAAATACCTGCACACAGTTAATACTGAAGTCAATCTGTGTATTTCATAAATCCTATTTCAATTATTCATTGTGGAAAAGATGCAGCACTCACCGTACTGAGTGTAGCCCTGTCCTCTGCTCTTAAACTTTAGTCTTGATATAGCGATGGGATAGTTCCTCCTCGGCATGATCAGAAGACGAATCACCTTTTCTATGCCATTCACCACAAAATAACCACCCATTTCCTAATGGTAAAACAAGACTAAGTGTTTTTTTTGTTTGTTTTTTTGTATCCAAAAGACAACAGTATGATGGTGGCGTTACATGCAGTTGTGTGACGTGTGATTTATACCTCAGCTTCTTCGTGATGCTTGATGAGTTCTTTGGGTGAGAGACCGTGAAGGTTGCAAAGTTTCGATTTGACCATGATCGGCACCTGTCCCAAAGACTGTTTGATGATTCCTTTGGGAACGCCATCCACAGACCAGCTCACATCAGCCTGTGAAATCAAAAAACATTGAGATCAGTGGTCGTCAACTGGATATCAAGCAGTGACCTAACTAGTCTCAGCCTTAAAAATAACCGTTGGCTGAACGTCAGATTGCATTGGTTGAATACTGACAAACAAGATTGTAGAGGAACCGGAAGACGATACAATGCTGAATAAAGTTGTAGTTTTTTGTTATTTTTGGACCGAAATGTATTTACAATGCTTCAAATCATTCTAACTAACCCACTGATGGCACATGGACTAACTTTGATGATGTCTTTATTACTTATTCTGGACATGGACAATATACCGCGTATACGTTTTCAATGGAGGAACAGAAAGCTTTCGGACTAAAGATGAACTGAAGATGAACGGAGGTCTTACGGACTTGGAACGACATAAGGACGACATTAAATGTAAGAAATGTACTAGCCAATGATGATTTAAGTCAAGGTGTCAAAACTGTACTGTGTGTGTGTAACACCTAAACCGACTCAGAGTTTATGGTACATCAAATACTCAGTTCATCCATTGAGTTAAAAATTCTCAAGCACTTAGTCACTGTTCAAGGTGAATGAAAATGCATCTGTGCTAAACTAATAGTGCACTAATCGTCTAACTCAAACATTAAGGATAGACATTGTACATATGTGCATATTTACTCGCATTGTGGAGGGTTGATTCTTCAATTGCAGTGGCAAATGATTCTCCTTATTTGCAAAATTGCATTTTTTTAAATCCAATTTATTCTGTTGGGTGACAACTATTTGCTCACTATAAAAAGTTTTTTTTTTAATGCATATTTAATCGAGTTTAAGAGAAATCTGCTTATTATTATATTGGAATTTGGATTCATTATATTTTAAGAAAAACGTAATGTTCCTCATCTTCGAAAAATGTTCCTAAACTTTACATCCCAGACAGCAACAGTGTCGGCCCACCATGACCCCATTTACACCTGGTATTAAAATGCGATCTGTATCCAGATAAGTTATCCGGATAATAAGTACCGATTCCATTTACACCTGGCCACATAAATGTGTTTTTGCAAAACAGATATAAATCAGATCTTCAACTCCCGCGTTATATGCAGATTTAATGGATTGCACGCCACCAAAAGCAACAGATATGAGCTGCATTTTAATGATCATCAGCTAATTTCAAAATCAAAGACATCAAGCAGAGATTGGCAACAGCGCTAGTAAGATAATTTCGTTTCTTTACTTGAAGATGATTGTGTGTTAAGCGTCTGTGACTTACTTTCACTTTTATTTGCACGTTGCTGATGAATAGACGCTCAGCTGCTCATCTGCGGTGATGCGTGTTCGCAGTATCGCTGTCATATCTGACTATAACATATAGGCTAGCCTATATAACACGCTCTCACTCGTTTATTTTTTAGCATTTTTGGGAGGAGTAGAATATACATATGTGGTTTCAACAACCAGATTGCGTTTACACCTAGTAAAGATCCGAACTGCGAGACAGACTACCTCCAGATGTGGTCAGGCAGAACCGAATCACAACGCATTTACACCTTGCATTAACATGCAATTTTTATTATCCGGATAACTTATCTGGATACAGATCACATTTTAATACCAGATGTAAATGGGATCCATGTTACTCTCTAATGATTGATACCTAAGAAACTGACATAACAAGAATCTGTGGTGTTACTTTTATATGTTTCTGCCATTCTATTCTCCCTCTCTGATTAACCCTAAAACCGTATTCTGAAAAAATGTGGGCAAAATAGCTGATTTATTTTTACAAAAAATACTTCCCTTGATCTGAGCGGTACAAGACTTGGCTACTTTTTCCTAAGTTTCCTAAGTTAAGTTTTTTTTTTTTTTTGGACTGAATTCTACAATGTTAAGTGGGTGAAAAAAAAACAACAACTCCTTAATCTTGTATTTGGGTAAAAAATGGGCACCCAAAGAAATGAATGCAAAAAAACTGTAATTTAGGGCATTCTCAAATAAGCCAAAATAAGACACCAGGTGACAACAAAGTCACTTCATCTTTAGGTTTTAGCTCTAAGAACTTATTGAAATGATTTTTTTTATTGTAGTTAAAATAAAATAAATAAAACATAAAAATAGGCATAATTGATAGTGATATAATATATATTATAAGAATAATAATATTCTTTAGCTGAAATACATAATTATTCTAAACGAATATGCACTATGTCACTAAGTTAGACATTTTAAAAATAATGTAGACCACTTTTTACTGGTAACATAAGACATTTGGCATTATTAGGACCCACAAATAATCCCCTATTGCATTATAGATTATTTATAACATTAGTAGTTTAATGTAGTACTTACACTAAAACTTTTTATATACCATACCACAACACATATTGTTGCATTACGATATATTGTTACACACACACTAGAAAAACAGCAGTTGGTCTGCCAATTTGACAATCAATTCACCATATTTACTCATATTCAATTCTCATGCTTACCACCAGCTTCCCCCTGTATGTACAGCGCCTGCCTCTGCACTCGGCAGGGAACATCCGCAGATCTCGGCTGATTCCTCCTTTAGGAACCGCTGGTGTGTGAATGATGGCCTCCACAAAAGACAGGCTGACTCTGTTTCCCTTGTACAAGAACTCCAAAGGAGGAATGGCCTAAACACAAACATATTTTACCTGTATAGCCAGCACGTGCATGTCAGTGTCTGTAGAGAATAAGCATGTGTCTGCTCTGCACCTCACCTCCACAACCCGACATAATCCATCAGTAACTGCCTGATCAAATGACTCAATGTGCGCCTTCACCAGCTCCTGCACAGGGACGTGCTGCTTGTCTTTCGGGACTCCGAACCCTGCCTCTGTCAAATTCTTTAAACTCGGTTCGGACTTTAGATCACACCACTTGGAGAGATCCATATTGCTGCACACACACGTGTGTATGTAGATCGCATAACTTCCTGTTACACAACTTCAAAATAAGAGTATTTACTTAAATATATTTCTCCCTGTATATGCTATTTTAATTCTCTGATTCTAATAATTTTTTTACGCATTTGGACCATGATTTAGGATATTACTGATTCTCAATTCTCGATATCCTAATGCAATTCTTCCTTAAAACTGAGCTCCTTCCTTCTCTTTCAAATGCAGTACACAACAGCATCAAACACACAGGTGTTTTGTTTCCTTATAATGTGTAATGTGTTATTAAGATTATTTTATAATAAATTGTTCAACCATAAATATGATATTATAAATAGTATACTTTTACAGCGCTTTGCTTTTAAAAATATCAATTTTCATTCTATGGAAAATACTGGCATTATTTCATATAGAAAACGAAAGAAAACCGTAAAAGAACTTTAGTTGAAATCATTTCGTTTAATTAAATCACTAAGTAACAAATATTGTATTACACTTATTACTTAAGATCACAGATACTTTTCTTTTGGAATGAGGGTCGCTTTAGGCAGCGCACACGTGCTCGGGATGTCAAAGTAAAAGTCCTACTTGTGCGCAGTAACTCACATTTTGCGTAAATACAGCGCTCAGTTAAGCTTATTGAATTCACCACTTGGCCTCGAGGACGCTTGAAGATCTTTAAATAATGAGCAAACAACAATAATAATAAATAATACAAACAGTAATAATTAAACATGAGCGCGTTAATCTCTTCCCATAAAGGTAAATATCTTATTGAAGATGTTATACAAAGGTGTTTTTTGTAGAAGTGTTGTAGAAATGTCCCATTTTGCTCATGCTGTGTGTGTGTTTGTTTATGGTCGGGATTTAGCAGCAAAGAAACGTTAATGGAATAAACGGACATTTTCAAGATGTGATTCACAAACACATGAAGTTGTTTAAATGACCGTCTCTGAATGTTGTGTAAGTTATCGTTAGTTGAGAATCTATTCTAATAAAACTATCTCTGTTCGTTTATGTAATACAGATTCATTAGATTTGTCATTGTGATGTTATTGGAGTCACAGTACAACGTACACTATTTAGTAGCAATTTTATGTAAGTTTAAGTAACCATATTTATATTGTCATTGGACTGTAGAATCTGTGGATTTTTTTATAGCCTACATTTTATATGATTAATTAAAGTAGCATTATTAATGTATTAATTATATAATTTTTGTAAGTATTTTGACATATTTGTGACATTATTATTAATAATAATAATAATATTCTTTAATCTTATGTAAGCATAATCACAGTATACGGTCTGTTTGGTAAGATCTGTTTATTCTGTCTTCTTCTAGCTGAGATCATCACTGCAGCGTCTGTGACGTTTGGAGCTGCAGCAGTGGGAATCCTCATCTACCAAACGTTTTTCAACAAAACCAAATGTGTGAAACCTAAAGTGAACCTTGATCTGCAAAAAGACAACCCCAAAGTGGTGCATGCGTTTGACATTGAGGACCTGGGCGACAAAGCTGTGTACTGTCGGTGCTGGAGATCCAAAAAGGTGAGAACGAACTTAAGTAAAACTTATGAAAAACTAACAAACTTCGAACCATTGACCGTCAAAATACTGAAACAGTAGAATCAGAAATGTGAGTGTTGAGGCCCATTTTCAAAAGCAAGTTTCACCTGGAGAAACTGAAATTAAATGTCTCTTGCTGATGCCATCTGAAACCTACTTTCATGAAATCAGGAGAAATGTTTATTATGTACATACGTATAATACATGTACATCTGGATGTGATTAAGTCAAGGAGGTGTTTATCTTGAACCTGTCTGTTAGCATTCCCATTTTGATCATGCGGGGGCGGGGCGGGTCCAACTGCCTGCAACAGGTCCTTTGCAATCTGTCATTGTCTTTATGTATGAGTACTAGTTTCTTGAATCCTTTTTTTTTTTTTTTTTTTTTGATCAGTCACCTGAAACTTAAATTTTTTAAATTCCACAAGCTCATTATTCTGGAGCCACAGGAACATCAAAGGCAGCAGGGGGGAAAACATTTCATCAAAAGGGAAAAAAAGTTGAGTTTAAAAAATACTCTTTATACTTTATAAATACTTTATAAATGTACTTTATAAATACTATAAAATATTCATAATTTTATAAAACTAATATAAAACTATAATTTTAAATACTATAAAAATGTACTGTTGATTTGGACTTTGGTTGCTGGTAACCCAGTAGTACCAGATTAAAAAATATTCATATTTCTGAAGCTGAATATAGAATTACTTAAGATGAATTTATATTATATTATTGTGATAATTATTTTATTTTAGATATATTATGCTTGCACTCTTGTCACTGACTAGATATATTTAAAATAATGTAGGCCACTTTTTACTGGAAATAAGACATTTGCCGTTATCAGGACCCACTAATATTTCCATATGGCATTATTATAGATTATATTCAACATTATACAGTTCAGTTTAGTACTGACACTAAAACTGAAAACTTTGTGTCTCACAGATACACAAAATACAACTATACACAATAAATACTTTCACTATCCACGATACATATTGTTGCATTTTTGTATTGCTACACCCCTAGTCGCTTCACCTCCATGCACAAATCCTCTCTTATGGGATAGTAAAGTGTCCAGAATCAGTAAAGTGACTTCAAAATCTCAGCAGGGGCCTCATGTATAAAACTTTGCGGATTTTATCCTTAAATGTGCGTACGCACATAAGGCAGAATTTGCGAATTCACTTTATAAATCCCAGTCAGTGCGAGATTGTGCACACATTTGCATATGATTATTCATCCATGTGATACCATTTTTTAATTATTTGTATTTTTTATTTTTATTATGCTTACAAACAAACAAAGATGACAATCATAACAGTACAAGACGTTAGGAAAATATGAAATGCGGATGTGCCGTCACATTATTACAAAGATTTTTTTTTTTAGTAGCCTATATCCATGCCTTGTTTTTGAATGAATAAATCAAATAGTGTTAAATACATTTCAGAGAAAGTTTTTCTCAATCTTTTCCACTGGCCAAATAGTATTTTTAATTGAATTATATATTAATGGAAACAGACAGACATGGTTGTGCATTATTTGCACGAAACAATTTTCCCAGACAATCTGCTATTATCATGATTAAGCAATTATTTCTAGTTAAAACATTAAAACACAGCATGCCAGAAGAAAAGTGTTCAAAGGCATCCACCACAAATAGGTCTATTTATATTTATTGATTTTTTTATTTATTTTTTTGAACTTCTCAGGAATTATTTCATGTAGTTTAAGTGTTTAACTCCATTATATTTAATCTAAATGTTTATATCAGAAGTAAAACATAGTTTAAATCATTCTTTTATTTATTTAAACTGTTATTGAGAACATGCACTCTATTTATGATTTGGACTCATAATGAAGATTTTACGGTCTACTCCATCTGCCGTTAGATTAGGCTATATGTGCGTCAGTTTCACTAAACGGCCCAGCGCGTGTGCTGGTGCGGTCATTTAAGAAGGGATGGGTGTTTGCTTCAAGTGATGGTAGCCAGGTTTGTGAAATTATATTTTAATTATATTTCTTTAGATGTATCATTTCTTTTAGATTCTCGGTCTAATAATGAGCAAAAAGACATTTGACTCCAGCTCACCATTCGAATCTCGACCAAAACACATACTCCTCTAAAAGAGTACGTACGCATGGTCAATCCTTACGGTGCGCACTTATTTTATTTTTTATAAATCCCGATATGTGCGTGGAAAAAAGAATATGCCCGTTTTGTGCATACGCAACGTTTATACGTCAGGCCCCAGATGTAATAGGTCATCCTGGGACTTTTTGCCTACTGTTTATCCAATACTATGTAATTAAATATACTAGTCTTTTGGCGTACCATTTTCCATATGCTATATAGTAGGGATACTATGGAAGTATTCGATTTCGGATGCAGAATGAGTGTTTTAACACTTATGACTGCACTTGTGCATTGGCCAGTCTAGCCTGAAAAATAAGCTTGAAATATAGATGAAATTTAATTAAGCTTGGAGCTTGCAGCTTTGGAGAATTTGACGTTTCCCCAATTAAAGAGACAGGAGCTTCACTTGTATGACTGAAATAACTGGCATTTCAAAAATGGCTGCTGAGTGATATGACTTGCCTGAAAGGGAATTTGAGGAACAGCGGTTCTCATTGAACATTTCCCAAAATAAGAGATTTGTCAATGATGTTCAGGGTACAGTTGCGGTAACAGACTAAAGCAACAAGCCTAGTGGTGAAGGTCACATTTTGGTCACACGAGCCATGAGATTCAGTGACATCGAACTTGTCATAACACATCTGTAACTGAAACGTTTTCTCTGGTTTCTTTCTTACAGTTTCCATACTGTGATGGCGCACATGCGAAACACAATCAGGAAACGGGAGACAACGTTGGTCCTCTGATCATAAAACGCAAGGAGGCCTGAGCAATTCCACTGTTCATGAAAGTCCGTTCTCCGCAATAGAGATTATTTGTCTTCGCTTTAAATGTGTGGTCGGGGCTGCTGGGATTAAAAGAGTGATTATATTATCACGTGTTTGTGTGTTTAATCATATAGTGTATGTTTGACAGGTTCCAGTGATCTGCTTTCTGAGGTTGTTGTTAAGCAGTACATTCTATTTTCATATCTATTTTCTCTTTATCTGCTTAGACTTTATGGGATGACTGATGTACAGATTTCTGGTTTAGCCAAAATCTCCTAAACATGTTTATGTGCTTGAACACTGGTCACGTTACTGTAGATGCACTACAGATTAAAACTTGAATACAAACACATTAGTCTTGAGTTTGAACTGAATCTTTGTTTGTTTTAGGAATTACATATGAATGTGAAACGTGTATGGAAACCACCTTCTCATTTGCTCTTTGTGTGTGTTGCCTGATGTGACCTTAACTGATCGCTGACATTTAAATGTATTTAAAGAGACATTGTCATCTAATCTCTCTATTTTTGAATCAGAAGTCGCTGAATCTCATAGGTACTGTTATATGTCATTTAAAATCTAATTTGATAGGCTATATTTGCCTCTGCTTGTGGAATGGCTAAATTTCTATAGCAGAAGAGAAAATGTTACATGAAGCAAAATCGTGTTTTGATGAACGTTTTCTGTGAAATTGTATTTCTCTCCCTCTCAGAAATGTACACTGCATAAGTTTGATGTTTAATAAACAATGTCAAACTGACTTTCTGATTTTTTTTTTAATTAAACATTTCTAGATTGCATAGTTTATCGCTTGAATACAATGCATTTATTGTTGATCAACGATTTAAAGCAATTGAAAGTCATTGCATTCTTTTAAATCCCCTTTAGATGCGGATTTGAACTTTAAATAAAGAGTTTGAAGTGTGAAATTAGTTAAAGCCATTACTACAGTTCAAAATAGCGCGGACGGGACGCTAGAACGCAACCTGCGAGAACGCCGACTTTGATTGGTGGACTGTGTGCTGACGTCACGTCCCACTCTGGAACCAGAACGCAACCTGTGAGTACGCCAACGTTGATTGGTGGACTGCGTTTTCACGTCACGACTCATTCAACAACCCGAACGACGCGTCGCGCTCCGGTAGTGCAGAAAAAAACTAAAGTCGAGTGAATGAACGAAAACATTTGGGGGCTCCAGACGCCTATCTGGTCAAATGAAAGAGACGTTTTGGTTTTTAATGAATAGAAAAACTGTCAGATATGGAAAATCATTTACAGACGTTTTTTCAGTATCCGTTCAACTTGGATAAGTTCACGCTGAACGTGTCTGCAGATGGTCAAATCATGGACTCATCAGCCCGAACGCTGGAAAAACTGGAAAAAGACAATAAAAAGAAAGAGTCAGTAAAGCAGGTGTTCTTGGATGGATGCGTGCCCTTTTCTCATCAGGTGGCCGGGCATAAATGGGGGATCAATAACACTGGTCAGTTTATTCTTAACTTTTGCAAAGTTCTTAGTCATGTTTCTTAGAAATGCTGTAATGTTTTTTTCAGGGTCTAGGGATTGATAAAGTAATGTGAATATCAGAGTCTTAAGTTGTTTGATATTTGGAATAGGACTATTGGATTTCATCATATAGGTTTAGTTACTGTTCGGATTGGAATATGAACACCCATTATCAATTTATTTTTACAGGACCTACTATTGTATCAAGCCAATTTTATAATTGTATAAACCAATCCTATAAACAAATGACATTCTACTGGATCAGTTGTAATTCCTACATTAGTCTTTAGTGGAATAATGTTGAAATAATAAAGGAAACCGCAGATTGATCTATAGGAATTTTCCAATCCTGAAAAATTTTCTTTAAATTACTTTCCTAATGGTATATAGGACTTTTTAGGATCTTTTAGGACTGTTGTTATATAGAAATCACGTACACGTTTCTTTAAAGAACATTTTCTTCCTGAGAGTAAATTTACTTGTGACCTGTGGAGGACTTTGCACAGGTTTTTCTAACATAGTTGGTTGAGTAATATGTGAAACAAGTATTAGATAACTAATTATAGTTAATTAAAGGGTCACAGGGTTTGTCACATTTGTTTAACATGGGATATAGTCATGGTGATTGCTATGAAAAGAAACAATTACCTTCTCTCTGTCAACAGTCAGATGACATCATTTCCTCTGTTGTAGTAACTCTTATGGCTCTGTCATGGGGATTTTCTGAGTGAATGAGACGTGAGCTGTTATCTGATGTATTGTCAGATTGCCAGTGGTCAGCACTTTGTCTTTTCTTGTGTTAAAGGAATAGTCTCACCCCAAAATGACAATTCTGTATCACCTACCATCATTTTACAATATTGTTTTTAAAAGGAGAACTTTTGATTAAAAATATATAAACATTTTTTATTACAAAATAATTTTATTCTAAATAAATGAAATTAAAGTTCAATTTATCAAAGAATCCTATTTTTTTTATTAGGTTTCCAAAAAATGTTTAATCAGCACAACTGTTTTCAACATGGGTAATAATAAGATATGTTTCTTGAATCTTGAGCACCAAATCAACATATAGTAATTATTTCTGATCATGTGACACTGAAGACTGGAGTAATGATGCTGAAAAATCGGTCCTGCCATGACTGGAATACATACAATTTTCAAATATATTAAAATAGAAAACAGTTATTTTTAAAATATTTTTTTAATAAAATGAATGCAGCATTGGTGATAGCTGTTTCCGCTGAAGCTTTTTGGTAGTCCCTAACTGTTACATGTTTTCTTTCTCAACTGTTTACGTTCACTTAGGACAAAACCGACTGTGTTTATTTTGGATATTTTGAAATAATTTAGTTGTGTTTGTGTGTTCAAGTGCAAGAAGATGTGTACGAGAACTCAATTCGGCATCACACACTATGATAGGCAGCTCTATGCGCTTGCTTTGGATGTGTGCCCAAAGAAATAAGTATCCAATGCCTAACCTTAAGTACCTGTAACCTGATTTTAGAATTGGAATCGATTTTTGAAACCCAACTCTAGTTGAAATCAGCTGCAACTAGCCTATTGAATCCCGAGTTTGTTGGCACTCAATATAGCTGATTATATATAGCCCGTTCTCATCCTTTGGCGTCAAATAGGTGACATATGAAATTTTGTCTAAATACTACGCACATGGCACCCTTTAGTGTCAATATAACACGCGGAACCACACAGATGACTGGCATCCTTTAGCGTCAATATGAGACGCAGACCCTACCCCAGACCTAAACCTACCCATAACAGTGTGTGCTATATTGACGCTCAAGGGTGCCATGTGCGTAGTAAATGGTAAATGGACTGCATTTATATAGCGCTTTCATAGACCCAATGGCCACCAAAGCGCTTTACAATTTGCCTCACATTCACCCATTCACACACACATTCATACACCGACAGCGACGGCAGCCATGCAAGGCGCCATCCAGCTCGTCGGGAGCAGCTAGGGTTAGGTGTCTTGCTCATGGACACCTCGACACTTGGTCAGGTGGAACCGGGGATTGAACCACCAACCTTTCGGTTTGTAGACAACCCACATGAACCACTGAGCCACTGCCGCCCCCCAGTATTTTGATGAAATGTCATATGGCGTCACCAATATGACGCCAAAGGATGAGAATGTGTTGAATATTCTAATAGTGTCATTTATGTGGCTTTATTCTCTCCTAATTTTTGCCTTCAGATGTTTTCCCTGCTGCCATAAAAGCATTCACGCCTAAAATAGTCACAAGTTGTCATGATAATAAAGTGCCGACAGGTTTTCAGTGTTTGGTTCACTATAATTGCACAGGTGTTCTACAGCATCCTGATGGAACAATTCTGAAGCAGCTACAACCTCCTCCTGAGAGGCCCACGGGAGATGCACTTCTACACGCAGGTAATTTAAATCCACAGTCCAATACAGCAGTAACAGTTGATTGCAAATAATGTCAGAGGGACAAACCTAAACCAAAATAACACCCTAAATACTAGGAAAGACTCCTGACAGCCAAGCACAATACTGTAACACGTTTCACTCCATTAAAATAAATACTGTCCCGAAGGTCAGAACGATTTTTAAAAAAGATATTAATACTTTTATTTAGAGTTGTCACTAAGAAGGTAATCAAGTTATCGGTCGATTATTTCGACAATTGGATTTTTTTTTTGTGTGGTAATATAAATAGACTAACAACATGACTAAGGACAATATAAACATGCTGATATATTCTCCTGTGTCCATTATTCCAAATCTGGTGAAATGGTGCACGTTGCATTGCCAGATGAATGTTATAAGCCACCCAAACTCACAGCATATGCTGGAGTCTGTTAGCCTAACTGCTGAGACGTGCTCCACACATGTAAATGATAACAGTGCAACACTTCAATATGATACTCAAAGCACACCAGTCTGTATATGTTTTCCCAAATGCACGTTATTGAAAACCCAAACAAACAGCACATGCAGAGACTGGTTTTGTGTTGAGCAGCATTTTCTGTGTGAACAAGGGGGCTCTGAGAAACACATAACCTGCATGCATGTGAATAAAAGTGTGGCACTTCACTCTTAACTCTGCAGCACAAGGCTACTTATTTAATCGGGTCGCAGACTTTGTGATGTCAGTATAGCACTACGCCATATTATGATTTTTAAATGGTTTAAATATATTGTGCAGCCTAAGCCTTATAAAACCTGTCTAATCATGCGTTTCATGGATTCACATGGCACCTCTAGTACTTTGCCAGTACTTTGCCACTGTATCAACACAGGTAAATTGCAATCGAGGATGTTTTTTTTTTCTTTTTCTTATCAAGTACTTTAATTTAATTGGGGAATTGTGACAGCCCTACACATTTATTCAGCAAGGATGCATTTAATTGATCAAAAGTTACAGTGAAAACATTTATAATTACGTAGTTACATAGTTACTTAGGATATGTATTTATTCATCAAAGAATCCTGATTTTTCTAGATCCTGAATCCTAACATTTTCCTCATAAATGTTAGGATAAAAAATTCAAAACCGTTATTTTAAATTGTAATAATATAATATTTCACAATATTACTGTTTTTAAATGAATGCAGCTTTGGTGGGCAAATTAAATCGCTTTTTTAAAAACATGAACATTGCTACCAACTAATCTTACCAATGTACTACTAGTTACACTACTGGTTTCAGAGTAAAGGCACATGCCATTTTTTTTCTCTTGCAGGTATATGCCAAAGACTGCACAGACATAAGACTACTGGACCTGCAACAACATCTTCCCAGGTTCTACGGCACATGGGCGCCACGGGAGTCGCCACATGGTGAGATAAGTTTTCATGTCAAGATGTCAACATGGAATAACATCTGCAACCCATTTATTTGCATAATCGTATGTATTTAAGAACAAAATAATATACTGAATGGGGTGGAACAAGTTGTTACGTTTTGATTAGATTATGAAGGCATGCATTTGTTTTATTTGGAATAATATGCACAGATGATTCATGCACAAGGAACAGTAATCAAATGCAAGGTCATTTGCAATTTCATATTGACTTTAAATTACTAATGACGTGTTGTGTCACACGGTTGAACTCAGCAATCATGTCCATTAAAATGGTTCCTTTAGCAGTCAAGCTTGAAGGTCAGCTCTAGTTAGTGTTATCTATGTTTGGCGAATTTAGAGGGTTGCTAATGAGTTAATAATTGATAGATGGTTTGGAATGTGGTATATGGGGTGTCATTCAGCAGTGGGTTTTTATTAGCTTATTAAAATGCTCTTATCATCATCATGCATGTTGCCATGTGTCCAAAGTACATGTGCTTCACAGTGTGTTTGTTTAGTCTGTATACATGCAATTTATGGACATTTAAAGGAGTGTTCAGTTTATCATTGGACTTTACACTTCTGTTCTCTCTGTCTGCCTTCTTGTGTTTGTGAGTGGCCATCCCAGTGATGACACCATAAATACTGTGTCAGTTGACAGCACTGAAAAAGAACGTGTCAGAAATAATTGACTGATCGTGGAGGCTTGGCCTCTGAAACATCACTTAAAGGTACAGTGTTCAGTGTGATTGTAGAAATCAGTTATGAGCCATTCAGACACTGAAGTAGAATACATTTCAATGGGTTTCCTGGACTCGGAAACTCTAGTTTGGCCTGCAGTTTAAATTATATAATAACTAAAACAGCAATAATCATAATTAAAAAACAGAAATGCTACTTACTTTTTACATTTTTACGTAACATATTCAAACGTATTTTTTTTAATAGCCTACTTTTATTCAGCAATGGTGCATTAAATTGATCATAACTTACAGTAATGACTTTTACATTGTAACAAAATATTTCTGTTTTAAAATAAATGGTGTTCTTTTAAACTTTCTATTCATAAAATAATCATGAAATGGTTTCCATAAAAAAAAGAAACCAACCAGCACGACTTTTTTCTGTATATTACTGACCAAATTAATGCGGCCTTATTCTGGCTAACGTTCTGGCAAGGTTCTCTGAAATTTCTTCCAGTAATGTTGATCAAAGTTATCAGGTCTTTAATAATTTTCTTTGTTAGCACAAAACCATTTTTTTTTTTTAAATGTCACTACTTGTTCTAAAACATTCAGAAAAAATTCAAAAGCAATGTTCTCATAATGTTGGCAAAAATATAAAACAGATTTTTCCCTTTACATGCGTATAACGAAGAAAAAACTTTTTTAAAAACATTAAAAAAAGTCTATGGGAACAAGGGTTCAGTCGTAACCCGAGACGTTCCCTGTCGAGGGAATTTGAACTGCGTCGACTACGACACTTTGGAGAATGAGTACCCACTATGACACAACAAGCCCTGTCTGGCCCAGTGTGAAGCTGCGCACAGGCACACTTAGGACGAGAGCACTAGAGTGCCTGGTGTAGAAGACATGTCCAGGCTATAGAATCTGATAAAAGTATGAGGGGTGGCCCATCCTGCTGCATCGCACACTTCTTGGATTGGGGCCCCTGAAAGGAGGGCTCTAGAGGACCCCATGCCTCTGGTTGAATGACTGTGCACCTGATACCACAAAGATAGCCTGAATGACCCAGTTGATCAATGACCCTACTGATCTGACTTCAACCATGAAGAAGACCTATTTACATATATCTTCAGAATAGCGCAGAGCAAATTAAGTCTTTCTTCATCCACAGTCACGTGATGTGGAGAATGAAAGCCTGCAGAGCCATAGGCTGTGCCACATTAGATGGCACTTTTGGCACATAGCCCACTGTGGGATGCAAGATAGCCTTAATGTTGCCTGGAGCAAACTTCAGGCACCCATGAGATATAGCGAGTGTCTGAAGGTCTCCTACTCTCCTCAGAGAAGTAATGGCTAATAAAGCGGTTTGAACAGGGCCTCCACCAGCCCTTCGAGAACCACTGCCAGGTCCCATGTGGGAACTCTGGTACGAGCCGCAGGTCTCATCCTCTGAGCCCTTTAGAAGAAACGACCAGCTGATGCCGACCACTTTAAGTATGTGTTCTTATAAAAATCCAAATAACTTTACAGATCTTCATTGTAAAGGGTTTAAACAATGTTTTCCATGCATGTTCAATTTACCATAATCAGTTAATTAACATGCACCTGTGGAATGGTCTTTAAGACCTTAACAGCTTACAGAGAGATGGGCACTTAAGGTCACAGTTCTAAAAACGCAGGACACTAAAGAGACTTGTCTACCGACTGTGAAAAACACCCAAAGAAAGATGCTGATGCAAAGAAAGATGTTGGATCGCAGGGTGAGGGCTAGGGCCATAGGGCCCCCCAGAAATGTCCAGGAACTTGCAAGTGCCTTGGTGGAAGAGTGGGGTAACATCTCACAGCAATAACTGCCAAATCTGGTCCAGTCCATGAGGAGGAGATGCACTACAGTACTTCAAGCAGCTGGTGGCCACACCAGATACTGACTGGTACTTTTGATTTTGAGCCTCCCTTCATTCAGGGACAGATTATTCTCTGACTAACTTCTGTTAGTCACATCACATGTCTGTGAAAATTTTTTATTTTTTGTCTTATGGTGTTGACTCTTTTAGTGTTCATACAAATATTTACACACATTACGTTTACTGAAAGAAAAAACAGCTGAAAGTCAGAGGACGTTTCTTTTTTTGCTGAGTTTATAAATATTGTTTATATATAAAACGATGCCATAACATATCGCCGACGTTGAGTTGTCTCTTCACAGGCATTGGTCTTCTCATCACAGGCGTTGAGGCATCCCCGTGAGAGGCTGGATACAAACTGGACCTGACTAACGCCATTTCTATCGGGACAAACGTCCCAAGATAACAGCAGAAAGGCAGATGGGAAATAATTAGCATAGCTGATGTTCATATGATTTCCATTATACGGGAGTCAGGGTTAGAAAATCACTATCTCACAAACTCTCCGCAACCCAACAACACGAGCAATCTTGCACACAAGCACTCTTGTAGCATTCTAAAACATCACCGCTAGAGGCCGCTAAAAACGCATACAGCACCTTTAAAATACCTAACTTCTTAAAGTGAGATAATATTCCACCATTTCACCATCATTCCAGCCATAATCACCAAACTGTTTTAATATTTTTACAGATCTCGTCATCTACACACTGCCTCAGCAAACACGAAAATCGAGCCGTAACAATATTTGGCTTTAATCCCTGAGAAGAAAGTCAACAGGCGCGAGGCTGAAACACCCGAAAAGGCACGGCTGTGTGCGTCGAGATATTTCTCAATTAACATAGCCAGCACCCTCAGGAGCTGACTGTGCATGCCTCGCACCCATAGAGAATCTTTATTAGAGTGGACCGAATCTACGCACTGCCTCGTCAAACGCGAGATCCGAGTCACTATAGATTCTTTATTGCAATGCAGACCTTTAATCTACGCGCTTCCTCGGTAAACACGAGATCCAAAGCCACTAGATTCTATATTGCAATTATTTAGGACAATTCTTATGGGACAAACAATACTAAATAGGACAGACAATTTGACACAGAGCGCTTGCTGAAGAGTAAAAAGCTCACTCTGTTATGTGCCGGTGTCCCTTTGTAGCTTCCTTGTATGCTGTCACATTACATCATGATGCAGCACCAATCAGGATTGGATTAGTGTCGTAGTCGACACAGTTCAAGTTCCCTCGAAGGGGAACTGAACATTCAGAAATAACGTTTTTATAACTTAATAGGAACATTAGCAGAACTTTTTAAGAATAAATTTTTATCAGCTTCCTGGGTTTCTTCAGAAACATGAAATAGTCTTATAGACCTTGGGGTATTGAACAGTAGGCCTAGTGTATGTATGTATATCGGGTTAACATTATGGTTTAAAGACTATCAAAAGTCATTTGTCATTTTAAACTGTGATAGCCATCTTGATGACAGCTGAATTTACAACAACAGTGTAGAATATTTATCAGAAAACTTGTCTGCCAGCCACAAGAATAGATGTAATAAAACAACACTGGCTGCCATTCCGTCATCAAATGCACAAAACCGTGTCTTCTTTATCTCTCATGTCTCAGAGCTGTATCTGAAACTGGAGGATGTGACGAAGAGGTTCTTACGGCCCTGCATCATGGATGTGAAGATCGGGAAGAGAAGTTACGACCCGTTTGCATCACTAGAAAAACGTGAAGAGCAGATTAGCAAGTATCCTCTGATGGAAGAGATCGGATTCCTGTTAGTGGGAATGAGGGTGAGACAGCATGCGTGTGTGATTTGTTAACTTTCCTTATATTCATTATGCAGGCTCTTCTTTTTCCCTGGTTGTTTTATCTCTGTATACTCCCCTTAGTATCTGATTTCCTTATTGCAAACTGTGAGAGTTCATAAACACAATATTAAGCTTCAGATCACCCGAGGGCTCTTGGTTCGCTTTCAGTGCTGCAGAACAGAAATCCCCGTCTGCTGTCTTAAGGCATGATCGATATCCAGAGCTTATCCAGACACTCGGTTAATACCCTCTGAGGAATACTGATAAGACATTTGATGATAAGATTTTGATGAAATCAGTGGTCAGTTACATACACTCCTCTGCTTTTGCTCTCTGCACCTCATTGTGCTGCACTGTGAAGAAGGGCACATGAGAAGAGATAGAGAGATCAAATTATTTCCATCATTGAGTCTAAAGATCTTCTGGCCCAGATGCATCTATCATGATAAAAACAGTGACATTTTATGCTCATTGACTGCATGGATTGTTTGTGAGTGATCAACCTTTTATTGGATTATTCTGTCAGGTTTATGTTTTATGGACTATTAGGGAACGTTTACAAGACAACAATATCCTAAAAACAGAAATGTTTTTCTTTTGCATTTTTCTTTTTTTTTTTCAAAGACGACAACGTTGTCAAAATGGCCCCTGTTCACACGGATCCACAAAAACAATTAAATGCTGCTAGTGCAGTGGTTGGCGATGTCACTTTGCAAAGAAACACTAAGTGCCTATAGACTGAACACTGTAATACCAGAGATGGTGTTATTATTGGGAGATATGAAGGTCCGTGGCTCTACCATTGGAAAAAGCGTAATGGCTAACTTGGGTTACATGTGACTTGATAACCAAATACATTACAGCCTTGACGTCATTGAATTTCATTCAGAAGTATGCAACAGTCAGACACCGAAAATGAATGAGAAGTGCTGAGAAATTAATGAAATTCATAAACTGAATCATACCTCTCGTACAATTGTCTATGACTTTTTGTCAGTGTAAACTCTTAAAATAGATACATTTCAAACTGTTTAATAAGAGTAAACATGTTAAAGATTAGCCGATGGGCTGTCAATGTATTAAATAAGCTATTTCCACACAAAAGTGGTTTATTCAGCAGATTGAAGCCTCTCCTCCATTGACATCCATTCAGACAAACAGCTTCTTGTCTCCTTACCTGCATACCACAGTGTTAGCAGTGTTAGCATTATGCATTTGTTTAACCTTGCAGGCTTAACTTTCAAGTGGCTTTTGGTAGTACGCATGCTAATGACATAACCATTTTTACAAATTGATGTTTTTGTAGTTTTCACAGAGACAATAATGGTATCGTTTTCAAAAACTTGCCCTTTGTCATGCAAATTAATAGCCAAAGTGCTTAACTTTTTTTAGTTGAAAGTGGTGTCATGTAAACAGTGTCACGTTACACACAGAGGAAACAGTAGATCCAAGTGCATTAGGTTTTATTAAGTAAGCTATAATCCAATTCATAGTCATCCAGGCAAGGTTCAAAGTCCATATAATCAATCTTAAAATACAAAACAACAAGAACCAAAACAAGAAACAGACTAGAAAGACAGACCTCAGTGTGACAATATGTGACAACACAGACAGGGCATTTATACACAAAACTAAACAATGTAATAAGAAACAGCTGTGTGCAATGATGAGTGATGAGAAAAGACAAAGGATTGTGGGAAATGCAGTTCCAGAGTGAATGGCGACAGTATGGGGAAAAGACCTCTAGTGGACACTCAGGGAAACACAAACCAGACCCTGTGACGTAACCCCTCCTCTACGGAGCAGCTACCAGACGCTCCACGACAAAAAACAAAACCTAACAAAAGTCCAGGAGGGAGGTGGAACGTTGGAGGATCAGGGGGAGGGATGGAGGGCCAGGACCATGGAAGGGAACTGAAACAGGGGTGCTGTTTTAGGCGGGACCAGGCGAAACAGAGAGTTCATCAGGCAGTCAGGGTGAAACAGAGAGTCCATTGGGCGGCCAGGGCGAAGAAGATGACATCTCAGGACCAGACACCGGCTCAGGACCAGACACCGGCTCAGGACCAGACACCGGCTCAGGACCAGACACCGGCTCAGGACCAGACACCGGCTCAGGAACAGACACCGGCTCAGGAACAGACACCGGCTCAGGAACAGACACCGGCTCAGGAACAGACACCGGCTCAGGAACAGACACCGGCTCAGGAACAGACACCGGCTCAGGAACAGACACCGGCTCAGGAACAGACACCGGCTCTGGAACAGACACTGGCTCAGGAACAGACACCGGCTCAGGAACAGTGTAACAGCCACAAGAACAGACACAAACACAGAAACAAACTCTGGCTCTGGAACAGGCACTGGCTCTGGAACAGGCACAGGCTCTGGAACAGGCACAGGCTCCAGCTCTGGAACAGCAGACACTGGCTCCAGCTCTAGAACAGGCACTGGCTCTGGCTATGGCTCTGAAACAGCAGACACTGGCTCCGGCTCTGAAGCAGACACTGGTTCCAGCTCTGGAGCAGACACTGGCTCCGGCTCTGGTGCAGACTCTGGCTCAGGAACAGTCACCAGAACAGCAACGGCCACTAGGAAAGACACAAACACAGAAACAAACATGCCATGTTTCTATCCACACGTTTTTATTGGAATTAAGTGATATCAAATTAAAAATACCTTATTAAAACAGTAAAATCCGATTAAATTTCATGAATATTGCCTCAAATGAAATGCGTTCGGTCTTATCGGATTTTCTCTTGATCGATGTACGGCTAATGCGATAAAAGCTGATGGAAACGTTATTTACCGAATAAATAATGAATTGCGATTAAGTTTTAGGCCCTTTTATGGTTGCAACACACCAGAAGACATGTTCATTTCCAGCCAGTATTCCCGCTCTGTTTGCGCTCACATGGCAGGTGTCAACAAAGACATATGTAAGTGGACAAAGTAAAAAAAATGCTTCAACCAAAGGGTTTCAGTGAAGTGCCAGAACCAGGATCTCCCAGAACTGATGGAGCACTGTCGTTCCCACACCACAGTCGCCTCCGCTGTCGTCAGGCATCGGCATCATCATAGCAATGTTTATAGCGTTGTTGTTTTCTTAGGTTAGTTTTGCTTGTTTTTACGTGGCTTGGTTGAATTCTAATGTAGAATGTGGTCTGTTATTTCTTGTTAGCAGACTGCGGCGCTGCAAAGTATAACACACCATTACCATGGACGCAGTTCAGAGACGGAACAGACATTTGCAGAAGCAATACTCGTTTTTTAATCAATAAACTTGTTTTTAAGTCAATATGTTGTGTCAAATTATTTATTTATTTGGTTGATTTATATGTAATAAGCAGGATAATTTATAGCGAGGCTGTTGGTATAGCGAGGCTATAACGTGAACAGTCTCTGGGCAGACGGGATGTGAATAGTCTCTGACTGGGCAGACGTGACGTGAACAATCTCTGGCTGGGCAGACGTGACATGAACAGTCTCTGGCTGGGCAGACGGAAGGTGAACAGTCTGACTGGGCAGACGTGACGTGAACAGTCTCTGGCTGGGCAGATGTGACATGAACAGTCTCTGGCTGGGCAGACGGAAGGTGAACAGTCTGACTGGGCAGACATGACGTGAACAATCTCTGGCTGGGCAGACGTGACGTGAACAATCTCTGGCTGGGCAGACTTGACATGAACAGTCTCTGGCTGGGCAGATGGAAGGTGAACAATCTCTGGGCAGACGTGACGTGAACAATCTCTGGCTGGGCAGACGGGATGTGAACAGTCTCTGGCTGGGCAGACGGAAGGTGAACAGTCTGACTGGGCAGACATGACGTGAACAATCTCTGGCTGGGCAGACGGGATGTGAACAGTCTCTGGCTGGGCAGACTTGACATGAACAGTCTCTGGCTGGGCAGATGGAAGGTGAACAATCTCTGGGCAGACGTGACGTGAACAATCTCTGGCTGGGCAGACGGGATGTGAACAGTCTCTGGCTGGGCAGACATGACATGAACAGTCTCTGACTGGGCAGACATGACGTGAACAGTCTCTGGCTGGGCAGACAGGCTGTTTTTCCTCCTCCTTCTTCTCTGGACCACCGGACTCGGGACCACTGGAACAGGGACCACCGGACTCGGGACCACCGAAACTGGGATCATCTCCCGACTACCTCCTCCACTTTGACCTCCACGGGTCCTGCGAAACTTGACCAACCGGGTCCCTTATAAAACTCCCTTCTCTCCCGCTCGGCAGCTGGAAACAGATATTGAAACAGATATTGAAACAGACTAGAAAGACAGACCTCAGAAGTGTAGTAGCTGTAGTAGCAGAACTGTAGCTACCAGCAATAAAGAACCTCTGCTTGGAAAACGTCCATTATCTCCTGGTCTCCTCAGCTTCTAACTTTTATACAAGGAAAAATTTTCCCACACATTTTAGCATTATTTTACTGTCTGTTTGTACATGACAGGCACCAACAGCCCACTCGCTGCATGTCTGTGTCATTAATGATAATAGTCTGGCAAGAATAGAATCTGTACGTTTGTACATAGAATCTGCAATTGTGTGATATAGTTTTTCCTTGCCACTGTTCTCTGAAAAACTGCTTGTGAAAATGATCTATTCTGAATAGTGCTATAAAAATTAGTTTCATTGAAAAAATTGTAAAACTTAACTTAATACACATTCAATATTTTTCAAATAATATTTGTGTAATTTATTGTGGTATTATGACAATAAAAAAGCTGATAAAATACTTAATACGTTCTTACACAGTGGGTCTTAAGTGTGTCTTTATGCATGGAAATTTTGCTTTATATTTTTGGATCATCATATTTGGGGGTCCTTGCCAAGGTCCTTGTTTTTTTCCTAAATTAACAATTTAGGAAAAAAAAAACCCTGACCTGGGCAATCAGTATGTTTGGTATTGGTATAATATATAGCCAGTAGGTGTTGCAAGGTTTAAACCAACCATGAAAAATTCAAAAGCAAAATGACATTTTGCCAATTTTGTCATACTGGGTAGCTTCATACATGATTGACTGCCAAATTCTTTTTACTGCAAGGACCAAATTACCCTGGAAAAGAGTCAGGTCAACAAGGCCATTGTAGAATTGATGCTGTTTTTGCAATGAATTTAGATTGCAATGTTTATTATTGACAGTTTTTGAGAGTTCCATTAAGTGTAAAGTCTCCATCTCGTTTCATCTGTTAAGTGTTTCCTTCCTCCAGCCCCTCCTCAGTTTATCATCCTTTCTCTCTGGTTTCTCACTTGTTTTTTTGCACCTAATGAGTGTCAGTGTCTCTAGGCTGGGAAATATTTGTATATATATATATATATATATACTCTCTTGTTTCTTGCTTTCCATGTTATTTCAGTCTGTTTCATTTGTTTTGTAGTGTGGCGGGCTGTAAGGATCGATCCAGTGAGGCTCATCACAGTTTTAAGTCTATATGCATGCGAGTTTCTCCAGTGCTGTTCTAAAATCTAGTGAGATGCCTATGTAGACAGCATTTACATTTGTGGTGCATTAATGCTAAAGTCTAGACAGCAAGGCAGGTCACTATGTTTTGAAGCATATTTTCCTATTTTTCTTTATTGTAATGTCTCTGGGTCTCCTCTAATCTTCTTCTTTCTCATCTTCTCACCTCAGGTGTACCAGATCAATTCAGACGGTTACATTACTCTTGACCAGTTCTATGGACGCAGTCTTGGAAAGGACACTGTTAAAAATGGTCTGACTCTAATTTCATGTTTTTATCTTTATCATGGTTGTTTTTTTTTTCATTAATATATATATTGAGTATATACTGAATTGTGTTTATAAATAGAGCAGGGTTCTCAACTCCAGTCCTCGCGACCCACTGCTGTGCATATTGTGCATGTCTCCCTTATTTAACACACCTGATTCAGATCCTCAGCTCGATAGGATAGACAGAGAGTCTATCCTAACGAGCTGAGGATCTGAATCAGGTGCGTTAAATAAGGGAGACATGCACAATATGCAGAGCAGTGGGTCGCAAGAGACTGGAGTTGAGAACCCCTGAAATAGAGAGATTAAGATAAAGTGTTACTCAATCTTTTCCACTGGCCAAATAGTATTTTTTCATTGCTTTAATTTTTTAATGGAAACAGATAGGCCTTATTGTGCATTATTGATCATTATTTATCGATAATATCACAAAATATCACGCGCAAAATTATTTTATCAGACAGAGTTATGCTATTACCATGCCCTAAGCAATCGTTGCTGTAGTTAAAACATTAAACACAGCATGCCACAGCAAAAGTGTTCAAAAGCATTGCATCCACTACAAATATTTCTATATATAAGGGAATTAGGACTTAGGACTTCTCTGTAATTATTTCATGTAATTTAAGTGCATAACTCAATTTATGTGAATGGAATATGTTATATAAATGTGTAGATCAGATGTAAAATCATCTTTTATTTATTTAAACTGTTACTGTGAACATGCGCTGTATTTTATGATTAGGACTCAAGATATAAAGTGATTTTCCTTCATCTGCCGTCAGTCACTCAGCTCACTATCGGTGTCGCCAAATTGCTCTGTCTTTAAAATGTTCCTAAGCATGGGTTAGAGTTTGCTTGCAGGTGCGCAACTTTTTCTGTCTAGATTGTTTTCATAAATCACAACTTATGCGTCGGAAGTGATGTAAGCCTCTTTCAGGGCGAGTTTTGTGCATAAATAACAGTTATAAATGATTGGAATAGTTTCATTCATGCTTCAGTAGCGCTAGGCTGGGGGCATTCCTCAAAGTCCATCGATACGACCCATTATGCATTGCTCTGAGAGATAACAGTTTCCCCTGGGACCACAGAAGTATCTGATGCACCAATCTGGATAGAGGGTGCTTGCCACACTGGGCCATGGGACAGGAACCAAGGTTTCTTCCATATGAACAGGAAACGAGGGCATCTGCGCGTTACCTTGATCATAGAGAGCGTTGTCCTTGGGGAAAACCCCTTATGGTTTTAAACCACCACTGATGGGCCTTCATGTGCAGCAAGCAAAAAGGTATCACATTGGATGTAGCTGCCATGAGCCCCAACAGTCTTTGAGACTGTTTTACAGTGATGGCACAGCCTAGCTTTATCCTGGTCTCCATGGCCAGGATGGACTCAATATTTGCTGGAGACATTCATTCCCACATCGTAGTCGAGTCCCACCCCACCCCCAAGAATGTAGTCCGCGGGGTGGGTGTCAATACAGCTCTTTCTCGTGTTAAGTCTCAACCCCAAGCTTGAATGTGGCCAAGGATGACATCTCGATGCCGAACTGCTAGCGAGGGGAGTGTTTGCTAGGCTGAATGGAAAAACCTGATATTAGTAGCGCTGCCTGGCCGCAAGCTTGAGGGGCAGACAGAGCAGCGTGTGTTCGCTGGAAACCGATGTATCCCGAAGCGCTACTGGCGGCAGGATTATGCTATTACCATGCCCTAAGCAATCGTTGCTGTAGTTAAAACATTAAACACAGCATGCCACAGCAAAAGTGTTCAAAAGCATTGCATCCACTACAAATTTTTCTATTTATAAGGGAATTAGGACTTAGGACTTCTCTGTAAGTATTTCATGTAATTTAAGTGCATAACTCAATTTATGTGAATGGAATATGTTATATAAATGTGTAGATCAGATGTAAAATCATCTTTTATTTATTTAAACTGTTACTGTGAACATGCGCTGTATTTTATGATTCAGGACTCAAGATATAAAGTGATTTTCCTTCATCTGCCGTCAGTCACTCAGCTCACTATCGGTGTCGCCAAATTGCTCTGTCTTTAAAATGTTCCTAAGCATGGGTTAGAGTTTGCTTGCAGGTGCGCAACTTTTTCTGTCTAGATTGTTTTCATAAATCACAACTTATGCGTCGGAAGTGATGTAAGCCTCTTTCAGGGCGAGTTTTGTGCATAAATAACAGTTATAAATGATTGGAATAGTTTCATTCATGCTTCAGTAGCGCTAGGCTGGGGGCATTCCTCAAAGTCCATCGATACGACCCATTATGCATTGCTCTGAGAGATAACAGTTTCCCCTGGGACCACAGAAGTATCTGATGCACCAATCTGGATAGAGGGTGCTTGCCACACTGGGCCATGGGACAGGAACCAAGGTTTCTTCCATATGAACAGGAAACGAGGGCATCTGCGCGTTACCTTGATCATAGAGAGCGTTGTCCTTGGGGAAAACCCCTTATGGTTTTAAACCACCACTGATGGGCCTTCATGTGCAGCAAGCAAAAAGGTATCACATTGGATGTAGCTGCCATGAGCCCCAACAGTCTTTGAGACTGTTTTACAGTGATGGCACAGCCTAGCTTTATCCTGGTCTCCATGGCCAGGATGGACTCAATATTTGCTGGAGACATTCATTCCCACATCGTAGTCGAGTCCCACCCCAC
Organism: Hybognathus amarus; assembly: GCA_030378365.1. Taxonomy (NCBI): domain Eukaryota; kingdom Metazoa; phylum Chordata; class Actinopteri; order Cypriniformes; family Leuciscidae; genus Hybognathus; species Hybognathus amarus. The sequence continues at coordinate 46,670 of JAQIUQ010003598.1, read as the reverse complement.
CCCCAAGAATGTAGTCCGCGGGGTGGGTGTCAATACAGCTCTTTCTCGTGTTAAGTCTCAACCCCAAGCTTGAATGTGGCCAAGGATGACATCTCGATGCCGAACTGCTAGCGAGGGGAGTGTTTGCTAGGCTGAATGGAAAAACCTGATATTAGTAGCGCTGCCTGGCCGCAAGCTTGAGGGGCAGACAGAGCAGCGTGTGTTCGCTGGAAACCGATGTATCCCGAAGCGCTACTGGCGGCAGGATTATGCTATTACCATGCCCTAAGCAATCGTTGCTGTAGTTAAAACATTAAACACAGCATGCCACAGCAAAAGTGTTCAAAAGCATTGCATCCACTACAAATTTTTCTATTTATAAGGGAATTAGGACTTAGGACTTCTCTGTAAGTATTTCATGTAATTTAAGTGCATAACTCAATTTATGTGAATGGAATATGTTATATAAATGTGTAGATCAGATGTAAAATCATCTTTTATTTATTTAAACTGTTACTGTGAACATGCGCTGTATTTTATGATTAGGACTCAAGATATAAAGTGATTTTCCTTCATCTGCCGTCAGTCACTCAGCTCACTATCGGTGTCGCCAAATTGCTCTGTCTTTAAAATGTTCCTAAGCATGGGTTAGAGTTTGCTTGCAGGTGCGCAACTTTTTCTGTCTAGATTGTTTTCATAAATCACAACTTATGCGTCGGAAGTGATGTAAGCCTCTTTCAGGGCGAGTTTTGTGCATAAATAACAGTTATAAATGATTGGAATAGTTTCATTCATGCTTCAGTAGCGCTAGGCTGGGGGCATTCCTCAAAGTCCATCGATACAGACCCATTATGCATTGCTCTGAGAGATAACAGTTTCCCCTGGGACCACAGAAGTATCTGATGCACCAATCTGGATAGAGGGTGCTTGCCACACTGGGCCATGGGACAGGAACCAAGGTTTCTTCCATATGAACAGGAAACGAGGGCATCTGCGCGTTACCTTGATCATAGAGAGCGTTGTCCTTGGGGAAAACCCCTTATGGTTTTAAACCACCACTGATGGGCCTTCATGTGCAGCAAGCAAAAAGGTATCACATTGGATGTAGCTGCCATGAGCCCCAACAGTCTTTGAGACTGTTTTACAGTGATGGCACAGCCTAGCTTTATCCTGGTCTCCATGGCCAGGATGGACTCAATATTTGCTGGAGACATTCATTCCCACATCGTAGTCGAGTCCCACCCCACCCCCAAGAATGTAGTCCGCGGGGTGGGTGTCAATACAGCTCTTTCTCGTGTTAAGTCTCAACCCCAAGCTTGAATGTGGCCAAGGATGACATCTCGATGCCGAACTGCTAGCGAGGGGAGTGTTTGCTAGGCTGAATGGAAAAACCTGATATTAGTAGCGCTGCCTGGCCGCAAGCTTGAGGGGCAGACAGAGCAGCGTGTGTTCGCTGGAAACCGATGTATCCCTGAAGCGCTACTGGCGGCAGGATGCTGACACCAGTTTCCTGAGGGCACGACAAGAGAGGGGATCTCTATAGCTCTCTCTCTGGCGGCCCTCCACGGTCTGAATGGTAGGCTGAATTGAAATATCTACCTTCTCGAAGTCAGATAATATTCCATCATTTTAATTCCATAGAATTAAAAGCAGCCATAATCACCAGACAATACTACACGCTGCCTCGGCAAAAGCGTGATTCGAGTCGTTATAATATATTTGGCTTTCATCCCTCGAGAAGAAAGTCAACAGGCGCAAGGGTGAAACACCTGACAGCTCACGGCTGTACGCGTCAAGATATTTCACAATGAATAGCACCAGTACCCTCAGGAGGCAAACAGTATTATTTCCCATATCGCGTGTAATTTTTATTGCAGACCCATAATCTATGTGCGGCCTCGGCAAATGCAAGATTCAAGTTGTTCACAATTGTGATGATTTCAGTGTGAGAAAGGAAGAAGACGGGGGGGGGGGGTAAGCTGACTGACTTTATAAGAGTAATTCAAAGAAATCACCAACAAAAGCTTGCACTCTGCACAAATAAAAATAAATAAACTCTTTAGCTGCAGCACTTGAGTTTCCAGTCACTCAGGCCTCGTTTACACTGCAGGTCTTGATGCCCAATTCTGATTTGTTGCCTATATCCGATTTTTTAACTGTCTGTTTACACGTTCTTTAAATTGTGACCCAAATCCGATTCATGTGTTTACACCTGCCATATAGGCTAGTATCTGAAACATATCGCGCATGCTTAAAGGGTTAAATTATTTTGCACAGATGGACGAACACGAAATATGCTTCATGCTCTGCAATATGAAGTTGCAAAACACCACTTTTGAATAAGAAACAATGTTTATAAAACTCGTTAAAACTCCACGAATCACACACGTATCGGTGAGAACCACAGTCTATGGTGATAACATCGTTAAAACAGCATAGCCTACACACCCGAACTCTGACTGCACTTCACATGTTATACTGCTTTCATTCGTACTGCAACGGACCGATCTACCGGACATTAAGCCTTAAAATAAAGGGGTTCTTGGGCTTTTCACTGTTAAACAATAAAGAACCTGCACTGAGACAGCAAATAGAAATGAACACAAAAAACTGCCTAGAGCCTGTACTTACACAACACTGACAGTGGAGTTGCGCTCAGGAGCAGATCAGCTGTGGACCATTTTCTTTTTCTTTTTTGAGAGGTTGCGGATTAATTCTTTCTATGCACACAAATTATGATGTCACACTCTGCGTGTATGTTAAAAAAATACAATTGAGCATGTTTAATAGTCCTAGCACGTTTTAAATAGCCCACTTAAAGTGTTTATTACAAATAAATGACTAAATGCTTTTTCGGCACATTTACAATCCTGTGAAAACACCTCCTGTACCCCTGTCCACATTCTTCTCCTATGACACGGCCATCCGTCCCTTTGCAGAAGCGCGTTGGGGGTTTCTCGTCATTAAACCACGGAGATGTCGCCTAATGCCTCAGAAAATCCGATCTGCCTGTTTACATGACAGTCGCATTGGCACATATCGGATTTATATCTGATTAATTTCCACATATGAACGAGGCCTGAAACCGATTTCGAAATATCCGAATGCATGCGTTTTTTTCCTGTTTACACTGTCATAGAACACATCCGATCTGTGTTGCATATGAGCAAAAAAATCGGAATTGGGTCACATTTACACTGACAGTGTAAACGGGGCCTCAGTTCTCAGACACGCATGGAGTCCCAGTCCAGTCTCTCTCACTTTATTTATTTCCTGGTGGCTTTTATCCTGTCTCTCCATGCCAATTACTAAAACAAGATGTTTGTCATTAGCACTTGACCTACTTACGCACTGCTCGTCTCCTGCATCTCTCTACTGTTGCAGACCTCGCTGAACCATGGCCCCCTCGCCGTGAACAAAGTTAACAGACGTCACACGTCTGTGACACGTCTGTGCGTGTTGGGATATGAACGCAGCCAGCCCCCTCAGGAGCTTACTGTGCATGCCAGGCACCAAAACAGTATCACAAGAGTAGTCCCGCAGAGTAGACCCATAATCTACGCTGCTGCCTCTGCAAACAGAATCTTTATTTGAAGGTCTTATGCCTGGTTCAGATTACACGTTTTTAGCCCGATTTTGGCACGATCCGTTTGATGTAGGGTGTCGTGGGGATTCATAAACGACAACTGGCATCGGGACACAAGATTCGATTGTATCATCTCGTATAGTGTGTCATAGTGGGAGACAACCTACACGTCTGCGATGCTTCACAACATCACGACAAAAAGACTAGCATGTTTAATTTTTTTAATGGTCGTTCACGACGGTTCCGTCACATGTATGAGGTTGACCAATAGGAGCACATCTTTTCTGTACACAACTTTCAAAAATGGCGAAACGAAAGAGAGACTATGGTGCTAACGTTAAAACTAAAAGTAAAAATATATAAGAAAACAATAGTTTACCTCAAGTTCTCTTTGGAGTATTGACAGCCCATACTGTCCTCTTCGAGCAGGGTTAAGTCTCACGCAATGGCCGTGAGACATACACAATTCAACAAGTTCACACGCCACACCGTGTATTTCTCATGCTGAAAAGGCAATGCCGAGCAATCCAGGAACGTGTCCATTGTCGGGTTTTCTTTCTTCTTTTTTTTTACATTTTTCTGAACACAGGACAGCCAATACAACACTCACCGCTTCATCCATTGTTTGTTTATGTTCGTTTCCGGAAGTCACTCGCTAGTTTCGCTTTCTCTATGACATCACGCGCCGTTAAAGATGGCATGCGATGACTGGTCAGGAAGCAACGTGTAGTCTGACATTGTGAATTGTCCACGACACGAACAAGATTTTAGTATTCAAAATCGCGTAATCTGACTCAGTGACTATCATAACAGACAAAAAAAAACGTGTAATCTGAACCAGGCATTACGGGACAAACGTTATTATGATTGTACAGCACTTTGGTCTACAGGTGCGTTTGTAAAGTGCTTTATATATAAAATAAAGTAAGTTGTGTCCCGGCATCCCTTTTTAGCTTCCTTGTATGCTGGCATGTTACGTCATGACGCAAACGCCAATCAGGATTGGAATAGTTTTGTTCATGCTTCAGACGTAGGTCGAGTTTCCTCAAGTTCCAGTTCTCTCGAAAGGTGGGAATCCTTGTGCTTTGCTTCTCTTCACTCTTATCCCCAGGAAAGGCAGATGATGTTAATTTGGAGCTCTGCAAGATAGAGAGTGAGAGAGAGAAAGAGAGAAGATAAACACCCCCCCCCCCACAAATCAAAAGAAAATATGTCCTGGGATGTAATATTATGTTCCGCTCTAAAATTGGCTCCCAGTGATTTGATGTGACTTGACTGGAAAATGTGTGTGATCCTGTAGTCTCAAAACTCAACAATGAATCTATGAATTTGTCTTCCCTCAGGCCTGACTAGATTCTTCCACAATGGTGAAGACTTACAGAGGCATGCACTTTCCCTGATCATCTCTAAAATACGAAGGATTCTCCGCTGGTTTGAGGGTCAAACTCAGCTTCATTTCTATGCCAGCTCTCTGCTACTGGTGTATGAAGGCTCTCCTCGCACAGTCAACGGATGGAAACACAAGCAGGCTGAGACAGGAACAGGACATCAGCAGGGGGAGCCACAGAGCTACTGTAACAAACCCCACGAGGCTCTGATCGTTCAGGGCAGTTTAACACACAGTCATCCGTACTGCCGTGAGTCCAACGCTAACGGAATGTGTGCAGGAAGTGTAGAAGAGGAACATGAGGAAATTGGAATGGGGAGACGAAACCATTTGGACAGGAGGAGGCAGTGGAGGTGAAGATGATCGATTTTGCTCACGTATTTCCGAGCAACAGTCCGGATGAGGGATACATGTACGGCCTGAGGAACCTTCTCTCTACTTTAGAACAAATACTGAAGACTGACATCTGACCTACTGAGAGAGTCCATCTCTCTCTCTCTCTCTCTCTCTCTCTCTCTCTCTCTCTCTCTCTCTCTCTCTCTCTCTCTCTCTGGTCTGATATTTCTGGCTGTTGTTTCAAATGAATTTGGAAAATTGGGTTATATATTTTGAGATAAGATTGAATCGTACAATGACAACTTACTGTAACTTTCAGAGACCAAAACTTCTGGGTAAAAAGGCTGTCACTTTTGTCAACAACTAAATCATTTACTAAAATTATAGATATACCTCATAAATCATAAATAAACAATTATGATTATTTTATCAAAACATACAACATGAGTTACTGATGATGCTATACTTCTGATGCAACTATTGATGTTTTTATTCTAAAAAGTGCTCTTCTAATTCCAAAGTAAATTCTAGTTAGATTTTATATGTTTAGCCTTTCTTACCTTTTTTGCACCTTTTAAAAAACTTAATTTATTTAATTTTTTTTTACAAATATGTACAAATCATTTTGAATCTGTAAAAACAATGAATCTTAATATATATAGTTTTTGTATTGTTTAAAAATAATAAGGCTTCCCAAGAACATGTTAAATGCTTTTCATAAAAAGTTGAAATCATACAACAAAATGGAAAATGTGTTTTTTTTTTTTTTTTTAGTTTTTTGTTTTTTTTAAATCACAGCTAAGGCTTGTTAACAGAGAAATGGGTATTTTTTCAGTATTGCTGAATAAAATAGAATAAGCAATGAGCAATTATTAATATTTCAGCTTTAAGGTTATGCCTGCAATCATGCAGCTTCTTCTCTTTTTTAAGTGACATCAAAATGATGTGAACCGTAAAGAAATATCAGACACATACCGATTTTATGCTGACATTCTTTGTTGATAAGATCCAATTGAGTTTTTTTAATAGCATTTTAAATCTACTTTTCATTATGTCTGTAGCCCAAAGTGTTCTACCGACACTTAATTGTTCTCTTATGCTTTAATAATTATGGTGGACAAATAAATTTAGCTTTGCAGAAAGCTTCAGATTCTTCACTGAGTTATAGTTTTCCCTAATGGTTGCTCTGTGTTTTCATCTCTCCCTTAAAAGTTTGCTATTATCCATAAACCGTCTCTCACATGAGCAACACTTCTTCCAAACTGCTCTGTTATTTCTTGAGATGCTTTGCTGTTTTAATATAGATGAAGCAACAATGAGAAACCGATTGCTTATGTGCAAGTAAACAGGACCATAAAACTATTATTTCAATTCATCTTCTGAACTCATTATTTGTACTGATGTGCAAAAACACCACATTTCTTTTTAATACTTACAGTTGATCAAGCAAGTCAAGACAAAGACTTTAGTGGCATAATAATTATAATGTTATTTGAAAATAGATTAAAACAGACAAATAAATGAGTATCTGAAGTGAAGTGCATCATGTCATGTGGATAAGCACACAGTTATTGAGCTGCTGTCCTGCTGCGGTTCTTCATTTACAGTTTTCTTAGTGTCATTCTATCCTCCTGCTCTTCTTTAAACAGGAGGGATTTTTCATTTTCCTAATTTGAGTGTAATTTGAAATATAATTGGAACCTCATAAGCAATTTCCCAGCAAATGCCCCCTGAAACGCTCAGCTCTCAGACATCAATTAAATAGGTTTAAAATAAAATATATTTATTGCCTTAAGATTTCACTTTCTAGCAGCTGACTATATCTTTTTAATTTCTTTTTAACCTTTTGATCTCAAAGCATGTTCAAATACATTTGTGTACATCGAAAACATTTAAAATGTTTTAGCACAGCTCTGACTGAATAAATCATACGTCATACATAAATGTAATGTTTATATTTTCTGCCTGTGTTATAGTGTGTGTGTGTACTTCCCCACATTTTCATTTGGTGGTGCTGTGGCTCCTGTGTGGCCGCACAGATTGAAAGACTGGAAATGAAGAAAACTCAAAACTCCATCCACTGGCATCAGATCTGGGTAAGAAATTCAGAAAACGAAAGCATTCCATGACATAGCTGTGCACATGTTGTGGTTATTATATTACTTTATATGTGTTGATCTGAAAGAGCTCTAGCTATGGTAACTATGTCTATGACACTTGTGGGAGTTTAGTTGAGATGAACACAAGACCAGGCGGGCTTGAGAAACTGGACGGGTTTTATTTTTTCAGTATTGTGTGTTGGTATGTCCATTCATTGATCATGCTGGGAGCGTTTGTGTGATTTGTGATGAAGTTAATCAATATATGGCCAGATCGAGATGAAGGACAGGAGGAAAAGAGAGAAACTAATTAAAACTGGTATTGATTCTTTATTAAAATGACAAGCTTTATCTCATAGTGCTCAAACATGCACATCTAAATAATTTACTCTGTGAATCAAAGCACTGCCAAATCCTAATTAATTTTGATCTTTCACTCAAGTTCTTCAAAAGGTTTGAAAACATGTATATGTATGACTTATTTTACTGAAACACTGTAGACATTCCCCCTATTGGATGTTTGTACAATCAGCAATATATACAGTAATTGTGCTCTTAAAGTGGTCAATATTGAGTGAATGTTACTCCTTCGTGGACTGGAATGAAGAGTGACAACACTAAGCATTTATCGATCATTTGGCGTTTTCTCTTAAGAAATGTACTGACATGATTTGATTTGGAGTCTCCACACTTTAATCGAGGTTAATGTATATTTTCCAATCCATCCTTTATAGCCTGTTAAATAATCTATTACCGGAAGGAAAAAAGAAAGCTACTTGATATTGATTGAATAACGATGTTGGTTGATTAAACAACCTCTCTGATGAATTGTGAAGTGAAGGATTCATCAACTGACTCTTTCAAGACTTTTTTGTTACCTGTTGGTTTTAGAAATGTCACAGTGGAACAAAAGAGTTTGCTCAGGAAAGTTTCTGATAGGTCTAGAACAAATTTATCAAACCAGATGCCTTAGCAAAGCCATGGAAATCATATCAGACCTTAGGCATCCTTTGTTTATTTGTCTTTTGATTTTGTAATTTTTCATTATGTATGTTTTTGTGTTGTCATATTTATGTACAGTACATTGTTTGACCTTTGTGTGTACGCATGTTGAAATTCATTGCAACATAAAACAAAAAAGCTGTGTCTGAAACCGCTCACTCATTCACTAATCCCTGATATAGTGTATGGCATTTGAGTGCACTATATCTGCAAAGAGTGAACGAGAACCTGAATTTGGATGCTGACGTTTACACTGTGCGTCGGAGAGTTGGAGCTGTCGCAGAAAAGGCTTCGACACACATACTGATGAAACTCCTTTTATCTTACGTTACTTAATTTTTAAAATAATATTAACAACAATAACGATCATAATAACTTTATTTTGTAATTATATATACCTCCGTGCCAGCTTTGTAGTTTCATCGACTGAAATTGTAACTCTAACGCTCACAGATGACGTGTCGTCGAGTGCCCTCCGGCAACCGTTATTATATCTGAATGAATACGCTTCCTGAACGACGATTAAGGGATATTTTTCAAATCCTCCACTGGATGTAATGTAATCTCTGGTTTAAACTTGTTCGTGCCACACTTTCATGCGCGCTCAGTTCTCTCTCGCATTGGATTGTGGGAAATAGTGCTTCAGCAAACATCGAATGTACACTCGAATTCAGAGAGGATAAAAGTAGTGAATGAATGTAGGGAATGATGTCGTTCACTCAGAATTCGGACACCACTACAAAATGGCCGACACCTGATATAGTGCACTATATAGTGGATAGTGAGGGACTTCAGACAGCTAAAAAAAGTCAACAACATGACAATTTTGCCTCTAAATTACTTAATTTCATCTGAAGCAGTTGAGTTCTCATACAATAGCGTCAGTACAATCAGATTGACAATATTGTTGAATGTTAAGTTTCCCCAACTAAGGCTACCTGTACATCCACAATAATCCAGATTCATTTGAAAACGGCGTTTCGTTTAAAAACTTTGTCCACACTAGCGTTTTCAGGCGTTTTCCGACATTTCAGTATGGATGAGAAACTTCTAAATTCACTTAACTGCGCATGTGTGAAACCTCACCCAGACCATGCAAATGGAAAAATAAATAATAAAGTTTTCGCGCAATTATTCTAACAGGATAATTTCATTTAGCAAAATATCTCATCATCAGTGATGCATCCAGGTCGCACTCAGTCACCATATGTTTGGTCTAAAACACAACTGCTCTCCTGTATCTGCAGGACAGCAAATGTGAGTGCATTTTCTTTCATCTTTGCAGTACTGTGATATGAAGAGTGTGCAAAGTAACATTTTAGCAAAAGTGTAAAATTGAATAGCACATAACAGGCACTATAACGGGTCGGTAAACATGAATATCTAACATGGATCACGACTAAACTTACGTCATCGTTTTCAAAAACCTCCATCACACTATACAACGCAATAAATTTTCTAATTTATCCGCTTTGGAGAGCCTATTCCAAAAGCTATGTTTTCATTGACTTAAAACAGAGCTGCCAACTTTTGAGTTTAACTCGGCGTGAGACTTCTCTCGGGTGGGGGGTGGGGTCTAAATGGAGCATAGCCTATATTTGCACTAAAGCCACCTTTAGTGCCTGTCTTTATAGCAAAAACACGCCCATCACGGAACAGCTACAGTGGCGTAGATTGTAGAGCGTGTAGTTCATGAAAGAGATTGATGCGCTCGGACCTGAGTTCGAACATATGAGATATAAAATGTATAAACTAACATGAAGGTCTCTAGCGTTATATTTTGCCAATGAACTAAAAAACGAAACCATGATATTGCTTTTTGCCTTCATAAAACAGCACAAGACTTTAAACAGGCATTCTGTTTGTGCTGGGTGTTTTAGAGAAACGTGTGCACTTTGCTCACGCGAACACGGAGCAGTTTTTCCTGTGAGTGAGACTGGAAAACCTGTAGAGGATGTAATCGGAGTGTTAACAGAACGCTTAGAGTGCAGAGAGGAAATGGCTTTGACTTCAGTCCTGGTTTTGCGTCCGCGCCGTTAGGAGCTCAACATCTGTCTCGTATGCACGATCGCACTAGACTAGATTAGAGGATATTTGAACTAATTTGCAGTAAAACTAGTCTGATCACGAGTGGCTCAACTGGTGGATTTATAGATAAACTTATCTTTCAGCAATTTTGCCGACTGGCTTAACACTTTAGCGTGAGAAAACGGGGGTGTGGCGTGAGAGCGTGAGAATTAGCTCAATTGCGTGAGTCTCACGCTCAATGCGTGAGAGTTGGCAGCCCTGCTTAAAACACCATCTCAGTGTGGACAGAAGGACAAACCGGAGAGAAAAATATAAGTTTTCAAACGAAAACGTATTAGTGTGGACATAGCCTAAGCATGCCAGAGGCAACAGTGGCAAGGAACTCAATCTCCATTAGGTGAAAGGTGAACGTACCCAGCGCAGCGCCTCTGAAGCATGAATAAAACCGTGATTGGTGTTGCATCATGTTACGTGTGATGGCATACACGGAAGCTACAAAGGGAAGCCAGCACACAACAGCATTAGCTTTCTGTTCTTCAGCAAGCGCTCTCTTACCCCTTTTCCACCAAAAAAGAACTGGTTCGGAACTGGTGCTTGTTCAAAGTTGGTTCGAAGTTGGTTCAACTTGCGAACCCGTGCAGAACCTGTTTGTTTTTCCTCTGACTAGAGCGCCCAGGAAACGACGTTCATTACGTCACTGTGTACGTCGCCATACGTCTTAGCTAGAAACGCTTGCAAGTACATTACTTTGGGATTATCTCTAACTCGTGTACCAAGACGGCTTTAAAAACAATTGAAATATTTAAGTATTTTAATCTTTTTGTTTGATATGTAATTTTTCATATTGTTATATTATTTATATATTTTTTTTATTTTATTTTTTTAATTGTTCTTGCTGTTATTATACGCTATACACCCTTTTAATCTCATCACATTAAACCGCAAACTCAGGGCGGTAAATGGCTTATTTTATCTTGAGGATGTAGATTCACCATTAAAATGTGTACTTTTTAGTAAACATATTTTAAGAATCAGTATTGAAGATCACGATTAATAAAATAATGTAAAAATCATTTTGTCCAACAGTATTCACTATAGTACTGTAGCCTTTATGACCTTGAGCAATACATGAATGAATGTGTGTGAACACATTTTTGTGTGTTTTTATTAGCCTACATGTTTATTTGCCTGTGACAGGTGGCACATGCCAGGTTGTTTTGTTGTTTAAGATTTGCAAACATAGCATTTGGATAATTTATGTAAAAAAAAACAAAAAAAGAGAGAGAGAGAACTGAATATATAGACCTATATTTCACCCTGTACTTTCAGCATATACAGTATGTTCAACATCGTTTATGTTTATGGTTCAGACAAACCTTTACTAGTTCCAGTATATAAATCACATATTAGCCGCTTTCCGACCAAGTAGTTACAGGAACTTAGTTATAGGAACTGTCCACTTCTAAACAGTTCTAAGAACTACTCTCCCCCAAACTCAGCTTTTGCTGCTTGCGTTCGCACTGGCCAAGTGGCCATAGGAACTGGTAGGAGGGGTAACGCAAGCACAGCGATGGACTTTATAGCGTCATCACTAGACGTAGCGCGGCCACATACAACAACAACAAACCAGCATGGAGGAGGCTATTGGATTAATAACGGAGAACGAACGGCGGCGTTTAAAAATGATGCTTGAGTTCTGTACAGAGAAACACAGAAGACAAAGGCTCCAGCGTAATATGATATTAAGTAATATGATGGAAGAAGATAAAAGAGCAGAGCGCAGGAGGCAAACAAAACGACGGGTAAGTTTAGCTAGCATTAGCAATAAGCTGGTTGAATGCGTTATGTTTGTCTTAATCCTCGTTGTAATGTTTTGCAAAAACACACAGCGTATGGCAGACAGTGCGCTACAAGTTCCGTGTCGACAGTGGGCATGACTTAGAAGTTGAACCAATCAACGTAGACCTAGGGAAAGGGAACTAAAAAAGTCCTCGCTCTAGACTAGGTACTGAAAGAGTTATAGGAACTACGGTCTGAGGAACAAAAAAAATCCCCAATTTAGTCCGGTCGGAACACGAGAAAAAAAGGGTTATAGGAACGTTAGGTTCTAGGAACTGCAAAAGTCCCTCCGGTCGGAAAGCGGCTAATGCTGTCTGCTGTGAAGTGCTCTTAAAAATCTAAACTGAATTGAGTTTGACTAACAAAAAAAGGCTTTTAAAAGCATGATGACCACTGAGGTTTGACATGCTCTTAATGCATCTTTATTGGTCTTTATTATACAGAGAATGAGACCAATGAAAAAGTTTCTCAATGCATAATCTTTATAATCTTTACATTTTTGCTTATGTTTGGTTCTCTGGGTCTTTATATTGATATTATTTGAAGGTCTTCAGTTTGATGAGTGTGTAACAATGACTTTGTTCATCTTCAGAACAAAATGGAGTGATTTGTTAGCAATGACAATGTGGCCTTGAGCTGTCAAGACAGTTAACCTCATCTTAATCCAGGGCAGTTTTTTTTTTTTTTTTTTGTAGTGCATATCAGTGGCATTGTGACATGAAATTCTTGTAAATAAAATCCATTGGGACTGGTTGTGTTTTGATAAAGATTATGAATGATGACTTAGAGCTGTTTTGTGGTGTTCTATCTGCTTTGTGGAGTATTTTGAATTGTATAAATGTCATTCTGAGGTTGAATGATATTAGCTCTCCTTGGTAGTCCTATCTTCTAGTTGCATTCAGATTGAATAATAGTCTTGTAGATAATTTTGTAGATTTTTTCAGAACAGCCTTGAGGTTTTCAACAGTGAAAACCAAAAAAAAATCTTACTGGTTGGGGTATTATAACCACACAGCAGAAAAGCTACAATTTCTGATTTTTTTTTCATAGGCTGTCTCCATAAACAAATTACATTATTGCTTCCAAGGACAAAACAAAATGAAAAAGGTCAAATATGTCAATCATTTCAACCAGAGCATTGTGAGTGACTCAGACTTCTGCGGATTGAGATGCCACTCAGGACTGTAAAACATGGAAGCTTAATGGATTTTACATATGATGTGATTTTATGGTTATTATAATGGAAGAGTCAGGGCAAGGGTAAAAAATGAACAAAGCAAAATGTAAGCATTGCTCTTTTCTACTTTATAATAATGAGTAAAACCAAGGTGAATGAAGCAAAGGAAAGATAAGGAAGCAGGAAATTACTGAGATGATCTGCTGTTTTGACTTTCTTAAGAACTGAGGTCAAGGTATCAGAACAGGTGGAGAAATATGATCTCTCAAACACAGGAGAAGCTATTTACAATGATTGCATTAGAAGGTAGGTGATACGTATTCCAAGTGAAAATAGTTTAAATGTATGAGCTTTGGTTAGTGATCTTTGGCCTGCATGGAGAGGTTCTTGGGACTCCATACAGAGACACCATAGCTTCAAAATGTTTTCTGCTCAACAATGTTTTTTTTTTTTTTTTTTACAGCTGCCCTATTAATAAAATTCATTTGTTTGAAAGAAACTTTCCTTAATACGCCTTTATCTGACTGAGTTCTTTAGTGCTCTAAATAAAATCTTTTGACAGTTCGATAACCTCGATTCAGTTTTAGTAATATATTTATGCCTTTTGCAAGACATTGCACTATTTCATGCGTTTTAGAATGAAATACAGTACATCCGGGTGCCATCACTTATTGGACCAGGCTAACTTCGTCCACAGCTCCATGTTCTCTAATTATATTTCATTTAAAAAAGAAAAAAGAAAAGAAATCGAATTAATTCCATGCCCAAACAATTCATCAAGCACCCTTTGAATTTTTCCGTTTCATTCCCTATTGGATTCTAGTCACGCCTACAGCGCACTGCAAGGATCCAATAATGTTAACATTTTGTTACACTTTTTGGATGAATTTTCTTTTCTATAATTTAATTTATTTTGCATTTTTTAAAGTTTGCAATGCAATTGGCTTTATGCCCAGCTGCACTACTTCCTGAACTTCAGCCAGCTCCTTGTTTCCTGTCTGCCATTATTGGCCAAATTGATTAATTCAGGTGTGCCTGACCTCAGTATGGCAACAATAATCAGACACACCTGAATTTATCAATTTGGCCAAAATGCCAGACAGGAAACAAGGAGCTGGCTGAAGTTCAGGAAGTAGTGCAGCTAGACATAAAGCCAATTTTTTACATCAATCTAAGCAAATATAAGAACACATCTGTCATCAAATGGCATCTGTCACAAAAACATAAATACATTATTATTGTTTTTATCTTTTTGGAGTAATAAACATCTAGTGAGGATAATATTTAATTTTTGGCATCAATCTGAGCAAATAAAAGAAAATCTCTGTCATGAAATGGCATACAAAAACATGAAGACATTATTTTTTGTTAGAGTAATAAACATCTAGTGAGTATAACATTTATTCTGAAGTAAAGTTACCAGAAGATGTGGAAGCACCTCTTTGTGGAAGTTTATGTCTTTAATTCAAAGCATTCATGTCTGTAAAATTCTGAAAGGACAACCTGAAGCAACACACACTGTTAAACATCCCTGCAAGTCCTAAAGAAATAAAATAATACCAAAACATCAAACTATATCACCATGGAGAGGATGGAAAGGTCAAATTCATTCACCGTGACTGCAGGAGTGCGAAAGAGGAGATGAAATCTATTTGTCTATTAATTGACATTTGCAGGATGATTCCAGGACATTTTAAATGGGAAATGGATTGGAGGGAGAAAAAGAACGAACGTGAGATAGGATAGAGAGAGAACGAGAGAGAGGGACTTGACTTTTAAAGCCCTTTTAATTTAAACAATTTTCCAAAACATTACAGAGCTAATATACAAATCTAAAATAAATAATTACCAATTAAAAAACATATTTCTCACACAATGTCACTAAAGCATCTCTCAAACCCCACCTCGTTTAGAAAAAAAGTACATTTTCAGTTTGTTTCTAATTTGCAAACTCAAGGAACCTGTTAAAGAAAATTCCAATTTCATACTTTGTTTTTCTAAAAATGGAACCAGTCTTGGACACTCACAAAATAAAGTAAACAGCGTCAGAAGCCTTACAGAAAGAATATTCAGGCAAAACCATCATTAAATTTAGAAAATCATTTGTAGCCTCTGGGCAGTGTTCTCCACTTAAGATCCTCACATTATTAAAGAATAGGAGGTTTGTTCAACAGCCTCCATGAGGGATTCACATCTCTGGGCAGATTCTCCATTTAGTATCTATCATTTTCTTCAACTGTCCAAAGTGTGCCGATTAAACAAAGCTACGATAAACTGTTTTCTTACTTTGGAAATCCCAAAATTCAAACCGCTCTAACAGTAAAACCTTAGTGTTCTCTTCAATTTCCACATTTTTATAGGCCAACTTTGAATGCCAGAAAGTTCTTAGATAACAAACAATTAATTGGAGCAGAATCTATAAAGGAGGTTGGGCTGGGCTTTTAAAGCTGTTAACTACCCCTTCCACTTTATTGACCTAATCTATCTATCTATCTATCTATCTATCTATCTATCTATCTATCTATCTATCTATCTATCTATCTATCTATCTATCTATCTATCTATCTATCTATCTATCTATCTATCTATCTATCTATCTATCTATCTATCTATCTATCTATCTATCTATCTATCTATCTATCTATCCGTCCATCTGTCCATCCGTCCCATTGCCCATTGTCCCATTGTCCATCTGTCCCATCGTCCCATTGTCCCATTGTCCATTGCCCATTCGTCCATTGTCCCCATTGTCCATCCGTCCATCCGTCCATCCATCCATCCATCATCCATCTATCCATCTATCCATCTATCCATATATATATATATATATATATATACACTAACAACTAGCTCCTCATGAACTTTCACACTTCCATGTACATTACTGTACAAATGACGGAAGCACTGTGCGTATTTTCAGTGGGATAATCTTGTGTAAGCACTCTAGAACCCCCCCCTTGACAAACAGTAAAAAAAGATTAATTTTAGAAGAAAAGCACCTTTACATATAGCACCTTTAAATGCAGAAAGTTAAGTCTGATCGGTAGGTTTATGCGTAGGGTTAGTGTAAGGAGGAGATAGAATATACAGTTTGGACAGTATAAAAACATTACGTCTATGAAGAGTAAACGTGACGTGTGTGTGTCTGTGACAACATAGAAGTTGGATTTTGTACAGTGCATAAGCAATCAGTTGTCTAGGGATGTGTGTTATACACTGTGGCATTCTGGTGAGAAACTGAATTGCTGCAAGATAACTCTCTCCCTCTTAATAAAGGTTCTCCCTCTCTGCCTCTCATTCACTACTAAAGATGAATATTTCAGCTGATGGTTACACTGAGGTCCAGCGAAACGTCACTTCTCCAACCCTGTCAATGAGATCTTCTGAAGAGGAAAAAGTTTGTTCTACTTCCTGTGAATCTAAGATGAGAGATGTCAGAACCTTTCACATGCATTAAATCTTACAAGCCTAAGTCTTCATGACAGATCAACTCATCAGATACTGCAGGTCCAGCTGTCTCTCTCTGTGTGTGTGTGTGTTCATGAGGACGAGGAGTGTGTGAGTGACTGAGCGGTGTGTTTGAGTGAGTTTCAAACTTTTTCGTTTTTTCTCTTTCTAGATTAAGGTACATTGGTTGAGCTTATTAATACTACAGCAGTTTTTATTTGCTGACTTTGTCGGCAAAGGAGAGCAGCAATGGGGTCGAATTCTGATGTCTTTGAGCTCTGACCTCACGCCTTGGTCCAGATGTTTATTGGATGAGACCATGTCCGTGGAAGATTGTTTAATTGCTGTTAGTAATGCAGTTGGTGTTTTTGAACATCCTCTGCATTAAGAATGAACAAGTCAGTTGTTATTTTCCTGAGGGAAATGTTTATGGCTGATTTAGTTGAACATGGATTATCTGAGAGATGCATTCATTCCGGTGTTGTGCCGAATCTGACCTCCACCAAATTAGGACCTATAGGGTGTTCCTATACTTGCACTAAAGCCGCCTTTAGTGTCTGTGTTTTTATCAAAACACGCCCATTACGGAACAGCAACAGTGGCGTAGATCGTAGAGCGTGTAGTTCGTGCAAGAGCTTTTGATGCGCCTCGGACCCAAGTTCCAATCCTGCCTTTTGCCGAACATATGAGATGTAAAATGTATAAACTAACATGAAGGTCTCTAGCGTTATATTATGCCAATGAACTAAAATCGAAACCATGTTATGGCTTTTTGCCTTCATAAAACAGCACAAGACTTTAAGAATAGGCATTCTGCTGGGTGATTTAGAAAAACGTGTGCACTTTGCTCACGCGATCAGCATGGTTATCTGGTGTTTCTCTAAATAAAAGCTCAAGGGTTTATTTCTTGCAAGTGTAGAAATAAGGACAAAAGTAATTTTGTCGGGGGAGCAGTCAGTAAAACATAAGATTATCTTTTAAAATCAATTGAACACAGAGCAGTTTTTCCTGTGAGTGAGACTGGAAAACCCGTAGTGGATGAAATCAGAGTGATAACAGAACGCTTAAGCCCCATTCACACCGCCAGCGACACGCAGCGCACAAAGCAACAAGATCCCATTCATTTCAATGGAGTGCTGGCAACATCCGGCGACACGAGCGACAGTGACCGTTGGCGACAGAATGTGGGCGTGTCAAGCGACAAGAGACAAGCAACAGAAGTTGAGAATTTTCAACTTTATGCAACTGAGAAGCGACAACCAATAGGAGAAGACTTTCAGTCAGAGATGTATAAAGTACTAGAAACCCGGACTTGAGTAAAAGTACAAGTGCTCTATCAAAAAAGTGACTTGAGTAGAAGTTGAAGTGCTCTTTAAGCACCACACTTAAGTAGAAGTACTAAAGTATTCAACATTTTTTGTACTTAAGTATTGCAAGTAGTTTATTTTAAAATTCACTAATTAAGTAGTAAAAGTACAAGTATTGTGTCAAAAGTTTGAACTAGCAATCAAATAAGGCGCTTTGGTGGGATACAAATTTCCTTTGGCGGCCGCCAAAAAATGTCATTGCAGGAAAACCCCTGCATTAGTTGTCAATGTGTGTCAATCAATCCCATTACCCTATAAAACTGGCGTGTGAATTAGGCAGCATGAAAGCCAACTTGCAACGAATGATTCAGCTCATTCTCATCCATAGCGTCACATACTGTAGGTGACGCTATATGACAAAACGGCGCTAGACTACGCACATGGCACCCTTTATCGTTAATATAACACACGAACCCTAGGCGTCATAAATCCTTTAGTGTAATATGAGACTACCCTACCCCACACCTAAACCTATCCATCACAGCGCATGTTATATTAACAATAACGGGTGCCATGTACGTAGTATAGTGCCGTTTTGTCATATAGTGTCACCTATATGACGCTAAAGGATGAGAATGCGTTGAATGATTCGGACAATTTTTATAATTGTAACGAGTAACTAGCAGAACATTTAAAAAATATCGAAGTAAAAGTGTCAAATTCATTCGAAAATATCTACTGAAGTAGAAGATGAGAAAAAAACAATACTCTAGTAGAGTACAGATACAGCATTATAGTACTTAAGTCCAGTACTTAAGTAGTTCTACTTCGTTACTATACATCTCTTGCTTTCAGTTGAGCTCACATCACTGTCTCGAGTGCAGGCAAGACAGAAAGAGTTTGAGGACGATTTCACTGTTTTCTATGATTTGACTATAACCACATACATGGATAATAAAATGATGCACGGAAAAGAAACTGTCGACAGTCTCAATGAGTTTAATTCATACATTTAACGTTATAGTTAGAGTGTTTTAATTTTATGATGCACGTTTAGCACTGCTGCATTTTACAATTTCCCCTGCATTACGTTGACTATTAGGCACAAGAAAATTGATTACTTGTCAAATTCGAATTACATTTTTTATAATTAGGGACAGTATGAGTGAGTTTAATTTGTTCATTGGTCGATTGTTGATCTAGTAAATGATTTAATCCACTGAACACTGCTGTGTTAATATAAAAACACTCTCCCAACAGCATGCAGTTTCTTTTTAGCCTTAAAAGCCATTTATTCCCAGTCAAATTAAAATTATATAGTTGCATACACTTGTGATGGTCTTAGAGATGGCCAGACGTGCAGTCTTCCAATAACATCAGAGCGACAGCACTGGGAACGACCACAAGCGACATCACAGTACAGAGCCTTGCGACACACAGAGACAAAATCGCTGGCGGTGTGAACGAGGCTTTAGAGTGCAGAGAGGAATGTGCTTTGACTCCAGTCTTGGTTTTGCGTCTGCGCCGTTAGGAGCTCAACATCTGTCTCGCATGCACGGTCACTCTAGATTAGAGGATATTTTAACTAATTTGCGGTAAAACTAGTCGATCACGAGTGGCTCAACTGGTGGATTTATAGATAAACTTATCTTTCAGGTATTTTGCCGACTGGCTTGACACTTTAGTGTGAGAAATACTTGTACATTATATATATATATATATATATATATATATATATATATATATATATATATATATATATATATATATATATATATATATATATATATATATATATATATATATATATATATATATGTATATATATATATATATATATATATATGTATATATATATAAAATGTTTCTGCTGAAGCTCGTCAGGCCAAACGTGAATCGGATCTGACTTATGACTGAAAACACGGAGTAAATCGTCGCCAGAGTGTTTGAATTATAGAGACCTCCGCTGATTTTTATTGTGATAAATTACATTAGTTTTACATTACATTAGTTATTAGTTTTCAGAGATGCTGAAATAATAGTAAACTGTAATGAAATAGCAAGGTGAAATACAACATACATGAGACCAGTGGCGTAGGCAGAAATTTCATTTTGGGTGGGCCAGTGAAAATGTGAGTGGGCCTATAGCTTTTCATAGAAAAAAAATGACTTCAATAATAATTAACTTTAAAAAGTAGAAAAATTAATAGAAAAACTGCAAAACCAGTATATTTGTATTCGGCAAATCATAATGTTCAACCAACAGAGCTCTATAAAGGCTGGATAAAAACCAGTAGACAATAACCTGTCTATTTTATTCAGGCTAATCAGCAGTGTAAAGACAGTTCACCCGAAAGTAAAGTAAGCTAAAATAATAATAATATCGCAGTTAGATCGGCGGGTAAAGAAGAACTGGGCTGTGTGGACTCGGTAGATGAAGGCAGTGGCGTGTCTTCTTCCTCAACTCTCGCTTTTTACAAATAGCACATTAAAGAAAGTTGTTTAGCCATTATTGTGGCGCCGGTGCCAGTGAGAGTTTTCCTGTCGGAACCCCCAGCAACCATAGCAACCAATAACGTTCCGGAGGGAGGCTTTCTATAACTTGCTTCGACAGTTCCATTTTATTTGGGAAACGAATAAAACACACACAGTAGTCAACAATAAATCGGGTATATATTAATATATTTTCTTTAATATATTTGAATAATAAAAATAAACTAAAAATGTATTTTTTATCAAACTTGCCTGGGCGGGCCAGTGAGTAACGTGGCGGGCCAGTGCCGCCCTGGCCCAATACTGGCTACGCCCCTGCATGAGACATATGAAATGAATACAAAAGACTGTTCCAGGATAACAAAAAGTATGTGCTTTTAGGATGTAACTTTTATTTTATGTATTAGATCTACTGTCTAATGTCACTCATCCCACTATCATATTGCTTATAATACACATTTCCAGACATGTTCAGTAATGTTACTTCATACGATCTTACCGTTACACTGAATTTGTTCAGTCTAGTTCACTAACTGTTTTCGTTATCATATTATACATTCACCTATGTTGACATTGCTGATCGTGAAAGATACACGGATAGTTAGTGAAATGCCTTATGCTAGATAGCACCACAAATGTAACGTTATCATGGTACAAGTCGTGGCCTCCTAGGGCAGCAAAGCAAGTGCATTCTTGGAGTTGTTGTCTTTAATCCACATAAGCCAAAAATACATTTTCTGGCTTTTCTCAGTCTAGAAAACTCCAAATTCTAAAATAATTTCACATTTCTTCTACATAAATGTACTATTTTACATATACATTCATCTATCCATAGGTGAAGTATCCCTTTAACAACAGCATACAACTGCATATCTTGGTTCTTTGAAATAACAAAAACAAGGTTACTCACAGCAGAAAGCTTGCAATCTCAGCATCCATTTTCAGGCACTCTAACGTCTCTGGTCTGGAAAGCTTTTTATAAGAGCTTTATAAAAAGCTTTCCAAGAATTGATGCCTGATCGTAGCCCTTCTTTTTTTTCAAATATATTCCTCTGACCTTTTCTCTTTTGCAATTTCTCAGTCATCTCTATATCTACAGGTTTTTCTACAAATGTCCTGCTTGCTGACTCTCTCTCTCCCCCATCATGAGTGTTTACGCCCCCTATTGTTGATTGGCTGCAAGATTGTTGTGGCGCTCTGTCCGATCCACTTTGGGTTTTCTCCAATTTACATGCAGCCAGGATTATGTACAGCACACAATGTACAATGTCAAAAAAAATAAATAAAAAATGCTTTTTTTCAGTACACAATTATTTAAAATTTTCGACAGTTTCTCAGAAATTGCTTACTGTACCTTTAAGTGATTCAGGCTGAATTAATTAATGCAGAAGTTTACAGAGTTCTAAAACAACTTCTAATCAGCTTGAGGAATATCAAAAACATTGTAATACATTTTTTTTATACAGGGGATATTAAAATTATTTGATGAATGATTTTACTTGAAGCATGTAAAATGAAAAACCTATTTAACTGTTAAAAGTACTTTTAATGCTCAAAAAAAAAAAAAAAAAAAAAAATTCTTTGCCAATAATTGTAAGCTTTACAGTTCACCGAGCAATTGAAGCAACTCGGTGCATTATATGCTGATAAACTGATGCATGTTTACATACTGTATGTCTCAGTGGTGGGCCGTCAGGGCCAGCAAGGCCTTCTCTGCTGGCCTAAACACTATCAGAATCACTGACTTGCACTTTAATATATTTTTTCCATGAATTAGCATTAAATTATTCCAAATAGTTCTCTAAATGTCATAGCTTTTCTCTTGGTTGCGCTGCTTTCAGTAGTATGTATTTATGTTAGAGCTTGTATCCAATCATATTTCAGCCATCACGCGTTGCCGGGTAAATAAATCTGCCTGGAGGCCTTCCGAATCGGCTACATGTCATGGAAATGCCAGGTGAGGGACGAAATAGGGACGTTCGCAAACTGGCCCGGACAAATGTCCTATATATATTTGTTTTAAACACAAACATTACATATATAAGTTATTGGCAATAACAGCAAAAATAAAAAAAATACTTTTCTCTCTCTCTGTGTTTCGGATCAATTTCTCTAAATGCTTCTGCAGCAGGTCAGACTCCAGTAATAGCTACGTTTCAATTCCCCATTTCTTTAAGTCTTTTCAAGAGTGTATTTGTGGGTAAATTACAGTGTGAATTTAGCTGCTCTTGAGACTTTCCTCAAAGCTCCATAATTCAAGGTCTTAAGATTGCGTTCAGGTGAGAGCGAGAGCTGTTTGACATGCTTTGAAGATGCAGTTTCTCATGATGACCTAACACACCAGAGGAGACTCATAACCCTTCCCTCCTATTTTCCAAGCCATGATAGCCTCACATTGTGTGATAGCACAGAATGCAGGAGCCATGATGGTGCTGAAAGCAAACAAGGTTGTAAGTTATCCAGACATTTACACGAACAGGACGGATCCTCTGCTAAAGATGACAAGGGCAGGAGGTTTTCACTTGTCTTTTACTGCAGCCAATAAACTTAAGCATACAATTGCCAGGCCTCAGGGTGTCATACTTAACACAGAGTAAAGTGAGAGCTGTTGGAACGAATAAAATCACCTGGGGATTTTATTATACCTTTTTAATGGCTGTTAAGAGAGGCTGACGAAAGCGCCAGTCATATGCGTGTTCGTTTGGTTAGAATGTGGGATGTTAGGTATGAGATATAAAAAAAAGTTAATTTTTTGTTTGTTTGTTTAAAACAATATTAAGGCATTTAAGGCATGTTCCAGAGTTTTCTTTTTAGTTGCAAGCAATCATATGGCTGAATGAGCCACTTCTTAGTTAATCTGACCGTATACGTTTATTAGGGAAAACTTGTTAATTAACTTGTTAATTAAGTCCCAATGAACTGAGATGTTGACATTTCAACTTTACAATTTGTCTCTTCTGGGTAAAACAGAGCAAAAAATTGAATAACTCACCTTTAACTCACCCCATTATCCATATTTTAGTATGAGGTAAAATGTGTTAGCAGATTTAAGAATCTTGACTAACAATATTTATTTAGTTGACCTATACAGCATGTTATTGATTTGCCCCCATCAGCATCGAGGGTTCGACTATCATTAGTACAGTTTGCGTCTTTTTAACTGCCTTTTTGAACTCTGGTTTTACTGTCAGTCTTGTTATGGATGTACCAAAATGAATTTTTCATGGCTGATTTATATATATATATATATATATATATATATATATATATACACACACACACACACGTTTATTCGTTGTTTATTTACTCTATACTACAGGTCAAACTGGCCTTAAAAATATCTGTAGCCATATGAAATTGGAGGCAACCACATACTCATAATCACAATCCAAAACAAAATGCTACACACAAGTATAATATTTTATTTAGATGTCAAGATTTAAAACAGAATGGTCCAACTTTAGCTTTGTGAAATTGTTCTACATAAAAAATACCTTTACAAAACAAAAACGGACTGAATAAAAATGTGGTAACACTTTACAATACGTGTGCACTAATATGCATTAATTCACGCTTAACTAATGCACAGATAATAATGAGTTAATGTATAACTAATAAAGAACTAAATCATTAATTATTGATTACTGCATCAGCAACTAATAAAGAGTCTATATGATTAATAGATTAAGTTATACATGAATTGCTATTAATTCACTTTGTCATTGTGTATTAATTCCTTAATAACATATTTTATTAACTAATAGTGTAAATGAATGTGTTAATTACCACAATTAGTTATAGCTATGCACTTCAGCTTCCAGTTGTCTGAATTAATTAATTATTAGCTAATGATTTGCAAAGGTATCATTATGTTATGACTTTACTTGCTGAGGCACATCATTATTAAAGGAGAAATGAAGCAGTGAATCAAGTTTACGTGATTTACAAGATGGATTTCCAATATAATCAACAATTATATAAGAAACATTATAAATGTAAACATTTAGAAGAAAAAAAGAAAAAACTTTATATCTTTTGCCGCCAGGGCGCTGCCATTGTGCAGGTGACGTCACGGGGTTGGTTGGCTCAAGTTTAACAGGCTGTGGGCATTGAAATCGCGACATCAAACTGTGTTTACACCAGTGTTTTGACCGCGAACGATTAATGTTAGGTACAGTTATTAGACAAAAGACGACGTCTAATGTTATATATTGACAAACTGCACATAGAAACATTGTTCGCGATGTCTGCCGTCATATTCCCGTCTCGTCAACAACATGTAAGTTACGTTGCTATGTAGAACAGCCGGTGGTGGTTTGGGGCGAAGAGCGGATTTGCAACGCCACCAGGTGTCAGTGTGGCTGTTGTATTGCGATGCCCGTCGTGTCAGAGTCCATCTGCTGTCAAGAGGTTGATCTTGAGCATGTATTGCGTGGTCAGTTCTGCATCACCGGCGCACACGTTTATGCTGTGCCCGGAGTTAGACGTGTGGAAGCGGCGATGCCTTTCCCTGAAGGATGTCACAGCGGAGACACTTTTTCCTAGTAAGTTATATGTAACTTAGGCTGTACTAGCACTACCAGTGCGATAATATGGTGATATGTTGACAAACTGCACATAGAAACATTGTTCGCGATGTCTGCCGTCATATTCCCGTCTCGTCAACAACATGTAAGTTACCATGTATTTGTTAAAGGGATGAAACGTCCATATTATCGCACTGGTAGCCTAGTGCTAGTACAGCCTACATACTAGGAAAAAGTTTCTCCGCTGTGACATCCTTCAGGGAAAGCATTGCCGCTTCCACACGTCTAATTCCCGGCACTGCATAGTAACTTAAACGTGCGCGCCGGTGATGCAGAACTGACCACGCAATACATGCTCAAGATCAACCTCTTGACAGCAGATGGACTCTGACACGACGGGCATCGCAATACAACAGCCACACTGACACCTGGTGGCGTTGCAAACCCGCTCTTCGCCCCAAACCACCACCGGCTGTTCTACATAGCAACGTGACTTACATGTTGTTGACGAGACGGGAATATGACGGCAGACATCGCGAACAATGTTTCTATGTGCAGTTTGTCAATATATAACATTAGACGTCGTCTTTTTGTCTAATAACTGTACCTAACATTAATCGTTCGCGGTCAAAACACTGGTGTAAACACAGTTTGATGTCGCGATTTTCAATGCCCAGAGCCTGTTAAACTTGAGCCAACCAACCCCGTGACGTCACCTGCACAATGGCGGCTCCCTGGCGGCGAAAGATATAAAGTTTTTTCTTTTTTTCTTCTAAATGTTTACATTTGTAATGTTTCTTATATAATTGTTGATTATATTGGAAATCCATCTTGCAAATCATGTAAACTTGATTCACTGCTTCATTTCCCCTTTAACTAGTCATTTAGTAATTGTACTAATTTGCACATGAATTTGCATTAACAATTAATTAATCAATCATGTATTAATGCATATTAGTGTACCTGTCATATTATCTGGAAGTTGAAATACAAGGCTTTGGCTCATTCTGGTAATTAACATATTAATTAACACTATTAGTTAAAAAAATGAGTTATTATGGAATTAATCCACAATTACATATTTAATTAATAACAATTCATGTATGAACTAATACATTAGCCTTACAGACTCTTAATTAGTTCCTAATGTGGTAATCATTAATGAATAGCTTAGATAATCATAAGTAACATATTAATTCAGTATTATCTGTGCATTAGTTAAGCATAATGCTTAGGCCTATTAGTGCACACGTATTGTAAAGTGTTACCAACAATGCTAACTCACTCTCTGACTATTACGGAAGCAGGCTCAAGAGATGGATAAAGAAGTTAACAGGAGTTTATTGACAACAAGGTATGGAGACTGACCGTGAGTGAGACGGATAGCTGGAACAAAGAACACTGAACGCTGGAGACAATGGAGAGGAAGACGCTAGAGTGGAGACTGGAGAATGGTCGTTCGGTGAAACAAGGTTAGCGATAGCAGGGTACGTAATCCTCTTCGCATGAGCGAGTCAGGGCGGTGAACAAAGGTGAAGAGTTTGTCTTTATAGTGGTGGTGGTGATGAGGTGCAGGTGAGAACAGAGCAGAGTGATGGGAAGTAAAGTGCAGGAACCTGGCAGACCTGTAACAGTACTCCCCCCTCCCAGTAGACACGACCTTGCGCCATAGATGATCTGAACCGGGAGGGCCCTGTTGGCGATGTTGGACTAGCAGGTGACCAGGGTGGAGCTGGCAGTTCGGGAGACAAGGGTGGAGACAGCCCTTCAGGCGGCCATGGCAGAGACGGCCAGGGTGGAGACGGCTCCCACATTATGCATTATAGGAAATTATTGAAGTGCAATCAGACAAAAAGATTACATTTCACACATTGACTGCGTTTACATGCAGCCAATAACCCGTTCAAAACCGGGATATTAGCAATAACCCGGTCGCAAACGGCCATGTAAACACCGGCAAAAACCTGAAAAATGCTCATATCCTGGATTTTAAAAACCGGGATTTTATACCTGGGTACCCCTTTCTAACCCGAATTTTTGGTCATGTAAACGCGTATCGGCATATCCCCATAGTGATTTGTGTTCTGCGCATGTTCTATTCGCAAGGAATCTTGGTCTTTTGAGTAGAGAAACTTCTCGGCGCATACAAAAATCCGTGTGCAGTATACCGGAAGTAAACATGGCTACAGCACAGCATACTTTTGGAGTGAGCTCAGTAACGTTACCAGCATCTAAGCGCAAACAAAGGCGATCACTATCTGCCCCCAACTATTCATTATCCGCATTCTGCTGTTGTTGTCTTTGAATACAGAAGGAAGAATCGGAAATGAAGCATTTTGTGTCTAGACGCTAACCGTGCATCGCCGTTTACATCGGGATATTGCAATTCCATGTATACAGGAGAAACTCTCTCTGCTCATGCATGTAAACGGGTTATCCCTAATGTTTCAGAAACCCAAAAAGTGACCTTAACCCGACCATAACCTGAAAATTGGCTGCATGTAAACGTAGTCACTGTAATCCACAATTTTGGGTAATATAATCTATTAACTAGTTTTACAGTTTTCTTGTGAAAATATTCTATAGTATATGCATTTCTTAATTTATTTATAATATGCTGATTACCATGTTTGCAGGAATATCCCCTTAGCTTTGGAGCATGTGCGTCTCTTTCGGAATAAAGTAGGAAACATGGTCAGTGATTCCTAGCGTGTGATAAATATTCATTGTTTACTCTGAACGTAATCAACTACTGGGCGGGTAGCATCTAAATCAGCATTATGTTCATGCAGTTCGTAAAGAGCTGATATTCGTACATTGTATGATTGTTAGAGCACTTTGTGAGGGTGGAGCATTGAATTGGCTCTCAGTATGTGGTTACTGATGGGGGAGAGGGTTTAATCATATAGAAGGATATCAAGTGCCTGGGAGGGTGTAATGAAGCAAAACTGATGGAATAAAACCAATAAAGCTGTGTTTACACCGTGCACCAGTTTCACACTAAAACGGCTCTTAGTTGATGAGTCAGAGTCTCTACTCTATTTGACCTGCTGGGTGTAAGTGCCGACTTGCATGTGGGTGTTCGGTTTGCACGCCAGATTAAGTCAAATCGTATTCAGTCAATAACTTCAACTTAAAATTCAGTTCAGCTTATGACCAAAGTATACATTCAGGTCATATCTCGCAGAAACATTTTAGGATCGATCACATGCTGTGTCTCAACGTTCGCTCTGTGTTACTGTTTTGTGGATCGTTCATTTAATTTCTCATTTATGTCTGATCCATAACAGAGCTGTGAGGTAATCAATGACTCTTGACCTCTAATAAAATAACACAAAGGCAGAAACATTGAAATTAAATATATTAGTCACAAACATTTTTAAACCGCACTAAGCAAGGACATCTAATGTAGATAGAGAAAGAGCTATCCATTAGCATTCACATTTATGTCAATAGCTGTTCAAAGCAATTCCACTAGCTGAAAGAACTTATTTTACAATATTGCGATATAATACAATATTGTTTGATTTATTTAATCTAAACCATTCATGTTTTGGTTAAATCTCTTATGCTCACCAAGGCTGCATTTATTTTAAATAAAATAATTTTTTTCTTTTGGCTAAGCTCCATTTTCAGTATCAATATTATTCCAGTCTTCAGTGTCTCACGATCCTTCAGAAATCATGCTAATATGCTGATTTGCTGCTCAAGAAAAATTTGGATTATTATCAAAGTTGAAATAGAAAGAATAGAAATTGAATAGAAAGTTTAATAGAACAGCATTTGTCTGATATTTAAAGCTTTTATAACTACACACGTTTTTGTAAAGATTTTTTTTTCAGCAAGAATGCATTAAATTGATCAAAAATAACCGTAAAACATTTATAATGTTAAATATTCTGTTTCAGATAAATGTTATATTCATATATTTAATGTTATATTCATTTTTTTATTCATCAAAGAATCCTGAAAAAAAAACTAATTGATCATACGGATACATTTTTTCTTGAGCAGCAAATCAACTTTTGTCACGTGAGGTTGAAGCAGACGAGGTAGTAGGATCCATTTGCAGATTGACTTTATTTACACCAATCAGGAATCAGAAATAAATTATATATTAAAGTAGGCTATATCCAAATAGAAAACTGTTATTTTACATTTTAATAATATTTCACACTATTATCACATAAAGACAGCCTTGGTGAGCAGAAGAGACTTATTTTAAAAACATAAATATCTCACTGATCCCAACCTTTTGAACGGCAGATTACATACTGACAGAATCTGTTTTTGAAATTTTGAATAGTTTGGATGCTCACAAACCCTTTAAAATGTCCATGTACACTCTTAGAAAAAAAGGTTCTATGTAGCATAGGGTGCAAAGGACCTTTTATGTAAAAAAATTATGATAATGAACTGTAAGAACCCTTTTGGCACAGAGGTTCTTTATAGGCTATTATTCAGTCATATATTACATTATTTTGCAACATTTTTCAGTTGTAATTAAATTATTGTTTATTAAACTGTTGTAGTAACTTAATATCCCATTTTAATCATGCTGATTTTTGGAGGATAAAAACTGAAATGGCACTCTTCATGTGATATTGATTAATTACATTTTTTGAACCATCTTGAATTTTGTGATCATTCACATGCATTGCATTTTAGGGGTTCCAAATATGTAGCGCTTTAGAACCTTTTGAGGTTCTATATAGAACCTTTTCTTCTAAGAGTGTAGTCCTGAAGGCAAATCCTTTACTCTAAATGTTTCATTTGATCTTTGGTTTAACAGACCATTGCTACTGATAGGCGAATCACAACAGCTCAGTGTGGACGCAAGTGCACTTAGGACGTATCGAATCCACTTTTGCTAGTCTGAACGACGGGACAACTGGTCGGCGCGCCTACGCATGGTCTATAAGGGTTGTCCCTTTCTCTTAAAGGGGGGGGGGGGTTGACTGTCGATTTCACTTTTTTGATTTTAAATAGTGTGTAATGTTGCTGTTGGTGCATGAACAGTATCTGCAAGTTGCAGCACTGAAAGTTCAGTGTAAGCAGAGATATCGTCTTTTAAAAATCAGGAGGTATAATTGCCTACAAAACGACTCCAATTGGGACTACAGCTGGGTTATGGTACATCACTAACCTACACATTTCCATCAACCCTCCCTCCGGAATATGCAGGAAAGGGCATGTGCATATTTCTGCGGCACGTGAGAGTGAGTTGTGTTCATCCAGCTGTCAGGTCTTCTGTGTGCAAGCTTCCCACGGATGCTACATTTCGACAACAATGGATACAATTTATGTTTGAAAATGACGATGGTAACTCTAGCTCTCTGTGCTGCGGATTTACGGAAGACAGCTTCCAGAATCTCCACAAATTTAACACCGGATTCAACAAGAAACTGTTTCTAAAACATGAAGCTGTTCCAACTTTAAAACCAGAGGCAGCAGTTGTTGGGCCACAACCTGTAAGTAGGCTAAGACATTCATCATTTTAAATGTATTTGCATGTATAATTCCAGACGTAGCCTTGTGGTTTTTTTTGTGTGTTTTTTCAAATGCCAGCGCTGGCTTTCATAGCCAGCGGGCTACTAGTTATGCTATTGTGTTCTGATGTTGTAAATGTATTTTTCATGTATACATGCTTTATGACTTTATTTTCGATTTGTTCAAGAACGTAAACTTGCCAACGCTGTTTGTGTTTAACATTAGTAGCCAGTCAGTTGCAGTGGTGGTAATAACGAGAAAATACTCTCGTTGACTTTACTTAAGTATTTTTTTCGATATCTGTACTTTACTCGAGTATGTTTTATTTGCACCTACTTTCACTTTTACTCCACTACAATATTAAAGGCAAAATTTACTTTGACTCTTAGACATTTCCCCATGCCCGCTTCGAGCATTCATTACACTTGGCTCTTCCAAACTAATGAAAACTGTGGTTTTCTTTAGAAAAAAGAACGCGATTGTGCCTACGCCCTTTGTTAGCATACCCACATAGCAGTTTGTTCAGTTCGCCAGTTCAGTGGAAGATGACTGACCATAGAAACAGATAGCACTCTTCGCTGTCAGCAGAAATGATCCCATATTTCGCACAGGGATCACCCAATGGCCATATCTCAAGGATATGTTCCGAATTCACTGAAGTTAAGTAAGACTCATCGGCTGAAATGTCTTCTTCTGCCTGCCTACGACTCGTGTTACAGTGCTTTCTATCAGTTCAGTTCTGGCGCCCTCGGTTTTATCTGTAGCCTACAACGCGTCACGTAGCCTACACATCACACGTTAATGAATAGGTCTGGTCCGGGACACTGCAATTCACCAAAGTTCATTATTTGCATAAGCCTTGCCGGTTAAACATTTAATTCACGTGCTTGATGCGTGTGTTCTTAACGTCCGCTTTCCTGAGCGCAACAACCCCAGCGCCTGAATACTAGACTGAGTTCTCTTTCGAGTCTTGTTATGCTAATACTGTAAAATACACACAATGTTCACATAAAAATAATTGGCTATGACTAAAGTGAAAGCAAACATTTGAGAGAAAATCTGTTGTACATGCGTCTATATTAAACGCGTTCGCGTGTGGTCTAGCGAACACTCAGCAAATAGTGCTGCTGCTTAGTAGCCCACTTAAAGGGATAGTTCACAAAATAAATAAAGAAATCTGTCATTATTTACTCACTTAATGTTGTTCCAAACCTGTATTAATCTCTTTCTTGTGCTGAATACAAAAGAAGATTTTTCTTTGAATGTGGGTAACCAAACAGTTGCTGGTCCCCATTAACTTCCAGCAGAGAAAAAAACTATACACTGGGGACGAGACAACTGTTTGGTTACCCCACATTATTCAAAAAAACTTTTATTTTCAACAGAAGAAAGAAACTCTGGGTTTAAAACATCTTGGAGAATAAATTAAGACATTTTTTTCATTTTTGAGGGAACTATCCTTTAGTGTTAGTACAAAAAAATTAAAAGAAAAAAACACAAGGAGAAAATCACTCACTGATGAAGAACTTTAATAGTAAGCTTTAATAAGAATCAATAGTAGTGAAATCATGTAGTGTTTAATTTAATATTTGTTTTTTAATTACTTTCTTCAATGCTACTGTTAAAACACCCTACTGCATTTGAAAAAAGCACTGTTTATTTAATTTGAATATTAATTTGTGTAATGTTTATCTTGTTAATTTTTTTTCAATAACAAAGAAAATTATGGCAAAGATTTTTATCTTCGCCACTGGCCTAAATGTATGCCTTTCTTTTTTCTTTTGTTACCTAAGGCTTTGTTTTTAACATAGGGCACATTAGTTTGGCTGTAATGAACATCCACTTGCAAAATAGTAAAACTTCAAAATAATTGTGATAAAAAAATTTCGTGATCGTGAATTTTCCTAAAAAAAATCGTGATATGATATTGTTGCCATAACGCCTAACCCTTAAAATGAAGTATAGCATTATTTACAAACCAGTTATTTAAGAGTTGTCAGTCATTCATAAGATCACTTAAAAACGTAGTAAATACAGGTAGTTATAAAGCATTTACTAGTGGTCAGTTAACTATGTGTGTGAGCTCATCTAAAGTGAGTATTCATGCCTTGTAAAGCATTTATAAAGGAGATTTAAAGGAGATCAATCTTTCTAAACAGTAAAATGTAACAAACACAACACAGTGCTATAGAACATATTTATCAGCCTTTAAATCTCTCTGTAATTGTCTTTTATTATTGCAAATCTAACAAATCTTAATTGCAGTAATCTGAAAAATGATGTAATCTCATCATTTGTTCAATTAAATAATTGCAAACCCCCCTCAAAATAATTGTTCTGCTTAATTATGTATATTTACAGTTCATTGGAATGTTTACTTTTTACTTTCGGTACTTAAGTACTTTTTAAAATCGGATATCTTTGTACTTTTACTCAAGTGATGTTTGAATGGAGGACTTTCTACTTTTACTGGAGTAATATTTTATTTAAGTATATATACTTTTACTTGAGTATAACTTTTGAGTACTTTACCACCCTGGTCAGTTGCTATTGTTGCCAGTCAGATGCTATTGTGTAAAACAAACGAGTATATGGTTAAAAAATGGTTAAGCAAATTATCATTCAGAAACCTTTATTAAGAGCCGTGTGTGGCTGAGGTTCTGCTTGACTCGATTCCATCGTGGCTTTCTCGGTCTGATTCTACCTCACTGATACTGCAGTCTCGACATTATTATTTACGTGTATTCACCGTCTGGTATCCACCTTTGGCATGCCCGCTTTCGCCCGTAAAGGTAATGGGCGTTAACCTTCCGGACAACGTGAGCGACAGTTTAGCCAATCAACAACACACCGGCCCAAACTGAAACCAATCCTGAGCCCACTCGATGGATTTCCTGAGGGAGTGTTTTCATAGAATCAGGAAGTGAACCGCTCGTTCAGGGACAGAGGAGAGCGCGGCTTACATTAAAGGTGAAGTTTATGAAAAATAAGACTTTTAAAAAAAAGAAAACACACGAATATATGCTCATATTTGCACCCCATAAACACAATCATGCAAAAAAAAAAAAAAAAAAACAGTCAAGCCCCCCTTTAATGAGAAATGGGTGGTGTTTGGGCATAATGTGCAATAAACCAATCAGAGTTCCCATTCCCTTTAAAAGCAAGTTGCACTCGCGCCATGGTGGATTTGCTATTTACATGGTGGGAATTTGCATGCGGAAAGACTACGTGCTAAGTGCATTTGCTTCCAGAGAGCAAAACGGATCTGCTCTTGTGCAAGGTTAAAGGAGAACTCCGGTCAATTTTAACATTGAGCTATTTTTTTGTACATTTGGAGTGCTGTCAGTACAGACAAAAACGACAAAAAACGGTGTGGCCTACACCGTGTTATCCTCTTTTTAAAATTTGCACCCTGTTGACTTCAATGGGGCAAGTTCTAAACCTGCTTTTAGCCTCTTAACATCTTCTGATTTGTCATTACGAGTGCACAGCCATGTGAGTTGTGTTATTAAGAGTAACCACGGTCAATCTGACTGCAGTAGATAAAAAATTTACTCAATGTTAAAGTTTACCTATGTTAAATGACAAGCTGTTTAACATTCACCAATGTTAAAGTGCAAGCGGACCATCAACGGGACAAGCCGAATTCCACCATATCTTTATGTACAGAATAAAAATCTTTTACATTTTGATCCTTTCATTTTTAACATTTGGCATGTTTGTGTGCTGCTGCTGCATCCCAGTGTGTATAATAAGCAGAGTGTATGCACGTTGTGGACACGCCTATAGGCACACATTACTAATGTGCCCTTTAAAATAAAAAAAATAAAATAAAAATAAAATAAAAAATCAGTTGCCTCAAAATACCAATGCGCAACAATGCACCTGAATACACCTCATTTTATTTTCATATACATTTGCTTTTTAAACAACATAGCACAGAATGTGAAAATGATAACTGCGTCGGGCTGAAAATAGCAAAAATACTGGTGCCTTATTGCGTCAATTGTATATTAGGGTTCAGTGTCTTCAGTATTATTTAAAAACAATGTCAAGCCAAAACATTGTGTTTTGTCTTTATTTGATCATCACTGCATCTATATGAGAACTAGGTCATTTTTAAAAGTCCTTTAACAAAAGCATCTGGAGAAACTGCAAATGGGCTTTGTCACCTTTTCTGGTGTTTTAAAAAGAAAGGATGAAGTCAGGCGTTTCAGATATGCCAGCTGTATCTTGCAACTCATTAATTCCTAATAAAAAAAATGGAATGAATATTCACTGAGAGACAGGTGGGATCTCATTAGAACTAAAATGAAGTTGTCTTTCAGAATGTCAAGTACTCTTTAATATTAATAACCTAAAAGACTGCAAAGTCGCAAGGTGATAAGAGCAAATAAACAACATATGTTAAACATTAGCTTTTGACTTGCATGGCGTAATTAACAGATATTGAGATAAATGGGTGGAGAAAGAATTGATGAAGAATTGTTGTGCAATGACTGAGGCAGGATATCATAATTTTGTTGAGTAGCTATTGTTTGATTTTAAAGTCTCTATTTTTTTTTGTCAGGTGACCTGTTTTAGTGATAGGCTATATCCAAATACTGATGTCCAAATCATACTTAACATGTGGATTCAGGGGTGATGTTTCTAATAAGAAGTGGTCACTTCAGATGTTTTTTTTCATTTTCGTTTTTCATTTTATTCATTGTATTAAGGAACCTTCGATTCTGGTTTGGCTCATGTGAGGAAGTTGTTAGTTTCTGCAATGTGACATTCACAATGAGCTGGACTGAGCTGCGGGCAAATACTTAGGTCTGTTCTGTTCAGATGGTGCTGTTTATCATTCTCTTGCATAAACCACAGAAAGAAGAGAATGGGAGAAGTGTAAGTTTGGGCAATGCTGTGTACATCTGGCAAAGAAACCTCTACATTCATTTACCTGCTTTGTTGGGAGGTTTCAGCATTGATTTAGCATTTTCATCCCCAGAGCCAGATGGTGCTCATGAAGCATCCAAAACTTTGGAAGGCAGACCTGACAATCTCATCATCCCCACCATTATCGACAGATACTTTGCTGTTCATCTTTGTGGCCTCCACAGTTTTCTTCTTCTTCTTTTCTTTTCTTTTTCTTCATTCTGAATGCATTGAGCAGAAATTTGGGAACAGCTTTAGTCAATTAAAGCTTTATTTGTATAATAACGATGTAACGACACTAGACAAAAGGTGTTACAAGAATTGGATAATTAAAATATTTTAATATCAGAGTAGTAAGCTTATACCCCTCATTCCTCATGCACTGAATAAATGCCAGATCCCGACTAGAGACATATCTGTATTGACACATGGTAAGATGGGATGCCACTTGTGTAATACAATAAGTTTTAGTGAGTCCTTGAAAGGTCAATATCGTGCACTTCTTTAAGGACTAGAAGGCTACAGTGTTACTCTAATCAACTAATTGGTTTGTCTTCCCAGGACAGCAAGCTGCAGTTTCTTGTACATCTCTTGTTATTGTTCCATTTCTGTGAAACAATAAAAGCATTTGCTATTTACTTAATCCTAGGTTGTGTTTGTAGTCATTTTGACCCGAGAGGATATTTCCTTTCCTCGAAAATACTAATAACATTATCACATTGAACTAAAACTTACTGACTTTACTCAGCCAGGGTCTAACTGTGTTCCGAAATTTCAATGAGGCCCACGATCAGGTGAGAAGGTCAATCTCAACATACAGTCCTGTTACCTAAACGTTTTCTTAGATTTAATTGTTTTATTTTAAAAATATTAACTTTTGGTAAGGCACTAGAAAATGTCTCAGTGTCCTCACGCTATTAGCATCAATGCTATGTGGCCATATGCCATATATTTGATAACTTTTTGCTTAAAAACTCAATCCTGTTACCTTCAGTCCTGTTACTATTTGTTTATTTTTCTAAAAAAAAAAAAAATTAAACCACTATTTTTTATCATTTTTGTTTGGCCCATAATTTATACAATTATTTAATGAATTAATTCTAAAAATAAAATTATAAGCTTGAGGCTTCGGTCGTCTTTAAAATGAAAAAAATGTCTTTGTGTTTTTTATATCAAAATACACCTTGCTTTAATAGTGATTTTATTGGCAAAAATATCAATTTTTTGAGCATATAACCAACAATTACTTTAAAATAAACACTTTCTTGTGGGGAAAACAAAGGAATTAATTGACATGCTTCTAAACTTGCTTTTTAAATGACACATGGTTTTTGGTAACAGGATTGAGAAAACATGCGTCCATATTCTGCTTAAACCTTGTAAAAAAATAAGTAAAGTTGCCTGAGATTGACCAATACACATTTTGAATAGTTAAATATGTGTAGTATTAGATTCAATGTTGAAAAAGATCAAAAATAAAGTTTATTTTTGAAGAGTTACAACAAGCAAATGTCACCCATTTGGTGGAATGGCCATTCTATGTTTATGGCCAGTTTACTACAGATGAAGCTGGTCATAATCCAGGCATTTGTGTTAACCTGCTCACTGATGTATTGGAAACGTTATCAGGGGTTTTGTGTGATGTGAGCCAATTCGTGGCTGGTATTGCTAATTAGTGTGCTCTAGGTGTTTGGGTAATTACGGCTTTGTTGAAGTTATTTGTCTCATAGCTGGAAAAGGATGGCACAATTGCGCCAACCCCTCGCCCTCCTGTAGTGAGGTTAGGACATGATCCATGAAGTTCGGCCTGGGCCACAGCTGAGGATGATACCATTAGGGTCTGAAGCGTTCATTAAAAACTCCATAAAAATAACCATATAAATTAATACCAAAGAGCTGCTGACAGTGAGTTTAACTATGCAAGTACATGGTTAATAGTCATTTATGTTCAGTAGTCCCATCAGAACAAATGGGTGCAATTGTAATAATTCCACGTTTTTTGTAATTGGTGGTTAAATATTACGAGATTGTGGCATTTATTTTTGCAGAAATATAGAGTCACGATTGTATGTTCTTGTGTGATACGTGGTACATGTTCCTCAGTTTGTGTGCTCTCTCTTTATTCATATCTCTGTCTCTTGTCTCCGTTTTTTTTCCAGTGTATTCATGAGATGATGGTGATTTTTCATGATCATTCGGACATTAAATCTTCGGCACCTCCGCTGAGGCAGTGCCGTTCCTTCGATTTCCTCCAATTTTCTCTGGGGTAATTACTTTCTGTCACTCCTTCTCACCCTCTTCGTCTGCGCCCATTTCCGTTCAATCATTCCAAATCAAATTCCTCTCTTTTCTGTCTTGCTATCAAGGAGGAGACAAGAATTGGCCACCTTCAAACACATATGAATGAATCTGGCCCTGGCACATTTTTTTTTGTGGCTGTTTACCAAAGCGTATTGGTTGTCAGTCTGAAGGAATGAGAGAAGAGAAAGATGAGAGATCCAGAGATGAGAGGGACACACTCTAAACATCAGTCACTATTAGTTTGTCTCGCTCCATCTGCTCTGGGCTCCAGTCTTGAGATGAACATCAGGTCAAGATGTAAGTCTGCTTATGCATATTATTTTGTGAATATGCTTTCTTTTCTCTTTCCGAAAAATAAAGAGGAATGCATTTGCTGTCGCTGCCCTTAGAAAACATTCGATGAGTATGGATTTTTTATTAATGTGTTTCCTCTTCGCATCACGCTCAAGACAAGCCATTAATGTGTCCTTATGCACTGAAAGGAAAAGCTTTTCACACCGTTGATTTTTTTTTTTTAAGATGCTGTGCTGAACTATCAATTCCCAAGATAAATCTGAGGCTGGATTCAAATGTCATTTTCAGCTTATGGTTAAATCACCTGGAAATGAATGAATCTACAACACAGACACATAGATCTAAAGACTAACTTCACAACATGCATTGTTATTATTTAAATTTTAAGATTTTTGTTTTCATAGACATCATTAATTGACTACCAAACATTTAGTTTGAACTGACAATTTGACAACATTCAGCATATTTGGTTTAAAGGAGTAGTTCACTTTATAGAAAAAAAAATAGAATGCTATATGACAAAACGGCGCTATACTACGCACATGGAAGCCTTTATCGTTACTATCACACACAAACCCAAGGCTTAATAAATTCAATAAATTCTTTAGCGTAATATGAGACTACCTGACTCATACCGCACACCTAAACCTAACCATCACAGCACGTGTTATATTAAACTGATAACAGATGCCATGTGCGTAGTATAGAGCCGTTTTGTCATATAGTGTTCTATATGACAATAAAGGATGAGAATGCGTTGTAATTTACTCACCCCCATGTCATCCATGTCTTTCTTAGCCTGGTAATACCAGACTCTGCTACTTCACTTTGCTTCGTAGATCAGAGTCTGGAATGGCATAATAGAGAAGTGTTTTCTCTCTCTGCTAGGGGGCGCTTCTCTGAAGTTTAAAATCATTGGTTACCCGTAAGCCAATCAGATAAGTTTATTTATGATGAATGTTATGCGCCGTCACAGCCGCATCAAGACATTATGCATCAAACTCAAATCTATGATCGAACTTCCACTGTAAACAGGGAGCGCGCTTTTGTAAGGGCTGCAAAATGTGTGCCAACCGGGAATGAACAATTCACAAACTAGGTTATTTATATGATTTACTGAGCTGCGGCCACCCAGCAGCGTCAGCGTGCCCTGCTCTCACGAGTCATGACTGATTTAGATTCCGCCATCCCCAGTGCCGCCAGAGCGAGCCCCTGCTCTCGCGAGTCATGACTGGTTAATAGAAAGTTCATTTTACTGACTCCCTGAGTCATTCGAGTCATTTCGTTTATTTAAGTGGCTTTAAATGTTATAATTTTAACAGCCAAATTCCCGATCACATCCACCTACGCAATGTTGATCATATTCTGAATTAAGAAATCATAATGCAGTAAAAAATGATTTACAGGGAACATAAATAATCACTTTACCTTCCGAGTCTTACGTTCATTTGTCACGTGACAGGCAATGAACAAGATCGCTCATGAATCACATATCTGGGACTATAATATGAATAATATGATAATAAGAGCACGCCAGGAGCGTTCACAGCCGAGGAGACCGACGTTCTTTTCATGGCCGGTAAAAGACAGAAGTGACGTTGAATGGGGGTAAGTTATGTCCTTATAGTTATGCATATTATGCATTATGGCCAAACAGGTCTGATCCGTCATTACTACAATTAGCCTGAAAAAATTGGGTAGCCTAAATGTGTAAGCTTGAAGTGTTAATATTTTCCTTGTTATAATGTATGATTTGCAAAAATAAAAACGGCTGCATCTGTGTTGTTGAGAGAATCAAATTGTATGCGCGTTGTGCAAGCTACATAATGGCCAAGCATGCTGGTTGTTGCTGGTATACGTCTGCAAAAAGAGTCGGCAGAAGTGCACGCGCCAGTCCTGGCTGTAAACACTTGATGATGCGAGCGAAGTACCAGAGGAGTGAACATGGCTGTAAACGACTTTTGCTTCAGTTTGAAACACCCCGGAATGTTCTCCATAACAGAGCGAATTGCATCTCGTGGCTTGTTTCCCATTTCTGCGGTCGTTTCGGTTTTCGAATTCCTCTAACCTACAATGTAAAACTCGGCGCTTAGCGTCTACGTCACGGCTTTCAGCCCGCCCTCTGTTTGTTGATTGGCCGGCTGTTTTCAGTCCGGTGGAAAACTGAAAGATAGGCTGCTATCTCAGACTGACTACAGGAGCGAAATGAAATTAGCGGAAGTAGGAAGTCTGACGTAGTCAGGCTATGTCTTTCTTCCTTCAGTTGAAAAAAATTAAGGTTTTTGATGAAAACATTACAGGATTTTCTCAATATAATGGACTTTTTTGGGAACCAAACAGTTCAAGGTCCAAATGAGAGTTTCATTGCTGCTTCAAAGAGCTTTAAACAACGCCAGACGATGAATAAGGGTCTTATCTAGCGAAATGCTGAGTCATTTCAAAAATAAATAAAAAAGTTTAAAGTTTTATAAAGCTCAAATGGTCACCTTGCTCTGTTCTGTGACTGAGCATCTCGTACTCTCCTGTTCAATCTCCGTTCATCAAAATGAATAAATCTTTTTAGTAATGATATCCGAAGGGTCCTTTGTTACAAGACCCTTATTGTATCGTTGTGTCGTTTAAAGCCCTTTGAAGCTGCATTGAAACTCTCATTTGGACCTTGAACCGTTTGGTCCCAAATTAAGTCCATTATATGGAGAAAATCCTGGAGATTTTCTTCAAAAAACATAATTTCTTTTCAACTGAAGAAAGAAAGACATGGACTTCTTGGATGACATGGGGTGAGTAAATTATCAGCAATTTTTTCAACTACTTCTTTAATTAAATTATAAAATATCATATATTTTATTTAAATCACCACTCATTACATTTGCAGTAGTCTACCAATTAAAAGTTTGGTGTCTATATATATATATAAAGCTGAGATTTCAGTGTCACATGATCATTCAGATCCTTTGCGCTCCTAAACCTCTCTCCTTTTTATATAAAGTCTATGCGACGGCACTTGCAGAGAACAACATGGAGTCTGATTACACCAAAAAAAAAAAAAAAAAACGACCTGCCTCCAGCACAACACACACACTCCAACACAAACTCCACGAACATATAAAAAACAAAAAACAAAAAAAATCTGCTGAAGCTCATCAGGCCTCATCAGGAATCGGAATCAACTTAGGACGAAAACACAGATCAATGCCGCCAGCAGCGTTGAATTATGTAAGACCTCGGATTTAACACTGTAAAAAAAATATTGTCAAATTAACAGTAACTTACTGCAACAATTATCCAGTACTTGCTGTATTTCATTCAACTGTAAAATTACCCGTAACACTAACTACAGTACTTGTTAAGCATACTGTAAAATTAAATAACATTATTTTACTGTAATTTCTTATCATATTGAAGTACAGTAATTACACTGTTAATTTTTAATAATACTGTATAGTATTTTACAGTTATGAAATGTTATTGTATTTATTTTATAGTGCTACTGTGTAACCTGTAGAATGCAAAAAAAAATATCATGAACAGGTCAAATAGAAAAGATTAAAGGCGCTATCAATCTTTTAGAAAGATCAATCTTTTAGAAAGACTCATCCACCCACTCCTGCTGGGTAAAACAGCCTAAACTAGTCTATGGGCTCTCACTGGTTTGAGACTGTGTAATTGGTCAGACTGGTCTTTTGCTCATATATGCTGATTTTAAAGGGTTTTTGGCTGCTTTCTATCTAGAGGACCAGATTTGCAGGGCTGAGAGACATGTATAAACTAGCTTTGACGAGTCAAACAACCAATCCAGATGAGTATTACAAAATGACAAGTTATCCAGTGTCCTTTAAAAAAAAAAAACCTCATCATGCACATGTGCCATGAAAAACTTGCATTACGGTATTTAATAATCATTTATATGCAGACTTATTGGGTAACGCTTCAGATTACAGCCCGGAAAGTACTGTGTAATTAAGAGAAATTTACAGTGTAACTTTCTGTAATTATAGTGTACCTTTAAAGTACTTACATGTAAGTATAAGGGAACAATATGAGAAATTTGGGGAATAAAGGGATAACAACCAGGAGAATAGGCCTTTATCACAGTGCTCGTGTCGTCACTTCCAGTGGCGGATAGTAGCGTAAAGCGACTTCCGGCTTAGGCTGTTGCAATGGCGGCGAGCACAGCGAGGAATTGTTGTTGCGTTCCTAAATGTTCTAACAGTTCAACTAAACAGCCGTATCTCAGTTTCCATTCTTTTCCAACCGACGAAAAAGCGAAGAAATTGTGGATTCATGCTATTCGGCGGGATGAAGGCAAAAGTTTTGCAGTTTTAAAAGGTAGTACGTACGTATGCGGGAAACACTTCACAGAATCTGACTACTCGTCAACGGCCGATCGTAAACGCTTGAAACGTGGAGTTATACCGTCCAGGTTCGAGTGGAACAACTGGGGGAGTGTTCTGCAGAAACGATCCAATGTGTTAGATAAGGTAACGTTAAAGCGCCAACATTGCAGTGAACCTGAGATCAGTGACGAACAGCCTGTAGTCTCGTATGGTCCCGTCGCACCCACAGACCATGACTACTCAACACCTCCGTGTCCAGGTCTTTTGGATGCTGCAGCAGAGAGAATTAGAGAGCTGGAGGCTGAAGTGCGAGCTTTGACTGTCTCCCGCATTCAAATAAACAGATTTTGTCTCTCGGATGACGACTTCCGATTTTACACGCGCTTTCCCTCAGAGAAGACCTTCCGGATTTTCTGGGCATCAATAGAACCATCAGCATCAAACCTTATGTATTGGTCTAAGGCACAGAGACATGGTCTAGAGACGGTTCCAGGACCAAGCCCCAACAGAAAGCTTCAGCTTATTGATGAGTTTTTTCTTTATTGCTGTCGCGTGTCTGCAGGTCTACGAGAGAAGGTCTTGGCAGATATATTTAATGTGAGTACGACAACGGTCAGTCGAGTAATCATAACTTGGGCAAATTTTCTGTACCTTGTTTTGGGGTCTTTGCCTATTTGGATGACCAAAGAGCAAGTCAGAGCAACCATGCCAGCAAAATTTAAGGAGTACTGCCCAGATGTTCGTGTTATTTTGGACTGTACTGAGATCAGATGTGAAAATCCCACAGCACTTACACTACAGTCAGAGATGTTTTCACATTACAAAAACTACCCTACCTTCAAAGGCTTGGTTGGTGTTGCGCCATGTGGGGCCATAACCTTTGTGTCACAGCTGTTCACTGGATCCATCTCAGACAGGGAGATAACAAAACAGTCTGGACTTTTAGAACTGCTCGAGCCTGGAGACTGTTGTATGGCAGATAAAGGCTTTACCATACAGCCACTGCTTGAAAATGTGGGAGCCAGACTTGTTATCCCTCCATTCAAAAGAGCAGCCCAATTTACAAAAGAGGAGACGAAACGTACACAATCAATAGCCCGTCTAAGGATTGTGGTGGAGAGAGTCATTCGACGAATTAAAGAAAACCACATCTGGGACTCTACCATTCCGCTCACACTGACGGGGACAGTGAACCAACTGTGGGCAAACTGCTGTGTAATGGCTAATTACCAAGGCCCACTTGATGTAAATGATGCTGTTGTATAAAATGTATATACAGAAAAGAAACATGATTTAAGTTGACATCAAATGTCTGTTATTTCATAACTTTAAGTTTAGTGTTTAATTTGTACAAAAACATTGAATTGTGAAAACTTGCATTTAATGTTGCAACATTTCTTTTAGTAAATAAGCCAAAAAGTTGCAAAATTAGATTTTTTTATTGCACCCCTTTTATACATATGTACAAGTATTGATTACATTAATATGTACAAGTATTGATTGCATTTATATTTACATGTATTGACTGCATTGATATGTACAAGTATTGACTGCATTGTGACAATTAAAAAGTTAAGTTACAAATTCTCATTTATTCATTGACAAT
Organism: Hybognathus amarus; assembly: GCA_030378365.1. Lineage (NCBI taxonomy): Eukaryota > Metazoa > Chordata > Actinopteri > Cypriniformes > Leuciscidae > Hybognathus > Hybognathus amarus. The sequence continues at coordinate 2,519 of JAQIUQ010003598.1, read as the reverse complement.
TTACAGTGAACTTATTAATAGGTAATAATATATGCTCAACCAAAATAGACATTTAAAATATCTTTAAGAGTTGTTTACACAAAAATGGAATGTATGCCATAATTTGTTGCATAAATATCATTTTTGGGTAAACTATTCTTGTAACAGAAAACAAAATCAACATCAGCACTCTTAAGAGTTAGTATGTATGCATGTATATATGTGTGTATGTGTATATATACATACACACACACATATATATATATATATATATATATATATATATATATATATATAAACACACGCATATATATACACATATACATACATACGTATATGAGAGAAGGAGAGAGGATGTCATCTAGGATGGCGCAAGGGTGAGTAAATTGTATAAATTTCATTTTTGGGTGACCTATTCCTTTAACAAAAAACAAACAATCAATCAATCAACACCAGTATTAGTTTAACAACTCCTAGAGTTAGAATACGCATTTATGTATGTATTAAAGAAAAAAATGTCTACTTTGTCCCTCATCAAGACAATTAAACTCTCATCTCTCCAGATGCGCTGAATTGTTATATCTGTTTTGGTATTTGTTATAAAATCACACCAACTCAGTCCTGTTACTGCAAGCTGTCCCTGAACTTGCCAGTAGTATTTGTGGCTTTCCTTTAGTTTTGCTTGACCGTTGACAAATTTTATGTGTGTCACCTGAGAAATGTCATCAACATCAGGGCATTTTACCTCTGCAAGTCCAAAGGGAGGGTTCTCAGTAGGGTCATAGACTCGGCCATCAGGGCTTGTGCCAAGGTGTGGCGCATCAGGATGTACAACAAACCCACACTGTAAAACATTCACATTCATCATACCAGAGTACTGAAATAGAACTTCAGGCTCAAGATCCAGTCCACGTTTCATTGCAGAAGTCTGACGAACCCCTTTGATGATTCGGGCAGCTAGTGCCTGGCTGGTCGACTCTCCTCTGACATGACATACCTCACGGAATCTACTCGATGTAATGCGTGGTGTACGCATTTGGTTCCATAGAGCAGACTGTGACTGATCCCGTGTGTCTTTTTCAATTATTGTGCTTAATTCTTGAGTGACTGCTAAGCTTTCTAAGAACAACATATCATGGAAATCCGGGACAAATTGAAATCTTCCTTCAAATTTGTACCCATCCAATGGAAGCTTAGGGAAAGGAGGGGCTTCGGCATGTTTGACAGCATCCCTTGATGACTGAGCAGGGCACTGATAGGACAGCAAAGAACCTTTGGGTACCAGGCCAAACTTAGACTCCACAAGATTAATCTCTGACAAGCCATGCAGAACCTTGCAGATAAGTGGCTGAGGCCTGACACTTTTTAAAGACTCCACAGAAGAGAGCACCGAATTATTGGGAATAGGACCTAAAAAACGAAAAAATAAAAAAATAATACTTAATAAAAAAATGAAAAAAGCACTTTAATTTGTACATATTTTTGCTAGACATCAAATATAAATGTAATCACCTGTGTAGGCCCTGTAAAGAGTGGACTTAATACCACTTCTGCTAGAGGTTTTTGGCTTCCTCACAAGTAATCGATCCACTGCTTCAGGATGGATTCCCTGTAAAAAAAGTTTAAAAAATATGCAAATTATGTTTCTGCTATCAGAAAGTCAAAACTGTTTTCTTAATGTCCTTGGAGCATTGAAAACACATAGGACAAAAATACTGTATGAGGTTGTCATAATTCATGCATTAAATAGTTAATAGCTGTTTACCTGAGTCCTGGGCCTGTGCCAAGTCTGTAGAGTGCTTGTGCTGGGTATAGTGGGTGGTACCGTCTTAAGTTTCATCATGCAGTAGTGTGCACTCTGAAACAGCAAGCCAACCAAATGGTTGCATAGCTCTTTCCCAGCCACACAGGAACAGCAGAACGTACTGATGACAGGAGGATTCTCGTCAACTTTAAATGAAATCTAAATAAATAAAACATTATATAGGGTTTAAAATTATAATACAAATTAAACATTAACATAAATTGACTGCAACAGCAGTCTATTTTTCATTTGAACACCCTTTCAAACAAACTACAACCGCAGTCTAACACGCTACAACCGTAGCAACTATAAACACAAACAAATGTGTGTCCTCGAACTGGACCTAACTATAGTTCATCCTGAATAGGTAACCTGAAGAGAGTGTGGCACTTCGTTTTTCTTCATGGACCGGTAACACTGTGCCCTGATAATCACCTCACTATCCACAACATCAGATACTATTGCACAAAACCAGCATCATAATCACAATACCATAACACATCAAAATAAAAATCATTTTTAAATTGTTTTATCATTTCGTATTTGTAAATTTAATACGTTACGGATTTAAATCAAAGACACTTAATGGTTTAGCCAGGTAACATTAAGTTAGGTTAGCATGTTAGCTGCTTCGAGAATAAAGAAACGTTCAAATTAAACTTACCTTCATAATTGAAGATGTAGTGTTCGAAGAAGAATTTATATAGCAATACTGAACTGAACCAAGTACATTGAC